>CM043699.1:89970637-90443137 GCA_023935145.1 Bretschneidera sinensis
CAAACAGTTGGGAAGCCATGAGAATGGCGGTGAGTAATTCTACAGGGAAGAATAAACTCAAATATGAAGATATTTGAGATTTGATTTTAAGCGAGGAGGTTCGCAGAAGAGATGCGAGTGAAACCTTGGGTTCTGGTTCCGCTTTAAATCTTGAGACAAGAGGTAGAGCACAAGATAGAAATTCCAATCGGAGTAGATCAAAATCCAGAAGAGGAGGTAGGAGTAAATCCAGATCTGGACGACAACTGGAATGCTGGAATTGTGGCAAGATTGGCCACTTTAAGAAAAATTGTAGAGAACTATAGAAGAAAAGGAATAAGAACGATGCTGCAAATGCTGTGACAGAAGAACTACAGGATGCCCTATTATTTTCTGTTGACAGTCCCATTGACTCTTGGGTTTTGGACTCAGGAGCTTCTTTCCATACCACTGCACACCGAGAAATCATGGAGCACTATGTGACAGGTGATTTTGGGAAGGTATATTTGGTTGATGGAGAAGCCTTGAATACTGTGGGTATGGGAAACGTTTGCATTAAATTGCCAAATGGGTCATGTGGTTAATATAGAAAGTGTGACATGTTCCAAAATTGATGAGGAACTTGATCTCTGTAGAACAGCTTGATGCTGAAGGTCACACAGTGACATTTGGGGCTGGTACTTGGAAGATTACAAAGGGAGCCATGGTAGTGGCTCGTGGAACAAAAATGGGTACTCTGTACATGACTTCAAGTGTGAAAGATACTATTGCAGTGGTTGATGCAAAAGTTGATACAAACCTATGGCACCGCAGGCTTGGTCACATGAGCGAAAAAGGGATGAAAATGATGTTGTCTAAAGAGAAACTGCCAGAGTTGAAATTCCTTGACTTTGATTTGTGTGAGAGCTGCATTATTGGGAAACAAAGAAAGGTCAATTTCTTGAAAGGAGGCAGAACTCCAAAGTATGAAAAATTGGAGTTGGTACACACAGATTTGTGGGGAACTTCCCCGGTTTCATCTCTTGGAGGTTCGCGGTATTATATCACATTTATTGATGACTCAAGCAGGAAGGTATGAGTTTATTTTTTGAAAAATAAATCTGACGTATTTGAGACCTTTAAGAAATGGAAGGCCATGGTTGAAACTGAAACAGGTTTGAAGGTAAAATGTTTGAGGTCTGATAATGGTGGAGAGTACATAGATGGGGAGGATTAGAGAATTTTGTGCTGCTAATGGGATTAGGATGGAAAAGACTATTCTCGGGACACTACAATAGAATGGCGTGGCTGAGCGCATGAACATGACCCTCAATGAGCGTGCTAGAAGTATGAGGTTACACGATGGGTTGCCAGAAACTTTTTTGACTGATGCAGTTAGCATAGCAGCTCACTTGATAAATCGAGGACCGTCAGTTCCTTTGGATTGCAAGATACCTGAAGAGGTATGGAGTGGAAAGGAGGTAAACCTTTCTTAGTTAAAAGTTTTTGGCTGTTTATCTTATGTTTATATTGACTCTGATGCTCGCAGTAAACTAGATACTAAGTCCAGAAAATGTTTCTTTATTGGCTATGGTGATGAAGCTTTTGGTTATCGGTTTTGGGATAACAAAATTGAAAAATCATCAGGAGTAGAAATGTGATTTTCAATGAATAGGATATGTACAAAGACAAATCAAGTGCATAATCTGTTGTTACAGGGCCAGAACCAAAGAAGTTTGAGTTTGTTAACTTGGATGAATTTTCTGAGAGCACAGTGCAGAGTAAGAGTCAGGAAAATGATGAGAATACAGACCCACAGGTATAACAGTGTATGCCCATAAGTGCTGTCCAAAGGTCTTCTAGGAACATTAGACCTCCATAGCGGTTCTCACTATCCTTGTTCTATATTTTGCTGACTGATAGTGGTGAGCCATAATTTTATGATGAAGCTTTGCAGGTTAAAAATTCTAGCAAGTGAGAGTTGGCCATGAAGGATGAGATTGACTCGCTGATGACGAATCAGACATGGGAACTAACTGAATTGCCAGAAAGGAAGAAAGCTTTACATAACAAATGGGTGTACAGAGTAAAAGAAGAGCATGATGGTAGCAAGCGCTACAAGGCCAGATTGGTTGTGAAAGGGTTTTAACAGAAAGAGGGTGTTGATTACACGGATATTTTCTCTCCAGTTGTGAAGCTAACAACAATCAGGCTGGTACTGGGAATTGTGGCTGCAGAGAACCTACATCTTGAGCAATTAGATGTGAAGACAACATTCCTTCATGGTGATTTGGAGAAGGATATTTATATGAATCAGCCACAAGGATTTACAGTGCAGGGAAAGGAAAATCAGGTTTGCAAACTGAGAAAGAATTTGTATGGGTTGAAACAAGCTCCAAGACAATAGTACAAGAAGTTTGACAGCTTCATGTGTAGTATCGGGTTCACAAGGTGCCAGGTAGACCATTGTTGCTATGTTAAGAGTTTTGATAACTCTTGTATCCTATTATTGTTGTATATAGATGATATGCTCATTGCAGGGTCTAACATTGAGAAGATTAATAATCTCAAGAGGCAGTTGCCAAAACAGTTTGCAATGACGGATTTGGGTGCTGCAAAACAAATCCTTGGTATGAGAATCATCAGATACAGAGTCAGCGGGACTTTGAAACTTTCACAGACAGAGTATGTGAAGAAGGTTCTCAGTCGATTTAGCATGGATAGTGCTAAACTAATGAGCACACCTTTGGCTAGTCATTTTAGACTATCTAAGGATCAGTCACCAAAGACAGAGCAGGAGCAGGACTATAAGAGTGGGGTTCCCTATGCCTCAGCTATTGGAAGTCTTATGTACGCCATGTTCTGCACAAGACCAGACATTGCACATGCAGTGGGAGTAGTGAGTAGGTACATGAGTAATCCGGGAAAATAACATTGGGAGGCAGTCAAATGGATCTTGAGGTATTTGAAAGGCACTTCAGATACATCTCTGTGCTTCATAAGGGCAGGTTTAAAACTGTAAAGTTTTGTGGATGCAGATTTAGCTAGTGATGTTGATAGCAGGAAGAGTACTACTGGGATTGTGTATACTCTGGGTGGTACAGCTGTAAGTTGGGCTTCTAAGTTGCAGAAAATCGTTGCTCTCTCTACTACAGAAGCTGAGTATGTAGCCATAACTAAAGCTGGGAAGGAGATGGTTTAGTTACAGGGTCTCTTGGATGAGCTGGGTAAGAAGAATGATAGGGGTACTCTACACAGTGATAGTCATAGTGTTATTTTTCTTGCTAAGAATCCGACATTTCATTCCAGGACGAAGCATATACAGTTGAGATATCACTTTAATCGCTCTCTTCTCGACAGTGAACAGTTGGTACTGGAGAAGATTCATGGAATTGAGAATCCAGCAGATATGTTGACTAAGGGTGTCACTATTGAGAAATTGAAGCTGTGCTCAGCTTCAATTGGTTTTTCAAGCTTGATGACAGGTGAATGAGTTACGGCGATGGTTGATTTGTTTGAAGGCATGTGGTGCTTGGTGTTGGTGATTGGACCAGTCTCCAAGTGGGAGATTGTTAGGGTATGTGTGGAGCCTGGTGGTTTTTTTTATTTTGTCCAATCTGGTCTTTTCAGTACTATTTGGTATCTGTTTTATTTTAACCCGGAAATATAAAAGTTTTATCTTATTCTTTTGTGTAAGTGTGTGAGCCGTTTTTGTGAATACTGTGAGGGGTGTCTAGGGGTGAGACCTCCTTGTATTGTTCTTCAAGACATAGTGAAATCGCTGTAACTCCGTGGATGTAACCCGAGTTTGTTGAACCACGTAAATCTGTGTGCTGTGTGTTTGTCTTTGATTTATTTTTATTTTCTTCTCTATATTCGCATCTCACGATCCGTAGGTATAGGGTTGTTTAACCCTAACAATACAGCCCTCTAATTAAGCATTAGAAGTAAGGTTGAAGTTTGAACAAGTGGTTTGGTGGCACAGGAGAGAAGAGCAGAACCTGAGCCTTGATGCCTCCAGATCAAACTGAAGAAGATTGTCCTCTATTCGATGCCCTCCGATCACTATAGAAGTCCTAGGGTTTGTTCCTAGGGTTTGATCCATTATTCACAAACCCTAAACACAACACATCACTGCTAACTTGAACCATTGAGTTTGAACCAAAAATCCTCCAATACACACTATTGCTTTGCAACACAAGATCAATCAGAGGCACACCTGGTCGAACGCGAGTACTACTGATCTTTTTAGCATCAAAACATGTGTCGAAAGGCGCTATGGGTCCCACTCTAGGGATATGAGCTAGCTAATTAACAAAGGTTGTAATGACAGCCTTGTAGATTGATGTTTCCATTACCGTGTAAGGATTAACGGTGCTGATTTTGGTTCCACCATAGCCTTTTTTATTGATAGAGAGCATTTTTTTTATTTAATTGGACGGTTTTTCCGTTGATCTTTATGGACTTAACGCCAATGAAATACTCAGCTGAAGGAGGGTTGTTCCCTCCGTAGAAATAATCCGATGTTGTACTCACTGGATTGAGAAGAAGTGGTGTGTGGAAGAGAGACTTAGAGACATCAATATTGGGAAGCAAAACATAAGGCCCATTGCCAAATAAAATAACCCCATTACCTATTGAAGAAGAACTCAAGCAAACAGAGAATTTTCTATCGAACTTAAAAGCTTTGGAGAATTGGGAAGGAATCGAAATCCGAGTCCTTCCAAAACCAGCAATACTCTTAACACCATTTGGAAGACCCTCTAAAAGAGATGAGGGACTACAAGCGAAGAAAAACTCAGTCACTGAAACAAGCTTACCAGGTTTTTTCCATTCGTTGATTGAATAGAGACAATATCTTCAACATGCTCACCATCGGAGTAATTGCGAGTGACACTATAATCAGAGACAATATTACACGCGTTCTCATCGCAGCCCAGCTTTGAGTTGGAAAAGCACTCACCGCTGCAATAGTCAGCATCAGTAAGGCATTGCTTTGAGGTGCAAGTGATAGGCTTGTAAGAAGATGAGATATCATAGCTTTTTTCGCAATCAACCCATTGATGTTCGCCACCAAGATCGAGTGTTAGTTTTAGGGGTACCAAAGGGGTTCTTTGGTTGATTTGGGTAACGTATTGGAGAGATGATGCATGTTTTTAAACAGGAAGGACTAATGCTTTGGGGCGGGAAGAAGATAGGGATACAGAGGGAGAGGTTAAAAAAAAGAGAAGAGCCCAACAAAAGATGAGGAAATTGTAGGAGTTGGTCATGGAGATAAATTGCTCGCTAGAGATCGCTATAAGGAGAATTAATTGATGGGTTGTGGAGATAGTAAGTTACAGGCCATCTCTATTTATAGCTGTTTGATCATTTGCTAGGATGATCAAGCACTACAATGTTTTCTGTATGATAGTAATTGTTGGCTTTCAAAAACCAACAATAATAGGAGTAGTAGTATGGTAATGTTGATGGAATTTATATTATCCGGTGGGAAAGGGTGGCAAGAGTCAACAATGGGGACTTGTATTTAAAGTCAGCTCTTATTCAAAAAAAGAAGAAAGAGGTGGAACAGACGAAAACAGAGGACAAAAAGCTAAGGGGTGTTAACCAAGTCATTTACCGTCATACAAGAAATTTGGGATAGAACCTAGCTATATAAGAATTGGAGGAAAACCCCTAAAGTTTTGACTTTGGATCAACATATTGTTTGTCTATCATTTTCTTCATCATTAGAAATCTCATTTAGGTCTAAATAATTCCTTTTGATTTATACTTCGATTTACTTTACTTTGCATCATAACTAAAAAAACAAGTAAACAATTTCCAGTTGGTTTTGTGAAAAAACTGATAATGGATATTTATT
This sequence comes from Bretschneidera sinensis, assembly GCA_023935145.1. Classification (NCBI taxonomy): domain Eukaryota; kingdom Viridiplantae; phylum Streptophyta; class Magnoliopsida; order Brassicales; family Akaniaceae; genus Bretschneidera; species Bretschneidera sinensis. The sequence continues at coordinate 89,976,459 of CM043699.1, forward strand.
TTGGATATTTACTGACTTGTTAGTGGATACTCTAAAGACACTCAGAATTTTTTTATTAATAAAATCTTTTGTCCACTTTTCATAATATTATGATAAAAATTATAATTATAATTTTGACAAATAACTTTTAAATTTACAAAAAAATGTGTACATATTTTTTAATGTTAAATATAGTTAAATAAAAATATTATTGAATGTTGATGGCTTGATGGCTTGATGCTCGAAAGTACGTTTGCATGGGGTGCAACTGCAGTAGAATGGTCCATCAAAAGAGAGAATTACTCTCATTACTCTCTCTCTCTCTCTCTCTCTCTCTCTCAGCACAAGAATTCCTCAAAAAGCATAAGTGCTATTGCTTTTCGTGTATTCACTCAAATTTGCTTTTCATTTAGCCTTTAGAAGAATAGGAAGGGCTGCACATGTGCCACCTTTGGGATTGATCCATTTAATTTAAAAGGGCCCACTGTAAAGCCGAACAGTGGGCCATAAATAAATAAAATAGCAATGAATTACATACTTGTCTTTGGACAAGTTCCATCTTTCCCCGATTTCTGAGGCAAGAAGGTAGGCCCCGATTTCTGAAATTCTGAGTTAAGAAGGAAGTCACTGGACGGCCGAGGTTAAGTTTATTCCCACGACCACTAACACAAAGGAGTACCAATATCTATAAGCTAGCGTCTTCATTTTTCTCGGTCAATTCTCCCACACCTGATTTCTGGCGGATTCACAGCTTCGTATCGTGGGTGAACTTTTTTCTTTCTTTTTCTTTTATTTCTGTAACTTTTTTCATTTATGATATCTGACAATCTGATCGCGGTAAAACATTAATAATAGAGTAAAATAGTTGCATTTTGTTTATCTGATCTTAAAACTTCCATTCATGCGGCATTGATTTTCTCATGGATTTTTTCTTAAATTTCCCAGATGGTTGTTTTGCAATAGTAATGTGAGCTTTTGGTATTAATCTTCTTTCTGGAAATTTTTTGGGTATTGTTGATGCCAAAAAAATGGTTGGTGCTGACGTGACCTGGATGCTGACGTGTCCTGCGTGCTGACGCGGACTGGATTCTACATAGACAACAGGGATGCCCTTGGAAGGAGCGGAGGGGAGGGGAGAGGGAGACCTCTGAGGGTGCTCCGAAGCTCAAGTTAGCACGAGGGTTTAAGGGAGAGGCCGAGGGCTTAAGTAAATCAAGTGTAAGCAGATAAGTCTGAATCTATATGAATTTCATACCTCGGCTTATTTATAGCCATCTGAACGGGTGTTGCTCACGTCTCGTCAGTGTGAAGGCATTGATTATATGCTCAGGAGACGGTGTGTCGTAGGGTGGCTGTAGGGCGCTGTGCCGTAGGGTGGCTGCAAGGCTGCGTGCCGTAGGGTGGCAGTAGGGCTGCGCGTGTAGGCGGCTGTAGGACAGCATGTTGTAGGGTGGCGTAGAGTGGCTGCAGGGCTGTGTGTGTAGAGGGGGCCCAGGTGTAGGTTTGTTGGGCCGTTCTTCATCGGGCCGGAGTGTTTATTAGGCCAAAGTTTTTGTTGGGCCTGAGAGTTTACTAGACCGGAGTGTTTATTGGGCCTGAGAGTTTGGGCTACATCACAGGCCCACAACTTCCTTGAGTACATTTATGTGCTTAAGGAAGTATTGCAAGGATTGGCTTTCAACGAAAAGGATAGTGCACTGTATTCTGACAGAGCCGAGCTAAGCAGGAGTGGAGCAATCCATCTGCGCGGCCGTGGAGAGATGGGACATGAGTCCTAGCACGTGTGGAGCAAGTTCATCTGCTCGTACCTTGGAGATAGTGGACGACCCTGTGTGGAGCAATCCATATGCTCGCCCTTGGAGACATGAGTCCGAGCGTGAATGGAGCTGGGTCCATCAGCTCGGATCTTGGAGATAGTGGGTCGAGCCTGTGTGGAGCAATCCATATGCTCGCCCTTGGAGACATGAGTCCGAGCGTGAGTGGAGTTGGGTCCATCAGCTCGGATCTTGGAGCTAGTGGGTCGAGCCTGTGTGGAGCAATCCATCTGCTCGCCCTTGGAGACATAAGTTCGAGCGTTAGTGGAGCTAGGTCCATCAGCTCGGATCTTGGAGCTAGTGGGCCGAGCCTGTGTGGAACAATCCATCTGCTCGCCCTTGGAGACATGAGTCCGAGCGTGAGTGGAGCTGGGTCCATCAGCTCGGATCTTGGAGCTAGTGGGTCGAGCCTGTGTAGAGCAATCCATCTGCTCCCCTTGGAGACATGAGTCCGAGCGTGAGTGGAGCTGGGTCCATCAGCTCGGATCTTGGAGCTAGTGGGCCGAGCCTGTGTGGAGCAATCCATATGCTCACCCTTGGAGACATGAGTTCGAGCGTGAGTGGAGTTGGGTCCATCAGCTCGGATCTTGGAGCTAGTGGGCCGAGCTTGTGTGGAGCAATCCATCTGCTCGCCCTTAGAGACATGAGTCCGAGCGTGAGTGGAGCTGGGTCCATCAGCTCGGATCTTGGAGCTAGTGGGCCGAGCCTGTGTGGAGCAATCCATCTGCTCGCCCTTAGAGACATGTGACCAAGCGTATGCGAAGCAGCTCACACGCTCGGACTTGGAGAAACTTGGCCGAGCGTTTGACAATCAGCTCAAACGCTTGGACTTTGAGAAATTTGGCCGAGCGTTTGACAATCAGCTCAAACGCTCAGACTTGGAGAAATTTGGCCGAGCGTTTGACAATCAACTCAAACACTCGGACTTGGAGAGTTCTTTTATGGGCTTATTAACCTTGGGTGTGCGTGCGATTGTTTGGCCGTGCGCACTGATGCTCGGCCTGTGTGCATTGATGCTAGGACGAGGCCGAGCGTATGAACACATATGCCAATGCTTGGCTTTGGGTGTGCGCGCGATTTCTTGGCCGTGCGCGCTATTGCGCACTGATGCTCGGCCTGTGTGCACTAGTGTGCACTGATGCTGGTACGAGGCCGAGCGTATGAACACATATGCCAATGCTCGGCCTTGGGTGTGCGCGCGATTTCTTGGCCGTGTGCGCTATTGAGCACTGATGCTCGGCCTTGGGTGTGCGCGCGATTGTTTGACCGTGCACACTATTGTGCACTGATGCTCAGCCTGTGTGCACTAGTGTGCACTGATGCTGGGACGAGGCCAAGCGTATGAACACATATGCCAATGCTCGGCCTTGGGTGTGCGCACAATTTCTTGGTCGTGTGCGCTATTGCGCACTGATGCTCGGCCTGTGCGCACTGATACTGGTACGAGGCCGAGCGTATGAACACATATACCAATGCTCGGCCTTGGGTGTGCGCGTGGTTTCTTGGCCGTGCGCGCTATTGCGCACTGATGCTCGGCCTGTGTGCACTAGTGTGCACTTATGCTGGGATGAGGCCGTGCGTATGAACACAGATGCCAATGCTCAGCCTTGGGTATGCGCGCGATTGTTTGGCCGTGCACACTATTGCGCACTGATGCTCGGCCTGTGTGCACTAGTGTGCACTGATGTTGGGACGAGGCCGAGCATATGAACACATATGCCAATGCTCGACCTTGGGTGTGCGCGCGATTTCTTGGTCGTGCGCGCTATTGAGCACTGATGCTCGGCCTGTGTGCACTAGTGTGCACTGATGTTGGGACGAGGCCGAGTGTATGAACACATGCCAATGCTCGGCCTTGGGTGTGTGCACGATTGCTTGGCCGTGCACGCTATTGTGCACTAATGCTCGGCCAATGTGCATAAGTGTGCACTGGAGCTCGGCCTTGTTCGAGGGTCTGCACACATAAGCCTTCTCTCGGCCTTGGGTGTGCGCGGCTTAGGTTGGCCGTGCACACTATTGCGCACTGGAGCTCGACCAGTGTGCACCAGTGTGCACTGGAGCTCGACCTTGTCCGAGGGTCTGCACACATATGCCTTCTCTCGGCCTTGGGTGTGCGCGGCTTAGTTTGGCCGTGCGCACTATTGCACACTGGAGCTCGACCAGTGTGCACCGGTGTGCACTGGAGCTCGGCCTTGTCCGAGGGTCTGCACACATATGCCTTCTCTCGGCCTTGGGTGTGTGCGGCTTAGTTTGGCCGTGCGCACTATTGCGCACTAGAGCTCGGCCTTGTCCGAAGGTCTGCACACATATGCCTTCTCTCGGCCTTGGGTGTGCGCGGCTTAGTTTGGCCGTGCGCACTATTGCACACTGGAGCTCGACCAGTGTGCACTGGTGTGCACTGGAGCTCGGCCTTGTCCGAGGGTCTGCACACATATGCCTTCTCTCGGCCTTGGGTGTGCGCGGCTTAGTTTGGCCGTGCGCACTATTGCACACTGGAGCTCGACCAGTGTGCACCGGTGTGCACTGGAGCTCGGCCTTGTCCGAGGGTCTGCACACATATGCCTTCTCTCGGCCTTGGGTGTGTGCGGCTTAGTTTGGCCGTGCGCACTAGAGCTCGGCCTTGTCCGAAGGTCTGCACACATATGCCTTCTCTCGGCCTTGGGTGTGCGCGGCTTAGTTTGGCCGTGCGCACTATTGCACACTGGAGCTCGACCAGTGTGCACCGGTGTGCACTGGAGCTCGGCCTTGTTCGAGGGTCTGCACACATATGCCTTCTCTAGGCCTTGGGTGTGTGCGGCTTAGTTTGGCCGTGCGCACTAGAACTCGGCCTTGTCCGAAGGTCTGCACACATATGCCTTCTCTCGGCCTTGGGTGTGCGCGGCTTAGTTTGGCCGTGCGCACTATTGAGCACTGGAGCTCGGCCTGTGTGCACTGGAGCTCGGCCTTGTCCGAGGGTCTGTACACATATGCCTTCTCTCGGCCTTGGGTGTGTGGGGCTTAGTTTGGCCGTGCGCACTGGAGCTCGGCCTTGTCCGAGTGTCTGCACACATATGCCTTCTCTCGGCCTTGGTTGTGTGCGCGATTGCTTGGCCGTGCGCGCTATTGGGCACTGATGCTCGGCCAGTGTGCACTGGAGCTCGGCCTTGTCCGAGGGTCTGCACACATATGCCATCTCTCGGCCTTGGGTGTGCGCGGCTTAGTTTGGCCGTGCGCACTATTGCGCACTGGAGCTTGGCCAATGTGCACTGGAGCTTGGCCTTGTCTGAGGGTCTGCACACATATGCCTTCTCTCGGCCGTGGGTGTGCATGGCTTAGTTTGGCCGTGCGCACTGGAGCTCGGCCTTGTCCGAGGGTCTGGACACATATGCCTTCTCTCGGCCTTGGGTGTGCGCGGCTTAGTTTGGCCGTGAGCACTATTGCGCACTGGAGCTCGGCCTAGGGGCATGCGCACTACAGCGCTCGACCGTGCACACTTAGCAACGGCTCGAACAGGGACGTGTGCACTACGGCGCTCGGCCGTACACACTTAGCAACCGCTCGGACAGGCGCATGCGCACTACGGCACTCGGCCGAGCACACTTAGCAACCGCTCGAACAGGGACGTGTGCACTACGGCGCTCGGCCGTGCACACTTAGCAACCGCTCGGACAAGGACGTGTGCACTACGGTGCTCGGCCGTGCACACTTAGCAACCGCTCGGACAGGGGCATGCGTACTACGGCGCTCGGCCGTGCATACTTAGCAGCAACTCGGACAGGGATGTGTGCACTATGGCGCTCGACCGTGCACATTTAGCAACCGCTCGGACAGGGGCATGTGCACTACGGTGCTCGGCCGTGTGCACTTGAAACTCTAAAGTGTGCTACGTGGTGTCGGACGGCTTGGCATCGCAACAGATGAGTTCTTTAGACTTCTTCGCTTCTACTGTTCAGCAAGAGATGGTGATTTCTCATAGACGACGCCAATCTGTTGATGCCAAAAAACGGTTGGTGCTGACGTGACCTGGATGCTGACATGACTTGGGCGCTGACGCGGCTTGGGCGCTGACGCGGCCTGGATTCTGCATAGACAACAGGGATGAGCTAAAGGCCCTCGGAAGGAGGGGAGGGGGAGACCTTCGAGGGCGCTCCGATGCTTAAGTTAGCACGAGGGCTTAAGGGAGAGGTCGAGGTCGAGGACTTAAGTAAATCAAGTGTAAGCAGATAAGTCTGAATCCATATGAATTCCATACCTTGGCTTATTTATAGCCATCTGAACGAGCATTGCTCACGTCTCGTCAGTGTGAAGGCATTGATTATATGCTCAGGGGTAGTGTGTCGCAGGGTGGCTGCAGGGTGGCGTGCCGTAGGGTGGCTGTAGGGTTGCGCGTGTAGACGGCATGTTGTAGGGTGGCGTAGAGTGGCTACAGGGTTGTGTGTGTAGAGGGGGCCCAGGTGTAGGTTTGTTGGGCCGTTCTTTATCGGGCCGGAGTGTTTATTGGGCCGGAGTGTTTGTTGGGCCTGAGAGTTTACTGGACCGAAGTGTTTATTGGGCCTGAGAGTTTACTGGGCCGGAGTATTTTGGGCTACATCAGGTATTACCCAGATGGTTGTTTCGCGAAATGGAATAGAATTGTGATCATCTTTGTGTTGCTAATGCTGATATCGTTAAATTTCTGCTTATAAATTTGCTTTATTGAATTACCCATGCATTTGTTTGTTTGCTTGTTTTTCTTTTCCTTTTCCAGTTCATAGAGATATTAGGTATACATGCTGATTTGATATGCTTTTACACAATTTTAATTGTGTTTCTTGTATGTTAATACATTTTGCTTGATTCAAATAACCTATGTTTTATGTTAATTGATAGTAATGAAAGGGAAGGTTAATCTTGATCGTGGTTTTTACAAGAAAAGGATATTTGCGGTTTTTAGATCTTTCATTGGAAGAAGAAGAAGAAGTTCCTTTTACTACACATTTGTTGGGTGGTAAAATGGATGAATAAATGAATCAACTATCATTCATCATTTATGAGACATCGATGCTGTTCCCCAATAATTTACAGTTTTGCACGACCATCCAATGCGAAAGGTTGATTGTGAACCCTCTTCTGAAAGGCTGCATGACATTGAAATGTTTCATCTTGTAATTTAATGGGGTACCCGTTAAGAGATGAAGAAAAATATATAGAATACTTTTAAATGTTTTACGAACACTGTAGGTACTTGCACCTTTCATTGTTTATTGCAATATTTTGGCTTGAATTTTTTCCAACTGTAAAGGGATTGTGAGTTATTGGTGTTGCTTCATTTCCTTCCTGGTTAGCAGTTGCATCATTCTAGAGTCCTCAAAGTAAACATATTTTTTATGCATGATTGAGTTGCATTGAATCCTACTGATTAAAATTTTGTTCAAATTTACTGCTTGAAACAATAAAAATTTACTAAATGCTTTTTGAAAAAGAACCCTGTTTTAAATGTCATAAAGATGGTTGGTAATTGCTGATTGCTACAAGATTTTCATAAAAAATGATATGTGAAGGAAGATTGAAGTGCTAATATGAAAAACAAGAAGCAATGCATTTGAAAAAGAATGAAATCCTATTGATCAAAATTTTGTTCAAATTTACTACTTGAAACAATTAAAAATTCCTAAATGCTTTCTGAAAAAGAACCCTGTTTTAAATGTCACAAAGATGGTTGGTAATTGCTGATTGCTACAAGATTTTCATAATATATATATATATATATATATATATATATATATATATATATATATGTGAAGGAAGATTGAAGTGCTAATAAGGAAAACGAGAAGCAATGCATTTTGCTGGTGATTTTATTTGAGCGATACTGGTCATTTAATTGGAGGGATGATTTTCTATTATCTGCTCAGACATGTTTGGAGTAATACTTGATAGTTGATACGATATTTGCACTTCTATTCTCAGTTTTGTTAGATAGTACTAGAGTTATACCAATTATTCTTCCCCAAGAATATTCCACTTGTGGAAATCGTTACGAGCCTGACATTTTATGTCAGGTCATTTTTTATATGTTAGTGTAGTTTTATACTTTTGTTTACCATTACTGAAATAAAAAATAAGACACCGTCCCTTATGTAAACCTGATCTAACATACAAAATTCAAATTAGGAAAGTGTTTTTTGTAGGAGAAACATGCGTTTACCATTTTTAATTCTGTTTTGAACAGGAAACAGAGTAAGAAATAGAAGAATTTCTCCTTTCCGGAATGGATAAATTTAATGATTCCATGAAGAAACAAATAGATGCACTTATGAGAGTTATAACTGTTACACAATCCTATCGAGAAGACTATGTTCCTTGTGAAATTGAAGAGGTAATTAAGTTTTGGTTTATGGTGCACCACAGTTTTATACTTACTAGAATAACAACAGGGTTAAGGGTTTTTTTTTACTATTTCTTTTAAGCACTGAATTTTTTCTGTTAAGGCTGGTTGGTGTTATTCTTTTCAAATTCTCAGGGTCTCTATTTGGGTTCTATTGGAGCAGCTAATAACAAGGATGCACTTAAAAATTTGAACATCACACATATCTTAACCGGGGCTCATTCATTGAAACCTGCACATCCAAGTGACTTTGTGTATAAAATTATTCCAGGTAGGAAAGTTTTCCTGGGATTGAGTTTTCATTTGCACTATCATCTCCTACTTATAAAAAAAAACATCTCCTAAAGGTTTTGAACTTACTGTGATTCTGGACCATAATGTTTTCTCTTATCTTTAGTTATTCGGCTGAATTTTTTTTGCTTTCACCCTGTTCATTGTGTCTAAGCAGTTTTTTGTTACTAGAAATAACTTTAGCTTTATGATAATACTGCATATGAAGTGATTTTCAACTGAGATTATTATCATCTTCAGCTTAAAATGTAAACTAATGTCTGCAATGTTTAGCTGTATTTGCTCTATGCTCAAGCAATCCACCAATATTGCATTCCCACCATAAGTTCGGACTCCTTATTCTATTTGTATATTTTTTGTAGTTCTTCCTTGCATTAGTGTTATGTTTTTTTCCTCCTACTTCACTAATTTTTCCAATGTAGTGAACCATACATTCTGGTCTTAAAGCTTTTGATGCTTGTTAATTTGTTGAATCATACCGAGTATCTAGCAGTTATAATCTTGTGTTCTTTTTGTGCAAACTGAGGTAGTCATGGACAAAGAAGACACAAATCTAACACAGTTCTTTGAAGAGTGTTTCAATTTCATTGATGAAGCCAAAAGACAGGGTGGCAGTGTGCTGGTTCACTGCTTTTTGGGAAGATCAAGAAGGTAATTTTCTTTCCCAGTCTATGCCATTTGCTTGTTGAAGATCCTTTGTTCTTAATTTAAATTCCATAGAAATATTCAATATTATCATGTATTTGACATGTTGAACACATTCAACATCTGTAGTCTATACGTAGATCATCTATTGATCAATAAGATTGATTGATTCAAGAGTTTGATTGGGTCATATTCTCAATTCTGATTTTCAACTTGTTCTGGTGCCATGTTTTTAAATGCCTTATGCTTCAAAACTCAATGTGGCGCTAAGGTGATACATAATTCAGTTGTTGAAGTTTATGCCCATACTTAAGGCATGAGATTTTGGACTTGAGCTTCTGCGGTCCTATTTTCAAACTTTATGACACAGTGATATTTTTGTTGCTTGATGTTTATTGGAAAAAGGAAAAAATGTTTGGTTACTTGATACCCCTGGTCAAGGGGAAAGGAAACCTGTATTTTCTTGAATGGGGATTTTGCAGTACCATTTCTGCCTTTTTTTTGGTTCTCTTCTTTCGGCTAGTTTTAACCACTGCTCTTAAAGACCTTATTTCACATTTTAGTTCAATAATGAATCAGGATTTCGTAATCATGATAGAAGGTGATCTATGTGGAAACATTGTAGTGATGGACACTTGGAAGCTTGATATACTTTTGTTGCATCGCTACTGTTGGCATTATCTGATAGAAATGCTAAGAAAATTAAGTGGTACTGTTGTGGTACTGTTAATGTTAGAGATCTAATTTGTTAGTCCTGCAAAAACATTGAAAGGAACATCAAACCAATTGCATTCACATAAAGTTTAATGATTGAGGGACAATTTTCACCCAGTTAAAAGTGTGTCAGCATTATTTAGTTGAAGCTCATGCTTCTCTTATTTATCAAGTTTTTCCCTTTTTTTAGATTTGAGTTTACAGCTTTTTGTAGATTCTATTGGTTCAATTTGTTCAAATAAAAATTCTCGATTTAGGACCTATCTTGTGGCCTAAAAGAGAGTGCTTAAAGAACCTCTTTTGCTTCTTTGAACTGTGAAAGCTTAAAGTTGACTTCTTATACCATGCTTTGAATTAAATGAGAAACCTCCACTTGTTATGCCTTGCAGTGTGACTATTGTTGTTGCGTATCTGATGAAAAAGCGCGATATGAGCTTATCACAAGCCCTGGAACATGTGAAGAGCCAACGGCCACTGGCATCTCCTAATTCTGGTTTCATTTTACAATTGCAAGACTTTGAAAAACCTCTTAAAGGTATGTCATTGCTATTATGCCTTGGAGTGTTTCTGTCTGTGCATGTGCATGTGTGTATTTACAACTATATACTTGTCCTGAATGAATTTAGATACTTTTATTGTTGAAACGCTAAATCTGGGCTAAGAATTTGCTCTCATCATTCTTCAAGTTGTTAATGACATGCAGCAAAATCGCTTAATTTAAAGAATGTTCCAACATGCATTCTATGGTATTTACTATCATTTAGCCAGCCACTGTTTAGATATAACCATGTAGGTGGGATCCCCAATCTGGAAGTTCACTTGATTCATAGTCCAGTGGCTTTGAAGCCACTTGAACAACAGTCTGGTTACCTTGCACCCATGAAAAATGGTATGGGATATATCCTCCCAAAAATATCCACAAAACATCCCCTGCTTTGCATGGGTAAATTTTACTCTACCGTAATTGAGGCCTGTTTTAATGAATTACCTTAACAATGCAGGGAATAAAGAAGCAAAGACAGGGTGATGAATGAAGATATGGCCATTTTGGATTTGTTAGCATTACCAGATTAGACCGATTTGGTGGAGACTTATTCATGCTGTGAATTGAGCCCAAGAAGGTGATTGTTTGTTGATCAAAGATTTGAATCAACTCTGATATTAGTCATAACATCACATATTCATCATTCAAAGAATAATGCTTGTATAGACACTGCTTATTACATGAATTGTAGATTACCCTATACTTAAAAGTATTAGTTACTTTTGGGATTATTTAAGTCTTACATACATATCAAAATCTTTTTCATTATATTATGGATATGAGATGTGAATCATCCCATATGATTCATATTTCGATGATTATTCATGCGTGTGATTTATTTGCCAAATTATAATTAACTTGGACAAAAGAAGTAGGAGAAGGCCACAAAAAGGTTGGTTAACAAACTGTTCATTGGATGGCCTATATTTTCTGATAGAAATGCTAAGAAATCTTATTTATTCGTTTAAATATATATGGGTTATAAAAAAAGAAGAAAAAGTCTAACATTATTTTAATTTAGAGGGAGACAATTGTAGTTGATGGATCACATGGGAATATTGATGAGGGCATGACATGCATCTCTATTTTGTATATAGGGAAATATGTATAACAATAAACAAGTTAAAAGAACAATATATAATATTTATCCTTCTGTTTTAAGTCACGCGGGGCATGTAATTGACCCAAGATTATAAACGTGAAACGTGTAATGTCTACAACAGGAACAGAGAGAAAGTGAGGCAGCATGAGAGTAACAAACAACCTCACGGGACTGCAACGCATAGCATTTAATATACCAACCCCAATTTTAGCAGTTTGTCTTCTCTTTCTCTCCTCTTCTCGTGGCATGATAAATAGTTGTGGAGTTCATACTAACGTGTTAAAAAGAAAGAAAAAAAGATGTTTCACATAGCTGTGGAGAGAAATAGAAGAAGACAAATGAATGAACACATCAAAGTTTTACGCTCTTTAACCCCATCTTTCTATATCAAAAGGGTAATTATATAACAACTATTTCTTTAATTCTTTCTCTCTTTGTATATATATAGTAATTATTCAATGTTTTGATCATTTTTTAGGGGGACCAAGCATCAATAATAGGGGGTGTAATAGAATTCATAAAGGAGTTGCACCAAGTTGTACAAGCTTTTGAGTCCAAGAAACAAAGGAAGAGTCTAAGCCCTAGGCCATTACTAATGCAGGGAAGTAGTACTACTTTTGGCCATGAAAATTCTAAGGAATTACTAGGAGGAGCATCCAGCTGCTGCAACTCTCCCCTTGCAGATGTGGAAGCAAAGATCTCGGGTTCTAACGTTCTCTTGAAAGTTATCTGTCGGCGAATACCAGGCCAAATTGTCAAGATAATCACTGTGTTGGAGAAGCTCTCATTTGAGGTTCTTCACATTAACATCAGTAGCATGGAGGACACAGTTTTATACTACTTTGTCATTCAGGTATATATATTTACGCTCATACTATCTATTTCTTAACCCTAAAAGCTCATTAATTACTACTTCATCATTACTTCATCATGAGAGAGTAAGTAAAAGAGATCAACTATCAAAGTAATTAATATTCATAAGGACTTAAAAGTGAGGATATGCTATGCAAAAACATTGTACGTTTGTTAGTATGGAACCAAGGTTTAGAATTAGATTTACGAAATTTTTTTCATCAACAATTTCATGCGTACTACCAAACATAATGTATGAGAACTTTTCAAGGAAATTAATGGTACCTGAAAATTCTTGTGGTTCCATCTCTTCAAGTGCTTCAAGCATAATTTAATAACAAAAAGTATATTAGGGTTTATATATGTGTGTAAGCATGCACGTGTGTACTTGGTAGATTTTGGTTTAGTATTTTCTTTCATTGCATCTTAAATTGTTATGGGGTGACACATATTTTCTATTATTTTTGTGGCATATATCTAATATTTACTAGCTTGATACAGATAGGGTTGGAATGTCACCTGAGTTTGGAGGAGTTGGCACTTGAAGTTCAACAAAGCTTCTTCTCAGAGACTGCAGTTTATGCAAATGAGAGTTTGGAATAAGGGAGGGACAAACTAATATATATATATATATATATATATATATATATATATATATATATATATATACAGTACGTACTTATGAGAGATGGATTATAACAATTTCGTTAGTCCAAACCATGATGAATGCTAATACATAGTCGTGGTTTAGATTAAAACTGTTTCCAAACGACACTATAGCATTATCAATGATATAACTTTCTTTGTTGCTAATGTTTGTTCAAATTCTATCGCCCACTACTATGCTACATGTGCACATATTGAATGAGGTGATTCGTATGGATACTACTCCCTCAAGATTCAAACAATCATACAATTATACATGAAACTGAACAACATGCATTGTTTTCAGATTGGTCAAGATCATTTTATATATTAATTTGCCTAAAATCTACCCATTTTGTTTTGTCTTTTATCGTTTTCTCATTTGTAAACTTACAAGGGATTCATCAGATATTGCTCAAAGTATTACTTTTATTGGTAATAACAAAAATTCGTAGCTAAATCTATCGTTATACTTTGTGCCAATGCGAAGCTTTGGTGGGAAAGCTTCTTAGATTGAAATTGAGTAAAAAATTAAGTTTCATCGTAAATAGTTATTTTAAAAATGAATTTAGTTGTGAAATCTCAATTTTATTAAGAAAAGGTGACTTTGGGAGACGAATTTACATTCTTAGCTTGTGTCACGTTAACTAGTGTTTATTAATGCTTACATTAGTTTGGTTAAAGACCTATAGCCTCATAGGATTTATCTAAATATGCTTTTTTCTTCTTGTGTGAACTACTTTTGAATGTCACACAATTACAAATGGAACTCATGATTTATCTAGTTTGAATTACAAGGCATGTGCTTTTTCATTTTTTGGATCATCATCACTTCACATGTCTCTTGACCTACTAATTGCCTTAGTATTCTCCATACGATCTTTTTTCCCCTCAATTTATTAAAAAATAAAAGTGTATGTTTTGGGGTTAAAAACTCGGGCTAGTCGAGGAATGCCTGCTTTTGATGACTCGGATATTTTGACTTAATAATCATCTCCAAATCTTTTATATAGAAAACTTAAGTTCGATCTTTTTATTACTAATTTTTAAAAATAAAAAAAAAGACATGTTTTGTATAAAATATAGACGTGAGATTTTTAGTCCGTACTTGTTTTTGACTCGTTACTTACCAGTTAAAATACGGGTATGGACATGAAAAATAAGACCTGTTAAGAAACAAGTATTTGTAGCTCGTATCCATTGACTCGCTACCCGTAAAACCCGGCCTCTATCCAACCTGGATTACCATTTTCTTACTTAAATAGATAAATTTTGCCAATACCCATTTTTATCTGTTGCCTGTCCGCAAAAACACTGGACATGAAAAATAAGAACTATTAAAAAATTAATATTTTTAATCTATACTTATTGACCCGATACTCATAAAATTTAACCTACCCCGACCCGACCCGACAGTTTCCCACCTGTAATAAAATGGTTGAGTAGCATTACGTTGAAATCAAATGTTATTTATCCAAATATAAGGAATCCAAGGAAAATCTCTGATCAAACCCACTTAAATCAAAGACACTTTAGGCCCAAATAGTTAAAAACATTGGGCTAAGCCCATGATGATGTATGAGAACATATTACTAAGACTAATGAAAGTAATGATGCTAAATTGCAAAGCCTAAGACACCAGAAAAATGATGGCCAAGCTGTAAAACATTAGGAGTGATTAGGGTGACAATGGACCGTGCCGGCCCGTGACTAAATTGCTAAGCCTAAGACACTGAAAATGATGGCCCAGCATGGCCTGGTCCGAGGCACAGCCCGACACAATGCAAGGTACGACCATAACATCTAATAAATTCAAAATTACATATAATTTTATACCACTAGAATAATAAGTCAAGAATAATTAGATGATGATAATTTTGGTATTTTAATATGGCGAAAAAAAAACGAAAATTATTACCCTATTCTTAACATAATGACACGTGATCTACTAATTTATAAATTAAGCAATTTCACCTAAAGTCACACATTAATATAAATTAAATTAAAACTATACAAATATTTAAACACAAAAAAATGTCATTTGTGAATTTTTAATTTAAATATTGAAGTTATAATTGATTGATTTTAACATAATAGCAATTGATACAATGAACTAAAAAATTAAGAGGAAATCATATAATATTCTTCTTTTTAATCTACCAAATAAAACTTAGCTGCATAACTTGATTAGACAACTCATCATTCAATTTCTAGTCGTTTGTCTAAGAATTTGATAAGTTTGTTTTTTTTATTTATTTAAAGGTCAAAGGGGTTATAAAAATTACCTTTTTAATTATTAATAACATTTTATATCTTTCTAATTTTTAAAATTTTTAAGTTGTTTTTTATATTTCACAAATTTGTAAGTCATTTCATCTTCTTTCTTTATTTTATATTTTTTTGTAAATTATTTATTTGGAAGATTTTTAGAAGTTATAATTTTTAAGTTATTTGTTTATGTTATTGTTTTTGTTCAATTTCTAAGTTATTTATAATATTTAACTTTATCAATAAAATGATTGTTTTCTTATACAATTATAAGCATTTAATTCAATATTTATAATTTTATTATTATTTTTAACAAAAAAAAGTATAAAAAATCAATATATACTTATGAAGTCCATTGGCCGACACAGCACACCACGACCCAGTAACCATGCGGGCCTTGTGACGTGCCGGACTAAAGTTTTTAAAAGCACGGCACAGTACGACATCACATGAAATAAAGGGAGGGACGGCACGAATGCACGGTGAACTGCACGGTGAACCATCTTGAGTGGACCGTGGGCCGCACGGCACGATCTACTGCCACCCTCAGGAGTGGTGGTGGCTAGGCCGAAGCTCATCGAGAAAAGAAGAAAAGTATTATGCGAACTCCGACCATAGCATAGTGGACCCCTTTTGGGTCCAGATCAAGTTACAAATGACAGTGACCTTATAACTAAATTCTGGGCCCATAGTTTGAATTAATTGATCCATATAAATCGAATAAGTACTGTACCCTTGAATTTCATGATTGCTGATTCATATTTCTAGGTATATACAGTTCATAGCAATGTTGTAGATCCATAATTCCTTTGGCCACATCCAATAATATCGTCGATTGAAATGATTTTGAACAAGAAATGCACTTGAAAATTTTCTATTTAATTTTCTTCCCTTGATCTGGTATGTTTTGACCATCTTTTGCTTTCATGATAACACATAATTTCAAGTTTTTTTTAATAAAAAAATGGATAAAGCTTTATTATTGGGGGAAAATAAAATAAAATAAGGCAAAATAGTTTTTTGATGGACCACTATAGTCCAAAATGAAGGCATCAAAATGACATTTTTCTTGACTTTTATGACTCGTTTAGTCATTATCTTAACAATTCACCATAATTTGTCATACAACAAGCAGCTACCTGCCAAAGATTGTTTCAATTTGAATCTGATTTTATGTAAAAAAAAAATAAGATTTATTGCTGTTATTGAAGATTAAACCCATACCTCATTAATTTACTATGCTCTAAATTATTGAGATTTTTTCTTGCTGTATCAATTCAAAAGAGATTTTGAATTTTCGATCCCGAGTTAACAGGATTACCACTCAATGTTAAATGTTTGATGTTTTAATACATTGATAAGAAAGGAATTAAATCTGAATATCTTTTATAAAAAAATCTTAAAATAATCATTAAGTCAAAATGCTGAGATAGCTCAATTGTGAAATGCAAACTCTAAATTTCAAATCTGCCCATCAAACTCACATTAGTTTATTTAAGTGAAACAACAGTCTATCAACAAATACTTAATTCAATGATAAAAATTCATTATTTTCGTTTAAATTACTTATTCGAGTTATTTTATAAACGTTTACGTTTTTGTGCAATAATGATGCATTGCTTTACTCATTTTACATGCCAAAAAAAAAAAAGCAGTATAGTAAAACCACGTATCAAGACAACATGGATTGATTTTTCTTTGCCCTCCTCTTTATGAAGAACCAAACCCCCTGCTAAATAAGCCACAAATCACCAAATGGTCCAAATTTTAAGTTGTAACCACCAATACATGAAGCCAAAAAGTTAGACCACAGCCTCACACGTCTCTCACTACTTTCTTTCTCTGTATATATATATATACATACACGTAGATGTACACATTGGGTGCGGCGACAAAGCTAGCGAGGAGTTATGATGAGGCGTGGTGCGTTGTGTGTACTGTGTTTGGTTCTGTGGGTCCCATATGCTTAACCCCGCCGTACAGCTAAAAAGATTCCCAGGGGCCTCACTCTCTCTTCTCTTGCAGGCTAACACACAATTTTCGCCGTTAATTAGCTTCCGTCATCTTCTTAACTCCTGTCTCCTCTTTCACGGTCCGTTTTACCGCTTTTTATCCACTCGCCTCTACCGTTTCACTCTCTTTGCGGCTCGGCTTGATGGAGCTGGCTCCCGTATAGCCATATAATTATGATATATTATCCTTTTGGGCTAATTTCAATTTCCACCTCTAGTTTGCTTGTTTATTCACTTTTCCCTATTCTTTTTTTTTTCTCCAACAAATCATATACTCATAGTTTTTCTTCTTTTTTTTTTTTCTTTTTCACAGTGGAAGAATTTCAACCATGTACGTTTTGGATCTT
The DNA here is from genome assembly GCA_023935145.1 of Bretschneidera sinensis. Taxonomy (NCBI): domain Eukaryota; kingdom Viridiplantae; phylum Streptophyta; class Magnoliopsida; order Brassicales; family Akaniaceae; genus Bretschneidera; species Bretschneidera sinensis. Next base: position 89,994,018 of record CM043699.1, read on the forward strand.
AAATACTTTTCTCTAAAGATACATTATACATTGTTGTTTCTTATTTGAATAGGGTTCCATTAATATATCTCCCATTGAATTTCACTCATAAATTTCTTCATAAAATAAAATTTGGATTAATTGTAGTTATTACTATAGTTTTGACGAAACAATTTTATATTTTATGATTTTAAACAAAATAACTAAGTATTTTTTTTATGTGTTGTGAATCATTACGAAAATGAGATTTCCCTTAACAATGACTTAAACATTCTCAAAAAAAAATAAATATTATTTTATAAATTTATTTAAATTGAACGGACAATTATACATCAAGTATTTGATGTGCCTGTGATAACATTTGTAAGCTAATTATTGATATCTTTATCATACCATCAATACATTTGTGGTGTTTTATTAATTAATAATGATATTTGTCCTCCTAAAATAGACATGCACAACTTACAAGTGGTTGAAAAAATCAACAAATTTTAATGAATATTTTTAAAATTTCTATATAATAGTTTTTCTTTTGGGCTAATTTCAATTTCCGCCTCTAGTTTGCTTGTTTATTCACTTTTCCCTTTTCTTTTTTTTTTCTCCAACAAATCATATACTCATAGTTTTTCTTTTTTTTTTCTTTTTCACAATGGAAGAATTTCAACCATGTACGGTGTGTCACAGGCGTTAGCGTCCGGTGTGTCACAGATCAGAACGTGGGCTCTACTTTGGGATATCTTTTGTAAGATATTTTTACCTGAAAAAAATCTAAACTACCTGCAAAATTAGGATTAGCATTTTTACTGCAGTGACAAAATAGCCCTTTACTGGCCATGTTAAGTAAAGGGTATCTTTGGAAAGTAGTTAGGAGTAATTGTTTTAATGCACACGGTACAATGCAAGCTACAACGTAGGACTTATATATATATATATATATAAAGCTTGTGCTCCAAATTTCAAGATGGTGGGGTTCTCTTTTCTAGTTAGCTGTGAATGTATAAGCAATCTTAGCATTCTGTTTTGGAGGCTATCAGTGTTTTAAACAATGAATGCAAAAGATACCCAATGGCCTTTGCAGTCCCTTCAATTCTATAGTAACTGCTCCTACTAATTCTTGAAATAAAAATAGCTTTATTTATGTGTATGTAATTGTGAAGCCATGCACATCGGGATAGTAAATTTGGTTTAGTGTCCGAGTATTTCACTTTAGTTATTAAAATAAAATATTTTAATTTAATACTTATTATTTTAGATTTAACTATATTTTTAAATATATAATTATTAAATTATTTATATTTTAAATATATAATTATAAATATAAATCGCAAAAAAACATCGTTGCTAAAATAAATAAAATAATTCTATTCAATTTTTTAAAAATTTAATTATAATTTTTTTTGTATAAATTTGATTTGAGATTTTCTCCTTATATGTTTTATATATATAAATATTTATAATTATAAATATATATTATAATAAAACCATCGTTATTCGAACATTAAATGATAAAAATAATGTATTATTCAAATCATTCAAATCCAAATATTCTCTTAAAATTTTTAAAAATATATAAAAAAATTAATATTAAAATATTTCGATCGAAATAGATCAAAACAGAAAGTGAAATGAAGCATAAGACTACAGAGTGATTTGTTTTGGTTTAGTGATGAAACCGAAACTAAACGAAATTCTTAAAATTTAATTTAAAATCGATTTTAAGTTTGATTTTATTTTTTAAAATTTGTTAAAACTTAATTAAATTTAATCAAATTTTATTAAATAATAATTAAAATATAAATTAATAAATAATTTAATTTAATTTAATTTTTGATATATTTTAAAATAAACTTAAACTTAAAATCAATTTTAAACTGATCCGAGCATCGCTGTAAAATAGCATGCAAACATAAACAATAAGAACAAGGCTTTAACTTAGTGTTCAGTGAAGTAGTGGCTGTCTAAAGTAAACAACAATAACTAAGGAGACTAATTAAGGTTCAAATTTACAATTCAGCAATCAACTGATTGTCTAATGCGTAGAGCATGAATTCAGGGTCTGCGTCGCCTCTCTCGGCCAAAAGTTCCTTTACTAGGCACAATCAACAAAATGTTCTTTATTCTACTGTATAATTATCCTTTTAAATGGATTAATTGTGTTTCAAAGCATGAAATTAATATTCAATAAGCTGCACTTTTATATCTTTTATTAATAACTTTATGAAGAAAAAAATTTGACCAAAAACAATTTATGAAGATGATTAATATTGCCAGATTTGGTACCCTTCAATTTTTCTTGAGATAATTAATGTCTAAATTAAATTTGTCATATTTTTTAAGGTTTCATGCATATATACTGCTCCGTGCTAAAATAAAAGTAGTGCGAGCAGTACTATACTCTACTAGTATTTGGCAAAATGTAAACTCAACATGCAGCAGGGTAGAGTACATTAGAGTTGTTAAAATCTTTCCCCAACTCAAAACATACGAATATAAAAAATATTAAAAATAATGCGATTTAAATTCGATCCAATTTAAACTCGAGTTACTTAAACTCTAAAATAATTTAAATTTAAAATAATTGAATTCGATTTGATCCGAAATAATTTAGATCCAAAACGGTCTGAATTCAATATAATCAAAACTCAAAATGACTCAAACAATAAAGGACCCAGCATAACTTGATTGCCACTTCTAGGGTACATGCAGATTTCGTCAAAAGAAAAGGGTAGTTCAATTATTCGATCTTGATTAACTTAACAACAAAATCAATTTACTCTTTACTTTTTTATATTCAATTTATAAAAATATTATAAATCATTTTATAAACTAAAACTCAATTACATTAGTCATCATCAAATGTTTTTTTTATGTTAGCTTGAAAAAATTAAGAGTTCTAATTAAGTTTTTTTAATTAGATTTTTTATTATACATCATAGTAAATTTTATAAATCTTACCTATTTTATCTTTTTTTTATTTAATTATATCTATTATTTTATTAATTTTAATATTCATTAATCTATATATATATATGATTATTGAATTATATTTAAATTACTAACTAATAATATAAATTTTTTTTCTATTTTTAATTTGAACGTAAAACGGAGATTTTGAATTCCACACCATATACCTATTATATGAAGGGTATACACATCTAACTAGATGTGTTTATAATTTAGTCAAACTAAAGAACGGAGCATGCTTAAAAACTAGCCCAGAGAAAAAGGAAATTAACTAAAGTGTATTTAATTTAACTCATCCAATCAGTCATTATTGATGTTCACATTTTAATATAGGCACCCTCCTGTCAGAGAGAGAGAGACCCTCATTGTAGGTAGGTTCTCATAGATAAGGGTGTTTTTCAGAAGTCCATGACCTATAAAATTCTGCCCATATGAAAATGACAGTAATGCACATGTAGAGGAGGGGAGTACTCCTTGGAAAATTAATCACCAACAGAGAGAGAGGCGGATTGTATTGTCCTAAAACATAACGTAGGAATGTGGTGTGTAAAACCAAAACCAAACAGTTGCCAACCGGCGGCTGAAACCCAAGGGAGAGAGTGTGACTCTGCCCTTTTCTGCATTTTAGTCTTGGGGTGGGTGTTTACCGGTACTAACCATGGCAGTGGCCTAATATGGCTTCCATGTGACTTTACTGGTAAAAATTCCTTGGTCCTTGTGCTTCGAACGTAGAATTCCTCGCTTTGCCATTTTAATACTTCATCAATTAATTGGTGAATCAGTCCACTATTTAGACTATAGAGTAAGAGAAAATAGTTATTTTTAACAATTTTTACCATATAGTAGTATTTCATTTTTCATATGAATGGGAAGTAGGCTGCATGGGTCAAGAATTGTAGCTGATATGCAGCTTACTCCCATCTGCACAGCAGCTTGCACCAAGTCCAACACCCAATTGGGTGATATGGTATCTTCACCATGCCATGTTTAATTGCTCATAGGCCTGCACGCATACATAAAATGGCCCTTCACTATATTCATGAAAGCATTTGGATTATGACATGTTTTTGTTTATGTTATCCAATCTTTCACGTGGTAAGGACAGAAGCTTATCACTCTGGGCTTTCTACATGCAGAAAAATAATAATACTACTGCTTTGCAGAAACACGACAATGGCATGGTACAATATTTTACAAAATTGAATTTAGCTACCCAACAATAATTGTTGCTACTCCAATTAAATTAAATCACTACTAGACTAGTTAAATCAATCATAAAACAAAGGATTAGTCTGCTAGAATCCATAAAATGTGACAATTACTTCTTATAATCAAAGTATGTGTTCCATAATGTTGAGAATTCATACCTGCTGTAACTTGTGATGAATTATCCATGTAGCTTTAGGGTTCCTGCAAAGAGATGAAAATTTTTCTTCTATGGAGAAACTACTCTCTACCCTATCAAATTTCGTTCTGCCACTTTCAGGGAAGAAAGAGCAGTTGAACCACCTTAAAAAATGAACTCAATTGGTCAATTCCCTTTCTAAATGGGTGAGAGTAGGGGCTTCCATGTGTCTATTAGTATGGCTCATCCCATTATGGGCCCAATGACCAAATGTGATGCTAATCCATTATACTATAAATATATACAACAATCTCCCACTTAGACAGCATTACATTTAATCTCAACATAAACACAAACAAGCATCCCAAAACCAAAACCTTTGCTCAAAATGTGCATTCAATTATAAGCTAGTGAACGATACACCGACAGGGCATACGACACATGACCAATAATTGCAATCACGTAACTCAGGTCGATGAGATACAAGTGCAATATGGAAATAATCAAAAGAGTGTCGAACACTCGTTTCCATAAGAAGCCCTAGAGATAAATCTGAATGTCTTTAAAGCAATAGGTCTTGTCCAAAATGCAGTTGCAGTACCTAGTTTAATGACTATATTGACAGAATATATGACACCAAACTTATACTCACAACCACGTGACTCAGGCATTGACTAAAAACAGATTGTCTCTTGTATGAAATAAGCCTTGTCCATAATGTGCGTGACTCAGGCATGAGACTAAAATAGATTGTCTCAATACATAAAGTACGCCCTGTCCAAAATGCACGTGACTCAGGCATGAGACCAAACATAATGTCTCATTACATAAACAATCGCCTTGTCCAAAATGTGTGTGACCCAGGCACAAGACTAATCAAAATGTCTCAATACATAAAGTATGCCCTGTCCAAAATGCGTGTGACTTGAGCATACATTGACATTGCTATATTTAAAACAGAATATGAGCATAAACAATATAGTCAAACAGTTAATGATCACGGGAGTCTCAAGCATACATTGACATTGCTATATTTAAAACAGAATAAGAGCATAAACAATATATATTCAAATAGTTAATGATCACAGAACTCCCACTAACTAAATACCACAGAAGACTCTAACAATCCCAAATGAGTCACATGCTTCTGAAATAGATTTGAAGCTAAATCTTTAGTTAGTGGGTCAGCTAACATATACTCTGTGGAAATATACTCAACACAAATACAAGACTTGACTATTTTCTCTCTTACAATCAAAAACTTAATGTTAATATGCTTGGAGTGAGAAGAGCTCCTAATGTTTCGAGAGAAAGCAACTGTTGCAGAATTGTCACAAAATATCTTTCGCGGCCTCGAAATGGTGTTCACAACACTTAGCCCCAAGATAAAGTTCTGCAACCAAATAGCCTGACATGTAGCCCCATAACAAGCTACATATTCTGCCTTCATTGTAGAGGAAGCTGTAAATGTCTGTTTGACACTCTTCCAAGAAACAGCTCATCTTGCCATCATAAAAACATAACCAGAAGTGGATCTCTTGTCATCTGAACAACCTGCAAAATCGACATCAAAATATCCAACTACATCAAGAATGTCAGATCGCCGATATGTAAGCACTAGATCTTTAGTACCTTGTAAATATCTAAGTACTTTCTTTGCAGCCTTCTAGTGAGTCAAACCAGGATCATTCAAGTATCTTCCAAGTACACCAACAACATAAGCAATATCAGGTCGTGTACATACTTGAGCATACATCAAACTACCCACAACTGACGAATAGAGAACCGATTGCATTTGAGTCCTCTCACTATCATTCTGAGGGCATTGAGACTTAGAAAACTTATCACCTTTTACAATAGGTGCTTTCCCAGGAGAACAATAAGGCATATTAAACCTACTCAGAACTCGATCAATATAGGTTTTTTGAGACAATCCAAGAATACCTCTAGTTCTCTCACGAAAAATCTGGATGCCCAAAACATAAGAGGCCTCACCAAGATCCTTCATATCAAAATGATATAACAACATGCGTTTTGTCTCAAACAGAAGCTCAATATCATTTGCGGCGAGTAATATATCATCAACATAAAGAACAAAAAGATATACTTACTCCCACTGACCCTTAAATATATGCATTGATCAACAAGATTCTCCTTGAAACCGCAAGATCTAACAATCTCATCAAACTTCAGGTACCATTGTCTCGATGCCTGCTTAAGCCCATAAATGGACTTGTTAAGCTTACACACCATGTGTTCATTTCCTTCCACTTGGAAACTATTTGGTTGCATCATGTACACATCTTTAAATAGATATCCATTAAGGAAAGTTGTCTTGACATCCATTTGATGCAGCTCAAGATCAAAATGAGCCACCAATGCCATAATAATCCGAAAAGAATCCTTGGTAGAAACAGGCAAGAAAGTGTCCTTATAATCAATGTCTTCTCTTTGGTTAAAGCCCTTAGCAACAAGCCTAGCTTTATACCTTTCTACTTGACCTTCAGAATTATACTTGGTCTTAAAAACCCATTTGCAACCAATTGGCATATAGCCACATGGTAGTTCAACTAAGTCCCATACACCGTTTTGACACATTGATGTCATCTCATCATGCATAGCATCTATCCAATATGAAGATTGAGGACTATCAATGGCCTCTTTAAAAGAGATTGGATCAAGAGACATACCAATATTAAACTCATACTCCTGCAAATAGACAATATAATCATCAGAAATTACTGGTCACGACTTCTCTGTGATCTCCTCAAAACGATACTATCAGTTCCTACATCAACATCAGCTATAGTGTCAACAACCTGGTCTTGGACAATAGCATTGGTTCTCTCGATCAATGGTGGTGTAGCCACTGATGAAGGGGTAACCTGAACTGGTATAACAACACGCTCTTCCTTAAATACAACTTCACGTGGTGCTGAACTCTCACTGTCACTAACATCCTCAAAGAAAATAGTTCGATCAGATTCAATTACTCTAGTAACATTAGAAGGGCAATAGAATCTAGAGCCTCTTGATCCTACACAATAGCCAACAAAATAACCAGTAATGGTCTTAGGATCAAGTTTCTTCTACTAAGAATTATAAGGCCTTATTTCCGCTTTACAGCCCCAAACACGGAAATGATTCAAACTAGCCTCTTTCCTGACCATAACTCATAAGGAGTTTTAGGAACTAACTTACTTGATACTTGATTCAAAACATATGCAGTAGTTTTCAAAGCCTCACCCCACAAAAATTCAGGCAAAGTGGAATGACAAAGCATACACTGCAGCATATCCATAAAAGTACGATTTCTTCTTTCTACAATACCATTTTGTTCAGGAGTTCCAGGCATTGTGTACTGAGCCTTGATACCACATGCCTCGAGAAATCTAGCAAAAGGTCTAAGATTTCTACCAGTTTCATCATATCTCCCATAAAACTCGCCTCCTCTATCCGATCTTACCGCTTTGATTTTCTTATTTTTTTTGGAGTTTCACAGCAGCCTTGAAAGCTTTAAAAGCTTCTAGTGAGTCTGATTTTTCTCGAATGAGCTCAACACAACCATAGCGAGAATAATCATCAATAAAGGAAATGAAGTATTTATAATTTTCCAAAGCGGCAGGTGAAAAGGGACCACAAATATCAGTATGGATTAAATCTAGAACATCCTAACTTCTACTAATCTTTTGCTTTTTGGTTTTTGCTGGAAGTTTCCCTTTGATACAAGCAACACAAGTTTCAAAATCAGAAAAATTCAAGTAAACTAGAATGCCATCTTTAATTAACCTCTCAATTCTTTCTTTAGAAATATGACCCAACCTTTTGGCCACAACATGGAAGAGTTTTTATTGGATCTAAGACGTTTAGAACTAACTACAACATTAACAACAGAGACACTAAAAGAAGCATGATCTAAAACAGGAAGCAAGTCAATTTTATACAAACCACCATAAAAAATAGCAGTACCAACCATAACAGAGTCATAAAAGATTATAGTCTTTCCATTTCCAAAATGAAAAACATATCCACATTTGTCCAAAACAAAAACAGAGATAAGATTTCTTCTGATGGAAGGTATAAAAGCAGTATCAGACAAGTTCAAAGCATGTTTAGAAGCCAAAATAAGTCTAACTGTACCAATGTGTTCAACTTTAACCTTCACCCCATTGCCTATATTTACTACTAACTCTGTATCAACTGGTCTTCTGCGGTTCCTTAATTCCTGCAAAGAATTTTTAGTATGAATAGTTGCACCAGTATCTAGCCACCAAGTATCAGAAGGCACATCAACTAGATTAGACTCAAAACACACTAGTAGCGAACGTGTACCTTTCTTGTCTAACCAAACTTTAAATTTCCTACAATCAACCCTCTTGTGCCCAAACAAATGACAAAAGTTGCACGTTCCCTTAAAAACTTCCTTCTTAGGCCCATTTGGAACACTCACATTAGCTTGTTGAAGAGGCCTCTCAGATTTCTTCATCTTGAGGGAGTTGCTACTATTACCCTTGAAGAACTTCTTCTTCTTCCCTTTATCAATAATTACCATGAAAGCAGCATGAAACTTGGCCTTTTTCATCATCTCTTCTTCTTGAGTTACAATAACAGTCATTTCACTCAGGCTCCATTCATCTTTCTGAGCATTATAATAGGTCTTGAGTGCATCAAACTGAGATGGCAAAGATTCAAGCACTTATCATACTAGAAAGCTATCTGCTAACTCAACTTTCATTCCTCTGAGCTTGTTAAAAAAATGAGTAAGCTTCATGATGTGCTCTCGGACTCCACTAACCCCATCATAGGTTGTGGTAGTAAGAAGTTTCATCAGAGATCCCTTTTTTGCCTTATCAAACTTAAAAAATTTCTTTCCAACGGCATCAAGATATTCTTTAGCACTATCAGTATCAACTATGCTTTGCCTGATAGACTTGTTAATAGTATACTTTATAATCATGAGACAAGTCCTATTAGAATGCACCCATTGCTCATAACGAGTCTTTTCAGCTGCATAACTTTCACTAGTGGGCTCAACAAGCACATCGACCCTCAAAGCCAAGTCCAAATTCATGATAGCCAAATTAATAGTGAGAGATTCATACCAATCCTCATAATTGGTTCCAGTTAGACTCTTGATGGCAGACAAAGAGAGAGACAAAGCCGCATTGCCATAAGCTAAGGAGAATATAATGAAATTTATTATGCATGTGGAACAAGAAACATGCACCCATAAATGTCTCCATTAGGTAATCTTATATCCATGCTAGAATCATATTCACAATAGACTCTTATGCACTGTGCTAGAGCCCAAGATACATAAAAGACTCTTACGCATGATAAAGCAAAATAATTAAATACAATGACTTAAAATGACCGGCTACTGAGAGGATAAGACTAGGTCACCAAGTGTCAAGCACTTAACTATTATCTTTATCGTCCTAAGCATCCTACCAAATAATGGTTTGCCGATGGGGCAAATTCACTATCCGTATGGATCTTAGTATAATATCATTAAGCGAAAACATGATCAATACTAACAACTCCAATAATTTATCATGACTAGTCCCACAAGAGGTGGGTACATAGCCACTCCAAACCATCGGTATTACAACAAAATGACATGACCCACATGAATAAAATATTTATTTATCTCAAAAAGAATTATTCATTTCTTTTCTCCTTAAAAAAATTGAGCAATATCACAAAATTCATAAACACATAAAAGGAGGAATTTTGCAAAACAAGATTGTATCAAAACAACCAATCATTAATCAAGACTATAAACTCCGGTCAATGCTCAAAGTTTAAATAATTACCCAATCAAACAATGAATAGTTAAATGGGTATAAAATGTTAAAAGTCAAAATTAAACCAAAAGCTTGACCAGAAACCACAGGTTATATAATATTAGGCAAGTCCAAAACCAAGAAATTCAATTTGAAGACCAAAAAAGACAAATATCTAGGAAAAAAAAATGCCTTTCGATGATGGAGACAAGCATGGACTGAAAACTCACGCATCTCTCCTCCGAACAACAAATTGCAACAGCTAAATAAAAAATGAAAGAACACAGCCATGAAAATAAGAAGGTATGCTCTGATACCAATTGTTAGAATCCATAAAATGTGACAATTACTTCTTATAATCAAAGCATGTGTTCCATAATATTGAGAATTCATACCTGTTGTAACTTGTGATGAATTATCCATGTAGCTTTAGGGTTTCTGCAAAGAGATGAAAGTTTTTCTTCTATGGAGAAACTACTCTCTGCCCTATCAAATTTCGTTCTGCCACTTACAAGGAAGAAAGAGCAACTGAACCACCTTAAAAAAGGAACTCAATGGGCCAATTCCCTTTCCAAATAGGTGAGAGTAGGAGCTTTCATGTGTCTATTAATATGACCCATTTCATTATGAGCCCAATAACCAAATGTGATGCTAGTCTAATATACTATAAATATATACAACATAGTCTTTTTCTGATTTTCAAGCATTAATAAATATACATTACTAGTCTTCCACAATGTCGACCCCGCGCCAATTGCATTATATATCTTCAGTCTCCCACCATTTATTTGTTGGCCACCTCACCAACCCAACCCAACCCAACAAAACATCTCTCTCTGTTTTTTAATTTTGAAGAGATATATAATAGCTACTACTTTTTACTTTATTTATACCTCTAAATCCATCGCAATGTAATTATTTGTGTCTTGAATTCTTTAGGCTAAAATCGGCCGATAGAGTTTTGTTATTTTTGCATATTCAATTAATAGAGCCGATTTGGGTGTGATTAGGAATTGTGATTTAATTCTCTCTTTTGAAATATTTTATACTCTACAATGATTACAATGAAATTTCTATTGTTATTGTTGATGGACTTAAAATTTTTATCATTTAATATATCATAGAAATTTTGTGTATGTTATTTTTATTTTTTTGTTCTTATCTTAACAACATCAAGATGATAACCTTAACCCAAAAGAATTTTGTTCTTTCTAAACCCATTTATGATTTCGTGCTAGCTAGGTTGATAAGAGTTGCAAAGTTTCATACCTCCGCCATGAAAGTCAACTACCACATATATATATGATGGTGTTAAATCTATGGGATAATTTTTTATAAGTAACCTATTAATAATTAGCAATAATCACGTATTAATTACCAAGAAGAAAATTACAATTTTGAATAGTACTACTATTTGTTTGTATTAAGAGTGTCATTATTCAAACACACCCTTTAAACATTCATTTTTAACATTTTAAGATCTTAAATGATAATTATTATTTAAGTTTTCAAACAATTATAAACAGAGTAATTTAAAATGTAGTATAAAAAAATGTGAAGATTTTCTGTAGTAATTTGGATTAAAAACTATTAAATACATCATTTAATAAATATTACATTATTTATAATATCAATATAACATTCATGCATTTAATTTTTTTTTTCAAATGGTTAAAGAGAATCCTGATTTATATATAATAAAAAAAAAGTTAATAATCTTTATTCTTGTACTAAAGGTTCAGTGTGCATAGCTATTATTATGTAAGGCATAACACAATGATATTTAGGACAAAGAATGGAGTAGAATTGAAGGATTTGACCTGGCATAAAAGAAAGAATCTATTAACAGTATGACTTAAGTTAGCTTTAAAATGTGTATATTAAAGTAATAAATACAAGTCCAACCTAAAACAACAGTACTGCTTTAAATCACCAACAAACAAAGAAAATTATACAGAAGTGAAAGAAAAAGGTCATTGAGTCATCATGATTCTATTCTTGTCCAAGAGAGTTAATTACTCTGTTTGAGCTTAATCAACTTTGAAGACAACTCAAGCAATCATTCTGTAGCACAAGTCCAATCTGTTCTTTGATTTATAAAGCTGCAATTTCTCAACCTTCTTACCTCCTGATAATTAATAAAAATATAGTAATTAAAGTATAATAGTACTAGATAGGTGCATGTTTGACAAAGGAGCAGACTTAAGTCTCCACTTTACGCTTCCATTTTCAAACACCTAGCACTGGGGGACATATAAGGAATGAAGAAGACGTGCACTTAAATGTCAAATCTTGCAAAAGCGCGTTCTTTTAAGTCAAAATCCTTTCTATTTATTCAATGATCCTGATTTTATGTACTATCACAATGTTTTTCATCCTTTCTGCAATAGTTCAACTCCACTTCTAATTAGATTGTTATACGGAGCAAAGGGCCGCCCCTACTTACTGCTTGCTGCAAGACCACACCATGGTTATTGTATAAGTCTTCTCTTATCATGCCTTCAATACCTTCAAGATTTTCCCCTTCTTTTCAGTGTAATATCAAGTTTTGATGTTTATCAAAAAAAGCTTATTAAAAATTAAGTTTCTAATTTAATGAAGTGACAACTTGTGGTTTACAGTCAGTGTATAAACTGTTCCGTAAATCACGGGACTATGGAAGGTGATAGATTGTAAACCAAAAATATAAAATCAAATCCTTTTTAAAATTTAACCTAAATTATGTCAGCACTTGCATTTTATGAAATAATTGACCATTAAACTAACTGTTAAGCGGAAAAGTGAAGGGAAACTTCAACTTTTTACTAAGGCTGACAATTTTTGGGTGGGTTTTTATCTGAATTATAGTTGTTTAAATAATTATTGATAAAAGTAAATGAATTTTTGCAGTTGAAGTTAATATATTAACAATTTTAAATTCAAATACAAATATGTAAAATTTCACTTATAACTGTCCATTTTCATTCCTGCTTCTTACTACTCAAGTCTCAACCCACTCAACATAATGCCATATATCTTGCAAGCTAGTGGTTTCAACTACTACGTCAATGGTCAGCGTGCACGTTGCTGGATTGGCCTGCAGCCTGCTTATAGAACCTAACCTAACCTCATCATGGTGGACCCTTTGAAACCAAGTATATATCTCTTTTTAAGTTGATGGTAAGGCCTTCATGATTCGAATCAAAGATATTAAAAGTAATTGAATTATTAATTATTTTAAAATTTTAAAAATATTAATTAATTGTTTTTTTATATTTAATATCCGTTTTATAAACAAAAGTGAAAACGATTTAAGTCCCTGCAAATTCTGGTCCGAGACGGTAATGGAGAAAGGCACTCCTAAATCCTAACCCAAAACCGTCGAGCTGTCATCTCTAAGTCCCTCATCTAACGTAACGACAATTTGGTAATTACGAGACATAGAGACTTGAGAGTACGTACGATGAGAACTAGTGGGGGTGAACAGATGAAAATCAACTCCTTCCCGCCGTTCGATGGATTTATTTTAATCGTTCGATGATACGAATTTTACGATTGCTTTTCTTTTCTGAATTCGTAATTATGACTTTTAATTTGTAATTATTACGAATAACGGCGTTTGTTGCTTCCGTCGGTGGTGTTTTCGTAATTATAAACGGTAATCTTTTTAGTGAAACATTATAGAATTTATCTAAATTATAAATTATTATTTTTAATTATAAATCTTTTTTGAGTAATTTGACTGGTAATATCATTTTCATCCATACATAAAATTATAAATTCAAATAAAGCAAAATATGACTGAAGAGGCTTACCATAAAAATAAAAATAAAATCTTTTGAATGGAAATGGAATTGTTGTACAATATCTGTTAACCTGTGATCATCAAGGAATCAGAAGATCAGTAGTACTATCTAAGATCATGAAATCAGATGGGTAATTCTTTCCAGGTTTACATGAGTGGAAAAACTGGAAACGCAGAAGGAAAAGTTATCTATCCATGGAGCCTATAGTGCAACTGCAACAGAAGACCCCACGTGAAAGTTGAAGCATTTTCAATTCTTTAGTCAAAATTATGGACCCAAAAAAGAAAGAAAGTGAAAAGGAGGATTTGTTCCTGTCCTATTTGTCATGATTGGTAACACCCTTTCTCTCTCTCTCTCTCTAACTAAATAAGATCACTTTCCTTCAAAACTCCCTGGTTTTGTTGCCCAAAGTTAGGCTAAAGTTAGCTCAAAAGCTAGCTAACAGTTCATAAATAATACCATGGATACGTTTTCATCTTTTTTTTCTTTTTAAATAGGAGAAAAACAAAAGAGCCTAACTTGTTACTTCTGTGTTGTTGTTAGGTTTATGTGATTATGAAGGCCCTGCAATTTGCAAATACATCCAAACAAAGCCCACAACAGTTAAACCTCATCCCCAAGCACCCTTCCCGCGATGCATGACAGTTGGGCAAATCTAGGCAAACGAAAGAAACAATTTCCAAACAGAGGCCGGATATAATTGCCTCCATGACCAAACAGCCTCAGCAAATTTTGGATCTCGAGCGACTCACATTAAATGGCCGTCTCTTGTAGCCTGAAATTTATACTACAAAGTTGGCGTAAGCAGAAGATACATAAAAGATTGGTCATCTAAAATCTAAAATCTTATCGGTCAAAACTTCAAAAACCCACCCCAAATCCAAAGCCAGCTCATACTAACAAAGAGTCACAATCTAGTGCTTGTCTAAATAATGCAGGACCAATGTTATGCATGAGAGTAAGAAAACAGAGGAGTACTTCTTAAACGAAAGTACATGGACCCACATCAATCACTGCTTATTAGACAAATTAATGGATATGGGCGAACTCCATCACACCCCTATATTATCATGATGGGTTTCTTAAAAGAGTAGTATTTTCTTTCTTTTTAGATTTTTTTTTTTATTTTTTGATGATGGATGGTGTTTCTTTGACGCTTCCCAGAATTCGTGTTAAAGTGTCAACGCCGTTAGATTTTCTCAGAAAAAAAGTTGTTAGCTTGTCCTTGTCAACATGTTCCATAGCTATCATTTCTCTACACTAACGATGCAGAGATGAGGATTTGGCCTTCTACCCAGTGCTGCTGGCTGCCAGTCTGCCACTCACTTACGCTCTCTATGTTAACCAGCGAGTAGAGTGTTCACCAAAAAGTACTTGAGCTGCAAACCAATAAACATAATATCTACATTTTCTTTTTCTTTTTATACCGAAATTAACAAAACAAAAATGCTAGAACAATTTAATTTTTGAGTTAATACGGTGGATGGCAGACCCTAATAATGCAAGTATAACCCATGTGGGTCATAACTCTCACAAGACTCCCTGATTTCAATCACATTCAAACAAACACACGATTACACGAGGATGCAATAGCACATGGAGAGCATTGGCAAATGGGATACTGGCACAGTATTAATATACCCCACAAAGGGAAAGTGAAATAAGCGGACAGAGAGAGAGAGATAAGCCTTTTTTTTTTTTTTGGTCACAACCCATTCTCTATTTTCTTATTTTTGTTTTCCTGCAAACATATGAACATCTCAGTAAAAGGCCAAAAATAAGAGAAGGAAAAGCCCACAACTACTACCCCCACTTACATCTCATCATTCCCATAAGAACTTTAATATATTATCTATAATAATTAAAACCCTAATTCAATAGGATAATTAAAAAAAGATAAAATTAAAAGGAAAAAAAACTAAAGATAAAACCCGTATATTATGCAATCAAACTTCTACTCCCTTCCAAGTATATAACTGAACCAACCTCAAAAGCCACCGGCAAATTGACCCAATTTAACCTTGGATTTTCACATAACATTGCAACTTGAGGTATTCTCATCATTGAAGAAATGGGTATACTGGTCAGGAGGAGGCTGGGCATACGGGTAAGGGTTCTGGTACGGCTGTGGATAAGGGGGCATGTAATTGACAGCAGGGGGTGGCCTCGCATACATCATGGGCTGGAACCTTTCATTACCACCCATTGCACGATGCTGGTTCATCATTGCTGCCAAGTACTGCTGCTGCTGCTGCTGGTGGTACGGGTTACCGGGCATGAGATCCGGCCCGGCTCCTTGGAGGTACCCACCACCAGCACCGCCAGGACCAGCACCGTTCATGGCGGTTGCCGGTAACCCTTGAACTGCAGCAATATTCCCCATTTGGCCCATGGGTAGGTTACCCATTTGACCCACTGGTATGTTCAAGTTACCCATTTGGCCATTAGGACCACCACCCATGTTCCGAAACCCATTGTTCAAAGCATGAACACCGCCACCGCCATTCATAGGGCCGCCACCGCCATTATTTCCTTTCTTGCCCCCATTTCCATTCATGTTGCCATTAGCAGCAGCATTATTATTACCACTCTTGATGTTATTTGGCCCACCACCGCCATTGTTACCATTTTTGCCATCTTGTGGTACTCCACCCCCATTCTTACCACCATTTTTCCCACCTTGGTTTTGATTTCCCCCACCGCCCTTTTTACCTTCATTGCCATTTTTACCACCACCGCCACCCATATTCACCTGAACAGGCACATCACCACCATTTTTGCCCCCACTTTTACCATTCGGACCTCCATTGTTGGCACCCTTCATCTTATTGAGAGGATGTCGAGGATCATCCATCATCTCATCCTCAAAATCCTCATCATCAAAATCCTCATCATCGAAGTCATCAAATTCATCATCACTAAAATCCTCATCCTCAGGGAGATTGAACTTGACAGCTTTCTGGTTCTGGCCTTTGTTAGAGGGGGGCGGCATCTTCAGGTCCTTCAATTGGGGCAGCTTCAGATCTTGCAACCCTTTCATCTGTTGAAGTTGTTGCATCTGTTGGAATTGTTGCATCTGTTGGAGCTGTTGCGGATTTGGTTGGCCTCCTTTCGGCTGATTGTTGTTGTTATTGTTACCACCGCCGCCAACCTTTTGGCCTTTGTTGTTACCTGCTATGCCATTGTCAACTTGCATGTTCTTGAACTGGTTGGCTAATTGATTCTGGTTTTGGTTGTTGTTGGGCTTTTGAGCTCCCCAGACTTCTGCATGTTTACCTGATTTTGCAAGCTTCTTGATGAGAATGGCTGGGTCTACATTCCCGGAGACTGTCACCTTTCCTTGTTCTGCGTCTATTTTGGTAGTGAAAACCCCTGTTCAAGCATGGAACAACAAAAAATTAACCCAAGAAGTTCAGAATAAAGATGGTTTTAAAAAGGATTACAAGACATAAAACTTTCAAATCAGATTATATAGGAACAAAACAGGTTTTGAGTATGCATAAGTTATAGTATATAACTGGGAACAAAAAGTAAGTTTAAATTTCTGGAAGAAAAAATAGGAGACAAGGAATGGAGTACCACCATCAATTTTCTGCAAGATTTTCTTCACCTTTTGCTTGCATCCATCACAGTGTATGTTCACTTTAAGAACACAAGTCTGCATGCACAAGCAACCCCAAAGAACAAAACCAAGAGTAAAGAGAAATATCATTCAACAAAAGGGAAAACTATTTATCAAGCCGCTAAAAGAAATTAGCAGAATAATAGGAAAATGCGGAGGAAACCAAGCAACAAAAAGCAGAAACAATGACCTATCTCTTGAGTTCAAATGAAGCAAAGAACTTAAGAGAAAAGAATACAAACTAGTAAAAAAAAAATCAGTGTACCTGGATCTTCATAAGCTCTTCTTTACTCATTTTTCTCCACTCAAATAGAACAAACGGAAGGATACAACAATGCAATAATGCGAAGAGAGATAGTTAGCTTTGCTACTAGATCTGAGAAAACAGATACAAGACCTGCACAGAGGGTGCTGCTCTGTTCTGTTCTTTGGGTGTTTTCCAAGCAAACACAAAGAAAACGAAAATGAAAGAAAACAAATGGGTCTCAGTTCTCTGAGCAGAGAAAGCTGAGGGATACAACAACAACAAGAAAGGCTTGGTCTGGAAGAGATAGAGAGGATGTTTTACGGGCGGTTGGGGAACATTAAACTTCTCCGGGAAGTCAGATTCATCTATTTCAGGGTGTGAGAGAGAGAGGGAAGCAAAGAAACTGGCAGAAAGAGTGAGTGCTGCAAGGGTTTACTCTACATCTTTTAGGCTTTATTTATTGGTATATTAGCTCAAAGGAAAAATAAATAAATAAATATTTAGATGTTTAACTTTTGTAGTAATTTTTTCTTAAGCCTTATTGACATATAGCTATTTGGCTTGGCTTAAAGTTAAAGTGAGTTGATATGTGTGTGAGTTTTGTGGCTCACTTTTGGCTTCTTCAAGTTATTCAATCTTCAGCATGGTCAGATTTGTTTTTAACTTTGGTACTGTATTTATTATCAGCAGATGGATGTGAATGAACTGTCAACTGTGTCAGATTTCTCTCCCCAATTTCGGTGATTCAATAAATAATGCTATTTAATGGTCCTTTGGTTGGCACGTAAATTATTAATTTAAACGTACATTACCCACGTATACTTGCTCATCGAATTTACGGATATACCCTCTTGGCTTACCCTCTTTTTGGTGGATTCGTAATTCATAAATCATAATCCCTCTTGGGTTTTACTTTGGGTCATGGATTGGTTAAAACCTTGTCCGGCCCGTCAAGCTTATTGATCCCCGTTTTTCCACTTTTGAAATATTCTCAAATTTTTTTTGAATGATGTAACATAAAATTTATGTTTTGTGTGGAAACAATGACGGTTGATGTTTGAGACGATGAGATCCCAACAATATTTAAATTTGTGCTTTATAATATTTGGTGGATAAAATGAGGATATATTATTTATTTTATGAGTATACCTGGTGAATATGATTAAAATAAAGATGGATAATACGATGTAAGGAAAAGATTTTTGTCCTATAATAATAACATAAAGTCATCTGACTTACTTTGAAAAATAAAATGAAATATTCATTCCTCTTACTTATCTGTCTCTATTTTATATTATACATGTGAGTTATAAAACATGTGTAAGTCATGCGCATACATTTCATGAGAAAATTTAAACTGTTAATCGTGAAATCACAATTAGTATTAGATTACATCGTATTTATGATTTTGTTTGTATCATTTTTTGTTTCACATAAATAAATGAATGATCATTCTTTTGTTTCAATATTTATGTATTCATCATTGAAATTTTGGAAGGCCTTCAAGATTAATTTTGAAAAATAATAGTGATCAACATTTGTCTTTTAAGTATGCTTATCAACGGATTAGATTTTGATTCGAATATGATTCGTATCTGATCCATATAGTGGATAAAGATAAAAGATTTTGATCCGTTAATTCGATTTTGATCCAAATCCGCTAATCTATTTAACATACAAATCAAATTTAGATTTACTTTGATCCGATCTGAAAATAACCAGATCCGATTTTAATATTCTATAGTATGTATTATTCTTTATATATTTGTTTTTATAATATAGAAATACGAATATGTTATAAGTTAGCACTCTTTCAAATATGTTACAAGATTAACTTAAAATACAAGTATTTGTAAAAATACTAAATATTTAAAATTATATTGGTATATCTTTTTAATTATCTTATAATATATTTTTTAAAAGCATCCATTAAGTTACCCAATAATTTGATTATCTAATTGATCCAAAAATGGATTGAGTTTTAAAATATCTTATCCAAATCCGATAAAATTTTAACAAATGAATTGGAATATATGTTGATCTAAACTGAATCCGATCAATTAACAGGTCTAATCTTAAATCAGCCTATAATGGATGGATTAGTTCCTTATCTTTTGTTATATTAGTAAATAATTTTTTAATGGGAATTAGTTGAATAACTTAAATTGATTTTCACATTAATAAATAACCAACACCTCTCCTGGCATCAGAAAAGACAGAAAAAGTTTTAGAACATAAAATTTGCAAATTGAAGACGAAATTTCTTCAAATATCCTAAAATCCATAAATCATCACTACTTCTATACATTAGTTCATGAAAATAATATAGTTTTTAATAGAAATCATTGGACCAATTTGTTAGTAAAAATGAGTGCATGCATTTTGTTAGGAAAGAAAACTGAAAATATTAGTGATAAATACACGACACATATCTACGTCAATTTATTTCTCATAATAATATATCATTGTTTTGTCTAGTCTGTCACATGATTCTGTCCAATCAATTATTTCCAATATTGCAGATAACTCTCAAACGATAAATTGGAGCCGACAGCTTGTATTCGTTATATATTTCAAGGGTTAGGATATTTACCGGTAAATTTGTTTATGTAAAATAAAAAATAAAAAAAGTTATATATATGATCAGAATTTAAAATTTATGAATTTTAAGATTTTGAGTTATATTGATGTATATTTAAGTATATCAAATTTTTGATTGTGTAATCTCTTGTCATATAACAAGTGGTATAAAAATTTAATTCGAAATATCTATTTGCGAGTTATCTTACATTACAAAAAAAAAAATCAATAAATTATATACATAACTTAAATCTAAGAGTCGTGAATTTATGAACCATATGGATGTAAATTTAAGCATATTCACCAAATACATCTGATATTCTATCTTAATGGCCAAAGGAAGAATAAGAAAGGCATGTACCCATCTTGCTCATAGGTCAACCAATAAAGTTTCTTTGGTTTAATCATGCCTTACTTTAACAGCAATTAAGTATAAAAGCAAATCTCAATTTAGACTTTTAGGGGCTGTTTCGTTTGCAGGATTAAAGTGAGATTTGATTAACTTAATCCCACATAAATAATTGTCTTTTATTTAGTTGAAGTGATTTATTATTCATGTGAGATTAAAGTGAAATAAAATTAATTATAATCTCACTTTTTTTGTTCCATCTCCTCTCATGGGATAAAATCTATCTCATGCATGTAGGATTAAAATTTTTCCTTTTGTATTTTTTACCATTGAATAATAATAATTGTTATAATTATTATAATATTATTCATTTATTATTATAATAATAATAATATTTTTAATAAAAGTAATTATTAAAATAATAATAATGATAATAGTAATAGTATAATAATAATAAATAAATAAATAATTACAATTGTTATAATAATTAATATAATAACTATAATATTGATAATGATAATTATTATTACAATCTTAATTATAATAATATTTGTAGACCAAAGTATAAACCCAAGAGAGAGATAAATTGAGTTTTTAAAAACTTTTTGGTATATTTGGATTGATTGATGAAGATGCATCATTTCAATTATTTGATTTGAAGTCCAATGAAGTAGGTAAACTCTCCCATCATACTCATCTCAAATTCATATTGCATACACTTAGCAAAATCTTGACACATGGATTCTTTGGAGGCACCAAATATAATATCATCAATATATATTTGGACCAGGAGTGTGTCATGTTTATGAGTTTTTGTAAAAAGAGTTATATCTATTTTTTCTCTTGTAAACCCATTTTCAAGTAAAAACTTACTTAACTTTTCATATCATGCCTTTGGAGTTTGCTTCAACCCATAGAGAGCTTTAGAAAACTTATAAACATGGTTTGGAAAGTTGAGATCTTAAAAAACAAGAGGTTGTTCAACATAAACCTCTTCTTCTAAAAAAACCATTTAAAATGCATTTTTTTACATCCATTTGAAATAGTTTAAACTTTTTAAAGCATAGAAAGGCTAGTAACATACGAATAGCTTCTAATCTAGCTACGAGAGCATAGGTCTCATCAAAGTCTATTTTTTCTTCTTGATTGTAACCCTTAGCAACAAGTCTAGACTTGTTCCTAGTTACAATTTCATTTTCATCCATTTTGTTTCTATATACCCATTTAGTTCCTATGATAGTATGATTCTTTGGTCTAGAAACTAGAGTTCATACTTTGTTTCTTTCAAATTGATTTAACTCTTCTTGCATATCATTTATCCAATCAACGTATTTTTCAGCTTCTACAGAAGTCTTAGGTTCTACTTGGGATAAATAAGCTACACAATTACAAATATTTCTCATAGAAGATCGAGTTCTTACCCCTTGTGAAGGATCACCAATCACTTGATTGATTGGATAATAATGCACATACCTCCAATCTTTGGGAAGATAATCTCCTTAATGACTTGTAAAAGGTTGATCAAGATTGTGTGTGGCTACCTCTTGATTTGTTTGAGACTGACTTTCTTTACAGTCAACAATGGGAGTAGATGTATCCGCGATTGGAATAAAACCTACATCATCATCAAGGAATACTATTCTACTACTAACTGGGTTAGATTCATCAAAAACAATATGTATGAATTCTTCAATCACTAGAGTTATTTTGTTAAAGACTCTATAAGCTTTACTAGAGTTAAATATCCTAAGAATATCCCTTCATCGGTCTTAGAGTCAAATTTACCTAAATTAGTTTTATTGTTGTTTAAGATGAAGCACTTGCAACCGAAAGCACGAAAATAAAAGATATTAGGCTTTCTACCTTTCCATAGTTCATATGGAGTTTTGTCAGGCATAGACCAAATTAATACTCTATTTAAAACATAGCAAGAAGTATTTACGGCTTCTGCCCAAAAATATTTTGGTAAACTATTTTCACAAAGCATAGTTCTAGCAAATTCTTCTAGAACTCTATTTTTCGTCTTACCAACACTATTTTGTTGAGGAGTTATGGGGGTAGAAAAGTTGTGATCAATTTCATTTTCTTCACAAAATTTTGAAAAACTTTGGTTTTCAAATTCTTTTCCATGATCACTTATAATACTTGAGATAGAAATTCCTTTTTCATTTTTAACCTTCTTGCAAAAGTTCACAAAACCTTTATAGGCTTCATCCTTATAAGCAATAAAAATAACAAAGGTATATCTTGAATAATCATCAACAATAACAAGAGCATATTGATGGCCACCCAAACCAGATTTTTCTCCACTTATTCTTTGGCAAGATAGCACTTAATCTAGTTTTTCTTCTCCAAGAATAAGCCTAGATATAGTGTTATTCAATTCCATCACTTTCTTTTTTAAATCATCATTTTCAATTTTAAAAAAATCTTGTGATGAGTTATAGAGTATGGAATATAGTTTTTCTTTTTCTTCCTTTAGACTTTCCATCTCTTTAGAGAGAGACGAGACTTTCTTCTTGAGAGCAATATTTCTAGAATCAAAATTTTTAATTCTTCATGCATTTCATTAATTACTCCAATCAATTCTTCACTATTACTAACAACATTGTTATTATTAGTGGAGGGAGAATTTGTTACCTTATTTTCATCATCAACTGCCATTAAGCAAAGATTGACAATTTCTTCATATCCGACATCATTGTCCGAAAGTTCTTCTTCTTCATTATCACTCCAAGTGGTTGCAACCATGGCTTTCTTTTTGAAGCTCTTGTATGGCTTGTTTGTTGTTGGACAATCGACTTTAATGTGTCCGAGCTACTTGCAACCATAATACACAATAGGTTCTCTTTTTGGAGTGGAATCCTTTGTGTAAGGTTTCTTGCTTTTCTTTAAGAACTTATGAAACATTTTGGTGATTAGTGCCATTTCGCCATCTTCTTCACTATTCTCACTCGCTTCTTCCTTTTCTTCCTCCTTCTTGCTTGTGGAAGCTTTAAGAGTAATCATTTTATTTTTCTTTATCTCATCACCATTGGCACCGAGATTCATTTCTTCAATCTCATATGTCAATAATAATCCAAGAAGCGTTTCGACATCAAGTTTGTCGAGATCTTTGGTCTCCGTTATGGCTATCTTCTTTGCTTTCCAAGTTGATGGCAAAGATCTTAATATCTTTTTTGTTAGTTTAAACTCCTCAATGTTCCTACCAAGAAACTTTAAACCGTTAACGATGGTGGTAAAGCATGAGTTCATTTCAGTAATTGTTTCATTAAGAGACATTTTAAAAGATTCATACTTGGATACTAACATATAATTTTTTTGATTTTTTTACTTCACTAGTGCCCTCATAAGTAATTTGAAGTTTGTCCTATATCTCCTTAGCCAAAACACATGCATATTTTTTTATTGTACTCATTAATGTCTAAAGCACAATGTAACATACTAGTAGCTCTACTAATTAGAGACATCATTCTACAGTCCTGTTCATCAAACTCCAATTTGAGTATAGGCATTATATGATTGATTTCTCCAAAAGTTATTTCCTTAGTAGGAATTCTAGGTCATTCTTCAATGATTCCCCACAAATTATAATCTTGTCATTCAACAAATATTTTCATTATATTTCTCCAATAATTATAATTTGTGCCATTGAACAAATGAGGTCTAGTACAAGAATGACCTTCAGTATAACTATTTAAAGCCATTGGATCAACTCAAGGATTTTAAGCCTAAAATTGAGTACGTGGCTCTGATACCAATTATAGACAGAGGTACAAACCTAAGAGAGAAGTGAATTGGGTTTTTAAAAACTTTTTACAATTAACACACAAGTTTTAACAATTTACTCAAGTAAAGCACACAATAAATAAAATACTTGAAATTAAATTAGTAAAGGAAGAGAATATGAAAAATCCATTTATAGTGGTTTGACAATATCAGAATCACTCCGACCCTTTGTCCACTCTTTTCAAGAAACCTTCTTGAAGCAATCCACTAATTATAGTCGAATAACTTTTCGGGTGTTGCCTAAACCTTACAAGTACTCTCTTTCATAAGGAAATGTTTAAATCCTAAACACTCTAAGAGTTATATTAACTATTTCCTCTTACAATGATTGATAATGAATGTTGTAGACTGAGGTTCCAATCCAAGATGGGGGGTGAATTGGGTTTTTAAAAACTTTCACTAATTACTCAAGAGTTTATAAAAACAGTTAAATACACAAGCATATAAACAAATAATGTGCTTTAAATAAAAGAGTTTAAGGAATAAAAGGTGCAAACTCAATTTATAGTGGTTTGGTAATGTCGGATTCGTTCCGACCCAACGTCCACTCACTTCAAGGAACCTCCTTGAAGTTATCCACTAAAACTTTAGTCGTACAACTTCAAGGGTGTTGCACAAACCTTACAACCAATCTCTTCCACTTGGAAGCTTATCCCTTCCTCTCGGAAGCTAATACCTTCCTTTCGGAAGTTAATACCTTTACAATAAATATGAGTTGCTGTAAAGTAAATGGTAGAGAGATAGCAATGAATGCTTTTACAACTGAACAATATTTCTCGTTCAAAGTAAATCTTGAAGAATGGCTCAACAATAAATCTTTCAAAGCTTTTGTGTATTGATGAGCAAAAACTCAATTGAATGTGTAATCCTTTGTTCTTAAATGCTCATTGGAGTGGGTTTATATAGCCTTGAATTAATATGGCCATTTAGTACTGACTTGGTACGTTTTAGTACATTAAATGCTCAAGTATGGTGCCTCAATGGTTGATAAGTGCCAAATATTGCATATTTTGGCCCCTTAATTTACATTTGTTAGCCTAGAAATTTGTTACTTTGAGTTGTTTTTCGTTGTTTTACAGGTTTACAAGCTTGGAAAGGAGTTTTACTAAATTGCCAGAATTACTCGTACAGATCAGCCATATTTGAAGATTAAACTATATTGATTCAGAAAGAATCAGGAGATGAGCCATATATTCTTGGAAAGATTCGGATGTAGTTTCTGAGGAATTTTATGGATCAATAAAATGATTTTTCTAGAGAAAGTTATGGCAGTTTTAGCAGACAAAGGTCATGCTGTGCATGATTTCAGTGTGACAAATCAAAATTTTTTGAGGATTAAACTGTATTGATTTAGAAAGAACTAGGAGATGAGCCATATATTCTTGGAAAGATCCCGATGTCTATTTTCTGAAAAATTTTATGGATCAATAAAATGATTTTTCTAGAGAAAGTTATAACAGTTTTAGTAGATAAAGGTCAAAGAGCAAAAGCTGGAATTTGCAGTATCCCACATCGGATTGGAAGCATATTGCACTTGTGATGTTTCCCTATATAAGCCCCTCTTCACTTCATCTTTAGTAAGCAATCCAAGTGCCATTTTGGTGCAATTTGGAGGACTTCTACTAGCATTCTGGTGGATCTCCGAAGGCTTTGCTATCACGAGGGGAAACGCCGCCAAACAGCGAGTGGAATTTCTCCCATGTATAGTCAGTTTTAATTTACTGCTTTTTTTAGTTTAATGTTTAGCACTGTTATTGTGAACTTTAGTTTCATGATTATGAGTGGCTAAAATCTTCAGCTAAGGTTGAAGATGAAGCCTCGCCGTTGTTTGACATAATATTTTCAGATTTGTTTATACAATTATGATTTTTTTTAGTATAAATGTTCTGTTCAATTATTTGAGTAAAATCTTATGATTGATTGAGTTTAAATTGTTCCGTTGGATATTCTGTGTGTTTCGTCTGATGGATACATCAAATAGTTTTTGATTAAATTGGATATCCTTTGTGATTTGTTAAAAGTGGATACATTGGATTGCTTTGGTTTAATTGGGATATTTGTTGTGATTTGTTTAAAGTTGGATTCATGGAATGTTTTGATAGATTATTTTTATATAGAACATGAAGATATATGCTTTACTTTAGTGGGGTGGATTCAGAAACCTTAGTGTTTTTATCATTAGTCTTTAAATCAATTTAGTTTAGTTTATATTTGTTTTGCAAAAGACACTTCAAAACTTGGAACTAGGTTAAAATATGCTTAGTTTAGATAAAAATATTTTCACAACGCTATTATCTGTGGATTCGACCTCGCATTTGCACAACACTATATTGCAAACGACTCATGCGCTTGCGAGTAATTTAAAACTCACAACAAGTTTTTGGCACCGTTGCCGGGGAATTGTTTTGTTTATGAAATTTTTGTCTGAATTGATTTTATTTTTCTACTAGTTTAGTTAGCATTTTTGTTTTATTTTATTTTATTTTATTTTATTTTATTTTAATTTTTAATTTTTAATTTACTTTTTTATTATTATTATTTTATTTTTGTTTCTACTAGTTAGTTTATTTTATTGTTTTTTTGTGATGTATGCTTGGTTGGAGATCCCTGAATTTATAATTGACACCTTTAGATCCCGACTTAGAAAAAACTCTTAGGAGACAGAAAAGAGCACTAGTTGAAAGAGAAACAGTTGAGATGAGAGAAAATTTTAGGAATGCAAATAATCCGGAGCATGTAGAGCAACCTAGAGCTTGGAACGTGGACTCCACTACATCTCTTAGGGATTTGTTCGCACCCTTTGCGACTAATTCATCTTCTTGTATAGTGTTGCCATCTACCAATGGCATCCATTTTGACTTAAAGCCACATGTCATCCAACTCTTACCCTCATTTCATGGCTTAGATCTTGAAAATCCTTATAGTCATGTAAAGAAGTTCAAAGACATTTGTGCCACATTCAAGTTTTAGAACTTCTCTGAGGAGTCAGTCCATCTTCGACTTTTCTCTTTTTCTCTTCACGATAGAGCTAGGGCATGGTTGGATTCCAACACGCCCGGGTCTATTACATCTTGGAAAAATTTACTTAGCAAATTTTATCATAAGTTTTTCCCAATGTCTAGAGTGAATGAGTGCCGAAAGGAGATTAGTTCTTTCACTCAGGATGAGGATGAAAAGTTTTCTAAGAGCTAGGAGCGCTTCAAGGAGTTACTGATCAGATGCCCTTCACATGGATATGAAAAATGGAGACTCGTTCAGTTCTTCTACAAAAGGTTGACTCAATCCAACCGTAGCATGATCGAGTCTATGAATGGGGGGCATTCTTGAGTCTTACGGGGGAGGAAGCATACAAGGCGTTGGACAAGTTGTCCGACAACTCGCAGCAGTGGGATTTCTCAAGCTGTCGAGATAAGTCCATTCGTGCTCCTAAGAAAGGAGGCATCTATGAGGTCAGGGAAGACGCTGACTTGAGGATAAAGTTATATGCTCTCACTAAGAAGATTGACGCTCTCGCTGTGGGTTAATCCATCAATGTTAATAACTGTTCCATCTATGCTAGTCCCATGTATCTAGCACAGAATTGTCCATTAATGTCGGTTTTTACCGAGTATCCTATGGAACAAGTGAATGCTTTCAATGACTATCGGAGGTAGTCAAATGGATCTTACTTCGAGACGTACAATCCAGGGTGGCAGAACTACCCTAATTTTTCATGGCAGCAGAGCCAACCAATGAATCAAGAAGGAGCCCCGCATCATGCTCAAAATCAATACCCTCCCGGATTTTCCCTACAAATTCCTAGTCATGGTCGTTCTGCCCATCCAGCACCATCATCTGCTTACCAAGCTCCACTTAAACGCCAGCGCCAGTTTCACAGTCACTAGAGGACACCCTTAAGAAGTTCATGAAGATGACTGGCTAATCCATAAGCGAAGTAAGGAGTGCAACAATGGTAAATACCCAAGTAATTGCAAAGTTAGAGAGTCAAATAGGTCAAATTGCAAGTCACTTGGGTGAGAGAGAGAAGGAAAAGTTCCCCAGTCAGCCCGTGCCCAACCCAAAAGGACAGTTTATGGTTGGAAATTCATCCACTCCTACTCACGGGGAGGAACAAGTGCAGTCGATTGTCATATTGAGGTATGGAAGACAAGTGGATAATCGAGTGGAAGAGAACCCTGCTATGCAGCAAGGGTAAGGAAGTGGCGACAAGGAGAAGAGAGCTGTTGAGCCATCTACAGCCACACCTACTGTGAAGGACCCTCCTAGGTCGCTTGTACCTAAAGCACTTTACCCTGAGAGATTACAGGCGTCCAAGAAAGGAAGGAAGTATGAGGAAATTCTGGATGTATTCAAGCTGGTCCAAATCAATATCCCATTTTTGGATGCCATCTATCAAGTGCCGTCATATGCTAAGTTTTTAAAGGACTTGATCACTATCAAGAGGAGGACGAATGTCCCAAAGAAGGCATTTTTGACCAAACAGGTTAGCTCAATCCTTCAGTGCAAGTTACCCATCAAGTATAAGGACCCAGGGTGTCCTACCATCTCTAGCACGATAGAAGTCAGCCAGATTGAGAGGGCTCTCTTGGATCTAGGAGCAAGTGTGAACCTTCTACCTTACTCAGTCTATCTGCAGTTAGGGTTAGGAGAACTGAAGCCCACAAACACGACACTTCAATTGGCTGATAGGTCAGTGAAAATACCATGGGGAATAGTTGAGGACGTCTTGATAAAAATGGATAAATTCTGTTTCCCAGTGGATTTTATTATGCTTGACACAGAGCCGGTTCAGAATATAGGGATTCAGATACCGGTTATTCTAGGGCGACCATTCTTAGCCACGGCTAACGCCCTGATCAATTGTAGGACAGGGGTGATGAAGATTTCCTTCGGAAATATGACAGTGGAGTTGAATATCTTTGATATCACTAGGCAACCACTGGAATATGATGAAGTGCGAAATGTATGCTTGATAGAGGAGATTCTTGAGGAGACTGTGAATGAATCAAGCATTGAGGACCCCCTGGAGGCATGCTTTGCTCAATTTGGAGAGGATTTGGATTTAGATATGTTACTCGAGCAAGCTAGTATTATTTTGAAGTCTCCTCCTTGGGAGAACAATGAGACGGAGGAGACTGCAGCACCTGAACCCCCCAAGAAGGAACTTAAGCCTTTATCGGATAATCTTAAGTATAAGTTCCTAGGTTTAGCCGATTGTTTTCCTGTGATTATAGCATCGGATATGGGTTAGGCTCAAGAGGAGAAATTATTAGATGTTTTAAGAGAGCACAAGGAAGCTATCGGCTGGACTATTGAGGATATCAGGGGAATCAGCCCCTCGTTGGTAATGTATAAGATACATTTGGAGGAGAATGCCAAGCTATCGAGGGAGCCACAAAGAAGCAAAAGGTTGTGAGGACTGAAGTAATAAAGTTGTTGGATGCAGGGATCATTTATCCAATCTCTGATAGCAAGTGGGTGAGCCTGATTTATGTCGTGGCCAAGCAGGCTGGATTGATGGTAGTGAAGAATAATGACGATGAGTTGGTGCCAACTCGTGTTCAGTCAGGATGGAGAGTGTGTATAGACTACCGTAAGCTGAATGCTGCCACAAGGAAGGATCACTTTCCACTCCCATTTATTGATCAGATGGTGGAGCGCTTGGCTGGGCATGATTACTATTGCTTCTTAGATGGTTAGTTTGGATATAATCAGGTCTTTGTGGACCCCGAAGATCAAGAGAAGACAATGTTTACCCATCTTTTTGGGACGTTCGCTTACCGTCGCATGCCCTTTGGATTATGTAATGCACCTGTTACTTTTCAGCGGTGCATGGTCAGCATATTCTCTGACATGGTAGAGCGTTCCTTAGAGATTTTCATGGATGACTTCTCCATCTTCGGTTCATCATTTGAGGAGTGTCTGCACCGTCTCACTTTGGTTTTAGTGCGGTGCAAGGAGAAGAACCTGGTGCTTAATTGAGAGAAATGTCATTTTATGGTCAAGCAAGGTATTGTACTGGGGCACGTCATATCTCATCGGGGGATTGAGGTCGACAAAGCAAAGGTGGACCTGATTTCCAACCTTCCACCCCCACGTACGGTGAAGGAGGTTCGTTCTTTTCTGGGCCATGCAGGATTCTACAGGCGATTTATCCAGGATTTCAGCAAGATCATCCGGCCCTTGTGCAAGTTATTAATGAAGGATGCCCTATTTGTATTTGATGAAGACTGTGAGAAAGCATTTGGTGATCTAAAGAAGATTCTGACGTCCACACCCATTATTCAGCCACCCAACTGGGGTGTGCCTTTTGAGATTATGTGTGACGCATCAGACTATGCTATTGGAGTTGTTTTGGGGCAGTTTATTGATAAACTTCCCCATGTTATCTATTATGCAAGTCGAACTCTAAACGACGCATAACTCAATTACTCTACCACTGAGAATGAGTTGCTAGCAGTTGTTTTTGCATTAGACAAGTTCAGATCCTACTTGTTAGGATCTAAAGTCATTATCTACTCGGACCATGCAGCATTGAAGTATCTTTTCTCTAAAAAAGATGCTAAATCTCATCTTATCCGATGGATCTTACTACTTCAAGAGTTCGACATAGAGATTCGGGATAAGGAAGGTTCCGAAAATGTGGTGGCGGACCATTTGTCTAGATTGATTGTGGATTTCACTGAGGCCGCCGCTCCTATTTCGAAGACCTTTTAGGATGAGCAATTGATGCACATTGCTCACACTCCCGCGCCATGGTTTGCTGATATAGTAAACTATCTTGTCACCGGTCAAATGCTCTTGCATTGGGGGCCGACAAGATAAATCAAAGTTTTTGGCCATGGTAAAACATTTTTTCTGGGATGATCCTTACCTGTTCAAGTATTGTCACGATCAGATCATCAGAAGATGTATTCCTGAGCATGACCAATCTAATGTCATCGCCTTTTGTCATGATCATGCTTGTGGAGGCCATTTCAGTGCTAAAAAGACCGCTGCGAAGATTTTGCAGTGTGGATTCTGTTGTGAGTTTTAAATTACTCGCAAGCGCACGAGTCGTTTGCAATATAGTGTTGTGCAAGTACGAGGTCGAATACACAGAGAATTGCGTTGTGAAAATGTAATTTTATCTAAACTAAACTTATCTTAACCTAGTTCCGAGTTTTGAATTATATGTTGCAAAACAAATAAAAACTAAACTAAATTGATTTAAAACTAATAATAAAGACACTAAGGTTTCTGAATCCACCCCACCAAAGTTAAGCATATATCTTCATGTTCTAAAAATAGCCTATCAAAACATTCCATGAATCCAACCTAAAACTAAAAAACAACAAATATCCCAATTAAACTAAAAGCATCCAATGTATCCGCTTTTAACAAATCACAAAGGAAATCCAATTTAATCAAAAACAATTTGATGTATCCATCAGATAAAATACAAGAAATATCTAGTAGAACAATTTAAACACAATCAATCATAAAATTCTACTCAAATAATTGACAGAACATTTATACTAAAACATCTGAAACAAAACGGAAACTAATATGCTAAACAACGACGAGGCTTCATCTTCAACCTTAGTTAAAGATTCTAGCCACTAGTAGTTATGAAACTACAATTCATAATAAAAGTGCTAAACATTTAAACTAAACAAAACAAAATGAAAAGAAATATTTACTATACAAGGGAGAAATTCCACTTGCTTTTGGGTGGCGCTTCCCCTCGTGGTAGCAAAGCCTTCGGGGTCCACCAGAATGCTAGCAGACGTCCACCGGATTACACCAAATGGCTCAGGAATTGAAAACCGAATGATGAAGTCAGATGGTGTTTATATAGGGGGAGTCTCGAAGCATTATAGGTTTCAGATTCGATGTGGGATACTGCTCCGAGTGCGCTCGATCGCAGAATAGTGTGATCGATCGCAGGTCTTGTGCGCACGATCGCCTGTGCGCTCGATCGTGAGTCAGGTGCGATCGATCATAAGAACACTGCACTGTAAAGATTTTGATGTGGGATATTGACCATGCACTCGATCGCAGCACGGTGCGATCGATCACTAATGGTCTTGACGCTTGACATCTCCCGAAATGCTTCATTTTCTCCACAAACCTATAAAAATTCAGAAAACACATAAAATAAAGTGAAATAGTACAAATTAAGAACCTAACAAATATAAATTAAAGGGCTTAAATATGCAATATTTAAGTCTCATCACCCCTCTTCACTTCATCTTTAGTAAGCAATCCAAGTGCCATTTTGGTGCAATTTGAAGGACTTCTACTAGCATTCTGGTGGATCTCCGAAGGCTTTGCTATCACGAGGGGAAGCACCGCCAAACAGCGAGTGAAATTTCTCCCATGTATAGTCAGTTTTAATTTACTGCTTTTTTTAGTTTAATGTTTAGCACTATTATTGTAAACTTTAGTTTCATGATTATAAGTGGCTAAAATCTTCAGCTAAGGTTGAAGATAAAGCCTCGCCGTTGTTTGGCATAATATTTTTAGATTTGTTTATACAATTATGATGTTTTTTAGTATAAATGCTCTGTTCAATTATTTGAGTAAAATCTTATGATTGATTGAGTTTAAATTGTTCTGTTGGATATTCCGTGTGTTTCATCTGATGGATACATCGAATAGTTTTTGATTAAATTTGATATCCTTTGTGATTTGTTAAAAGTGGATACATTGGATTGTTTTGGTTTAATTGGGATATTTGTTGTGATTTGTTTAAAGTTGGATTCATGGAATATTTCGATAGATTATTTTTATATAGAACATGAAGATATATGCTTTACTTTGGTGGGGTGAATTCAGAAACCTTAGTGTTTTTATCATTAGTCTTTAAATCAATATAGTTTAGTTTATATTTGTTTTGCAAAAGACACTTCAAAACTTGGAACTAGGTTAAAATAGGCTTAGTTTAGATAAAAATATTTTCACAATGCTATTCTCTGTGGATTCGACCTCGCACTTGCACAACACTATATTACAAACGACTCGTGCGCTTGCGAGTAATTTAAAACTCACAACAATGGTCATATTTTTCGAATTATCAATCGACTGGGTCAAGTGAAAAGTATCACTTTTTAAGGCTGTGAAGAGTGCAAGTTGACTGGGTCATTAGTACTAGTAAACTAAGGAGATGCTGTCTGAGATGCTAGTCAACTGGTATTGATCACCCAGTTAACTGGGGACACACTGTCCAAGATACTAGTCGACTGATATTGATCACCCAACTGACTGGGGACATACTGTCCCACATCCCAGTCATCTGGTATAGGGATCCAGTCGACTAAGTTGCCCTTCAACCCAGTTTTTCATGTTTTTGACTTAGAAACGTTTAAATGAATAGTT
The DNA here is from genome assembly GCA_023935145.1 of Bretschneidera sinensis. Classification (NCBI taxonomy): domain Eukaryota; kingdom Viridiplantae; phylum Streptophyta; class Magnoliopsida; order Brassicales; family Akaniaceae; genus Bretschneidera; species Bretschneidera sinensis. The sequence goes on from CM043699.1 coordinate 90,027,824, forward strand.
TTGTCAAAATGCTTAAAAGAGCCATAAGATAAGCTAGTTATTTGAACAAGAGAGATTTACGACTTGTTTCATTACCTTATGCCTATACTAGATCTTCTGTCTTGACTTGGTGTCTGATTCGTGTTAGAGTTCTTGCATCTTGATTCTTGGGTGTATGCTTTTATCGTTTAAAACACTTAGATAAAACTGTTAGTATAATTAGAGTAGTGTTTTGTCATTGTTAAAAGTTAGATAAGGGTCAACAATCTCCCCCTTTTTGATGATGACAAAACTAATCAGAGAAAACAGTTTTAAAAACTAAGTGTTAGGTTTTTAGAAAAAATTGAGTAGAGTTTCCTCTGTTTTTTGAATAAAACCAACCTGTAAAAGTTCAAAACAGTTTATATTCAATCCAACCAAGCAACTCTAACCATGCAACTCAGCATATAGTCTTATACAACAAGTTCTTTGGAGCAATGTTCTCCCTAAATCTATGCACTATTTTAAGTTTACAGTCATTTTTCTCATATTTCTCCCCTATTTTGACAACAGCAGAAAAAGGGGTAGTAAACCCAAAAGTAAGCTACATAGACACTACGGATAGTAAGATCATGTATAAATAGACTTGTATGCCAAAATTAGGCATAATTTGGAGCTGAAAAGACATCTCGAGAAGGGCCAAAAGTTTTCTTACATGCATAAGCAGTTGCAGCATATATCCAAGCAAAAAAGGTTTTATATGAAGTAAATATATTGCGTAAAAGTAAAACAAGTATCTGAATCATGATGTAAAATAAAATATAAACATATAAAACAACTCAGTGAGCGGGAGAGTCAGAGTCATCTCATATAAGATCCCGAAGCTCAGCCAAGGAACTCTCTGTATGCTCTCTATGCAGCTCGAAGTCATCTCTGAGGGAGTGGAGGTCATAATGCATGGTGTCAATAGAAGAGCTCAAGCTTTGGAATCCAGACTGCATAGTTAGCTGGAGGCTCGTAATAGCCTGGAAAAGATCATTGTATCTAGTTGGACCAGTACTAGAGCCGTCCATAGGTGGTGCTCGGTCATCCGTATCCATAGCAGGGGCTGCAGCATCTGGACCCTCGTCCTCATCACTGCTATCATCCTCGTCGATCTTGATTTTATTCTTTAGCGAAGAGACGTTGATGATGTCCTTGGGGTCGATGTCCTGAGCCTCGACGACGGGAAGAGGAACTCAGAAGTGTTGGAGGATGAATGTGATGAACATCCCATAGGGAAGGCATCCAGAGTCATTAGCTTCGCTGTTTATCATGTTAGCGAGCAGTAGAGGGTAGATATTGAAGTGGTGCCCAGTTTAAGGCACCAAATCAATACCACATTTATTTTTGATAGATAGCCCCGACTCCCAAGTCTCGAATGGATGGTCTAGCTCACTATGAGGTTGAACAACTTGGAGTCGAGGGGCATGTCACTACATGTGTGAAATGTAGTAGGTCGAAAGACATAGTTAGGGTCATCTCTAACTATCTGACATGCCTCTTCGTAATCAAAATTGTTTGGCCATCCATCCAGACTCCATTGGATCTCTCCCACAGTGATTCCCAGAATACTTATCAAGAGGTCAGTGTTGACCTCGAACTCCACACCCACCACACTGGTTCTGAACCATAGAGCCAGTGGATTGGGTTTCACCAAGTTCGCATAAAACTGGTGAATTAGTCGTGGGTAAAATTTTTTGTGTATCTTGACCAGTGAGGTCAAGTTAACTGTTTCAAAAGAGGGTAAAATATTGAAGTTACCATGAAAAATAGATTCGAAGTCAATGAATCTACCCGTTATGATCTTTTTATGACGAATAATAGAGGTATACCTCTCTTTTGCTGCTGGGCTGGAGAACAGGGAGTCATCAAGCTCTATCTTAGCCTTCTTGCTCCAAGAGCCCGATAATCCCTTCCCTTTTGTGTCTAGAGCCATAGATTTGGTGGACTTTCGCCTAATAGGCGCGTGAGGTCCTCTAACTGTGGTTTTAATGCGGATTCTCTCAGACTTTTTATAGGAAAAGTGTTTTTGGGGAGAAAGAGAGATTTGACAAAAATTGGAGATTTCAATCGTGGAAAGTTGAAATAAGTGATATAGAGGAGGAGATCAAGGCTTTTATGGAGTGTTTTGAGGAGATTTTGGTCAAAATGATGAGATTTTTTAGAGAGAGAAAGCTTAGGGTTTCAAAAATGGCGTGAAAAACTGAAAAATCTGAAAAGACTATTTATAGAATCGCGATACCAATCGACTGAGTTAAGGCACCAGTCGACTGGGTCATTTACAGATTTACATACCAGTCAACTGGATCGGGACACCAGTCGACTAGGTAAATTGGCAGAGGAATACCAGTCGACAGGGTTTGAGTTCCTTATAGATATCTAAGGATTCTTTTTACTGTAATTACATGTGATTCCTTAAGATTAACCTGAAATCTAGCACACATGCATACACTGAACATTATATCAGGTCTACTTGCAGTTAAATAAAGTAAAGCTCCTATCATGCTTTTATAACGTTTAGTGTCAACACACTTACCTCCTTCATCAAGGTCAAGTTTTGTAGATGTGCTCATAGGAGTACCCAGTGACTTTGAGCTTTCCATCCCGAACCTCTTTAGTAGGTCCTTAGTGTATTTTGATTGATTGATGAAGATGCCTCCTTTGAATTGTTTGATTTGAAGTCCAAGGAAGTAGGTAAGCTCTTCCATCATGCTCATTTCAAATTCACTTTGCATGCACTTGGCAAACTCTTGACACATAGATTCATTAGTAACACCAAATATAATATCATCAACATATATTTGGACTAGTAGAGAGTCATTTATGTGAGTTTTTGTGAAGATGGTTGCGTATACTTTTCCTCTTATAAAATTATTGTCAATAAAAAATTTACTTAGTCTTTCATACCATGCTCTTGGAGCTTGCTTCAACCCATATAAAGTTTTAGAAAGCTTGTAAACATGATTTGGAAGACTAAGATTCTCAAATCTAATAGGTTGCTCAACATATACCTCTTCTTTTATAAAGCCATTTAAAAATGTACTTTTTACATCCATTTGAAATAACTTAAATTTGTTAAAGCATGCAAAAGCCAATAACATTCGAATAGCTTCTAATATTGCTACAGGAGCTCACATCAAAGTCTATTATTTCTTCTTGATTATATCTCTTAGCAACTAGTCTAGCTTTGTTTCTAGTTATTATTCCATTTTCATCCATCTTATTTCTAAATACCCATTTAGTTCCTATTATTGTATGATTCTTTGGTCTAGGAACTAGATTCCATACATTATTTTTTTTAAATTGATTTATTTCGTCTTGCATGGCAATTATCTAATCATTATCCTTCTCGACTTCTACAAATGTTTTAGGTTCTATTTGAGACAAATAGGCTACATACTTGCAAATGTTTCTAATAGAGGAATGAGTTCTTACCCTTTGTGAAGGATCACCAATCACTTGATCGATTGGGTGATAATTTACATACCTCAAATCTTTTAGAAGACTATTCTCTTGTTGACTTGTAGATGGTTGGTCCAATTTGAGAGTTTCCACCTTTTGATTCGTTTGAGGTGGGCTCTCCTTTGGGTCAACAATGTGTCTCCGTTTTTGGAATGAAATCTGCATCATCATTGAAAGAAACTTCTCTATTACTAATTGAGTTTGACTCATCAAGGGCTACATGTACAGACTCTTTTACCACTAGAGTTCTCTTATTGAAGACCCTATAAGCTTTACTAGAGGTTGAATATCCTAAGAATATTGGTCTTTGAGTCAAATTTAGCCAAGTTAGTTTTATTGTTATTTAGGATAAAGCATTTATAACCAAAGGTACGAAAATAGGAAATATTAGGCTTTCTACCTTTCCATAATTCATATGGAGTTTTGTAAGCTATTTTCACTTGACCAATGAGCAAGGGCCTAATTAAAATTCTATTCATGATGTAGCAAGAAGTGTTTACTGCTTCCACCCAAAAGTATTTTGTAAGCTATTTTCACAAAGCACTGTTCTTGCAAATTCTTCTAGAACTCTATTTTTCCTCTCAACAACTCCATTTTTTTGAGGAGTTCGAGGAGCTAAAAAGTTGTGATCAATTCCATTTTCATCACAAAATTTTGAAAAGCTTTGGTTTTCAAATTCATTTCCATGATCACTTCTAATGCTTGAAATACAAATTCCTTTTTCATTTTAAACCTTTTTGTAAAAGTTTTCAAATCCTTTGTAAGCTTCATCCTTGTAAGCAATAAAGATAACAAAGGTATATCTTGAATAGCCATCAACAATAATAAGGGCATATTGATGGCCACCTAGACTAATGGTACTTATTGGACCAAATAAGTCCATATGCAAAAGTTTCAATGGTCTAGTAGTTGAGACTACATTTTTTGATTTAGAAGAAATTCTAGTTTGTGAATAGCTATCTTCTTTGGCCTCCTGAATGGCCATCTTCTTTGGTTTCCAAGTAGGTGGCAGAGATCTTAAGATTTTTGTCGTTAGTTCAAATTCCTCAATGTTCCTACCAAGAAGCTTCAAACCGTTAAAAATAGTTGTGAAACGTGAGTGCATTTGAGAAATTGTTTCGTTAGAAGACATTTTAAAAGATTCATATTCGGATGCTAGCATATATATATTTGATTTTTTAACCTCGCTAGTTCCTTCATATGTGACTTGCAGTTTATCCCAAAACTTCTTAGCCGAAACACATATGAAAATTTTATTATATTCTGAAATATCTAAAGCACAATGTAAAATACTTGTGACTCTACTATTGAGAGACATCATTCTACAATCCTCATCATTGAACTCAGTTTTGAGTTTAGGCATTATATGATTGATTTCTCCGATAGTTATTTCCTTTGTAGGAATTCTAGGTCCTTTCTCAATGACTCTCCATAGATTATAATCTTGTCCTTCGACAAAGATTTTCATCCTGTTTTTCCAATAATTATAGTTAGAGCCATTGAACAAGGGAGACCTAGTGTAAGAATGTCCTTCAGATAGCTATTCGATGCCATCGGATCAACTCAATGATTTTAAGCCTGAAATTGAGAACAAGGCTCTGATACCAATTATAGATTGAGGTTCCAATCCAATAGGGGGTGAATTAGGCTTTTAAAAACTTTCACTATTTACTCACAAGTTTATAAAAACAGTTAAATGCACAAGCGTATAAACAAGTAATGTGCTTTAAACAAAAGAGTTTAAGGAATAGAAAGTGCAAACTCAGTTTATAGTGGTTCAACAATATCAGATTCATTTCGACTCTACGTCCACTCTCTTCAAGGAACCTCCTTGAAGTTATCCACTAAAACTTTAGTCGTACAACTTCACGAGTGTTGCACAAACCTTACAACCAATCCTTTGCACTTGGAAGCTTATCCCTTCCTCTCGGAAGCTAATCTCTTCCTTTCGGAAGTTAATCCCTTTACAATAAATATGAGTTGCTGTAAAGTAAATAGTAGAGAGATAGCAATGAATACTTTTACAAATGAACAATATCTCTCTTTCAAAGTAAAGCTTGAAGAATGGCTAAACAATAAATCTTTCAAAGCTTTTGTGTATTAATGAGCAAAAACTCAATTGAATGTGTAATCCTCTATTCTTAAATGCTCATTGGAATGAGTTTATATAGCCTTGAACTAATATGGCCGTTTGGTACTGACTTGGTACATTTTGGTGCATTAAATGCTCAAGTTTGACTCCTTAACGGTCATATTTTTCGAATTACCAGTCGACTGGGTCTTAGTACCCCAACTGGGTCAAGTGAAAAGTCTCACTTTTTAAGGCTGTGAAAAGTACCAGCCGACTAGGGACATACTGTCCGAGATGCCAGTCGACTGGTATATATCAATCAGACGACTGGGGACATACTGTCCCACATCCTAGTTATCTAGTATAGGGATCCAGTCGACTGGGTTGCCCTTCAACCTAGTTTTTCATGTTTTGAAATGTTTTACTTAGAAATGTTTGAATGGATAGTTTTGTCAAAATGCTTTTACAAAAGGAGCCATAAGACAAGCTAGTTATTTGAACAAGAGAGATTTACAACTTGTTTCATTACCTTATGCTTACACTAGATCTTCTGTCTTGACTTGGTGTCTGATTCGGTTTAAGTTGTTGCATCTTGATTCTTGGTTGTATGCTTTTATCGTTTAAAACACTTAGATAAAACTGTTAGCATAATTAGAGTAGTGTTTTGTCATTATTAAAATTTAGATAAGGGTCAACAAATGTAAAGGAAAAGAAAAGAGATAGCAATAAATGCTTTACAAGATGAAAATGATCTCTCTTTTAAGAACAAAGCTTGATAAATGACTCAAATGAATTTTTCAAAGCTTTAAAGAGTATTAATTAGCTATATTTGAAATTAAGTGTTCTTTCTTGTTGTTTAAATGCTCATTGATGAGGGGTTTTATTGCATTGGCCTTATATGGCCGTTAGACACAAATTTGGTATGTTTGGAGTATTAAATGCTCAAATCTCACGTTTAAATTTTGAAAACTAGCTGTTTTTCTCAACAGGACAGTCAACTGTGAAAAATGGACAGTCGACTGTCCTCTCTTGAATTTGAAATTTTGGGCTTAAAATGATTTGGACAGTTGAAAGTCTTTTGTAGGAAAAGTATTTTTGGGGAGAAAGAGAGATTTGGCAAAAATTGGAGATTTCAAACGTGGAAAGTTGAAATAAGTGATATGGAGGAGGATATCAAGGCTTTTATGGAGTGTTTTGAGGAGATTTTGGTCAGAATGATGAGGTTTTTTAGAGAGAGAAAGCTTAGGGTTTCAAAAATGACATGAAAAACTGAAAAATCTGAAGAGACTATTTATAGAATCGTGATACCAATCGACTGGGTTAGGGTACCAGTCAGCTGGGTCATTTACAGATTTACATACCAGTCAACTGGATCGTGACATCAATCGACTAGGTAAATTGGCAGAGGAATACCAGTTGACTGGGTTATTCATACCAATCGACTGGGTACTTATCTAAAATTCAAAAAATAGCTCCAAACGAGGTCTTGGGCTACTAATCGACTGGTATAGACTTACCAATCGACTGTGTAAATAGGCAGAGAGTTACCAGTCGACTGGGATAGACTTACTAATCGACTGGACCCTTAAATAAACTTCCAGTTTAGAGTTTTAGCACAAAATTTGTTTATTTATGCCATCTTGAGTGAGGGAAATATTAAATAAGGTTTAATACTCATTCACTAGATGTTAAGTATGCAAATGATGAATGATGATGCAATCAGGCATATATTTTATCATAATCTAATAATCCCATTAACAGTCTAATTTTATAGAAACTAGCTTCACTTAGAGGTTTTGTAAGAATGTCAGCTATTTGATTTTCTAAAGGTATAAATTCTAGTCTTATATCACATTTTTTAACATGGTCTCTTAAGAAATGATGTCTAATTTCTATGTGTTTGGTTCTAGAGTGCTGAATAGGGTTTTTGGTTAAGTTGATACCACTTGCATTATCGCAATGTATTGGGATACTTTTAAAGTTAATGACATAGTCTTCTAGTTGTTGTTTCGTCCACAATACTTGAGCATAACAACTTCTAGCTGCTATGTATTCCGCCTCGGCAGTTGATAGTGCCACGGAGTTTAGTTTTTTGGAAAACTAAGACGTTAACATTGCACCTAAGAATTGACATGTTCCACTTGTGCTTTTTCTATCTAACCTACACTCTGCAAAGTCAGCATCTAAATATCCTACTAGCTCAAAAGAAGACTCTCTAGAGTACCATAATCCTAGGGTTAGAGTTCCTTGTTGATGAGTGCCAAATATTACATATTTTAGCCCTTTAATTTACATTTGTTAGCTTAGGAATTTGTTACTTTGAGTTGTTTTCGTTGTTTTACAGGTTTACAAGCTTGGAAAGAAGTTTCACTAAATTGCCAGAATTGCTCGTGCAGATCAGCCATTTTTTAGGATTAAACTGTATTGATTTAGGAAGAATCAGAAGATGAGCCATATATGCTTGGAAAGATCCGGATGTCTATTTTCTGGGGAATTTTACGGATCAATAAAATGATTTTTCTAGAGAAAGTTATGGCAGTTTTAGTAGACAAAGGTCAGGCTGTGCATGATTTCAGCGTGACAGATCAGCCATTTTTGAGGATTTAACTGTATTGATTCAGGAAGAACCACGAGATGAGCTATATATGCTTGGAAAGATCCCGATGTATATTTTTTGGAGAATTTTACGGATCAATAAAATGATTTTTCTAGAGAAAGTTATGGCAGTTTTAGTAGACAAAGGTCAAAGAGCAAAAACTGGAATCTGCAGTATCCCACATCGGATTGGAAGCATATTGCACTTGTGATATTTCCCTATATAAGCCCTTCTTCACTTCATCTTTAATGTACAATTCTTGAGCCACTTTGGTGTTTACTGGTGGACGTCCGCTAGCATTCTGGTGGATCTCAAAGGCTTTGTCACCACGAAGGGAAGCGCTGCCCGTCAGCGAGTGGAATTTCTCCCATGTAAAGTTATTTATTTATTTCTTTACATTTAGTTGTTTTAGTTTAAATGTTTAGCACTTTTATTATGGATTGTATTTTCATAGTTATGAGTGGCTAGACTCTTCAACTAAGGTTGAAGATGAAGCCCTGCCGTTGTTTGGCGTAGTAGTTCAGATTTGCTTGTACAAATCTGACAATTTTTAGTATAAATGTTCTGTCAATTATTTGAGTTAATCTTATAATTGATTGAGTTTAAATTGTCTGTTGGATATTCCTTGTGTTTCATCTGATGGATACATTGAACGCTTTTCGATTAAATTGGATTTTTTTTGTGATTTGTTGAGAGCGGATACATTGGATGCTTTTGGTTTAGTTGGGATATTCTTTGTTTTTTGTCTTATAGTTGGATTCATAGAATGTTTTGATAGGCTATATTTTTAGAACATATATGCTTAACTTCGGTGGGGTGGATTTGGAAACCTTAGTGTTTTAATTATTAGTTTTTAAAAATCAATTTAGTTTAATTTTAATTTCTTTTGCAAATTATCATCTAAAATTCGGAACTAGGTTAAGATAGAGTTAGTTTAGATTGAAAATATACTTTCACAACGCAATTCCCTGTGGATTCGACCTCGCACTTGCACAACGCTATACTGTAAACGACTCGTGCGCTTGCGAGTAATTTAAAACTCACAACAAGTTTTTGGCGCCGTTGCCGGGGAATTGTTTGGTTTGTGAAAATTTTTGGTCTAAAATGATTTTATTTTTCTACTAGTTAGTTATTTTTTTTGTTTAAAAAAAAATTATGTGGATGAATCCAGCGCCGGTTTCACAGTCTTTAGAGGACACCATTAAAGAGTACATAAAAATGACCGGCTCATCCCTCAATGCTGCCAACACATTCAATGTTGATAGCTGTTCCATATGTGCTAGTCCCATGCATCTAGCACAGAATTGTCCATCAATGCCGGCTTGTGCCGAGTACCCCATGGAACAAATGAATGCTTTCAATGACTGTTGTTGGGAATCAAATGGATCTTACTCCGAAACATACAATTCAGGGTGGTGGAACCACTCTAATTTTTCATGGGAGCAGAACTAACTGATGAATCAGGGAGGAGCCCCTTATAATCAATGCCCTCTAGAATTTCCTCCACCAATACCAAGTTATGCCTATCCAGCACCATCACCCGCTTACCAAGCTCCCATTCAAGCGCCAGCATCGGTTTCACAGTCATTGGAGGATGCTCTCAATGATTTCATGAAAATGACTAGCCAATCTATGAGTGAAGTGATGAGTGCAACCATAGAAAACACCCAAGCGATTGCCGAGCTAGAGAGTCAAATTGATCAAATCGCAAGTTACGTGGGTGAAGGAGAGGAAAGAAGGTTCCCCAGTCAACCTGATCCTAACCCAAAGGAACAGTTTACGGTGGGAAATTTATCAACTCCTATACAAGGGCAAGAAAGTGGCAACAAAGAAAAGAGAGATGCTGAGCCATCTACAACCATACCTATCATTAAGGATCTCCCTAGGTCGTTTTTACCTAAAACGCCTTACCCTGAGAGATTACAAGCACCCAAAAAAGGAGAGGAGTTTGAGGATCCCCTGGAGGCATGCTTTGCTCACTTTGGAGAGGACTTGGGCTTAGATAAGTTACTAGAGGAAGTGAATGCCATTTTGGAGTCTGATCCTCAGAAGAGTAGTGAGACGGAGGAGACTATGGATGAATCACGTATTGAGGACCCCCTGAAGGCATGCTTTGCTCAATTTGAAGAGGATTTGGGCTTAGATAAGTTGTTTGAGTAAGTAAATGCTACTTTGGAGTCTGCTCCTCTAAAGATCAGTGAGACGGAGGAAACCACAACACCTGAACCCCCCAAGAAGGAACTTAAGCTTTTACCGGACAATCTTAAGTATAAGTTTCTAGGTCCAGCAGATTCTTTGCCTATAATTATAGCTTTAGATTTGGGTGATGCTCCAGAGGAGAAATTATTTGACGTCTTAAGAGAGCATAAGGAAGCTATAGGCTGGACTATTGAGGATGTCAAAGGAATCAACCCATCGTTGGTAGCACACACGATACAGTTGGAGGAGAATACCAAGCCATCGAGGGAGCCACAAAGAAGGCTCAACCTTGCTATGCAAGAAGTTGTGAGGCCAAAAGATATTAAGCTGTTAGAGGCAGGGATCATTTATCCCATCTCTGATAGCAAAGGGGTGAGCCTGATTAAAGTCGTGCCCAAACGTGCTGAATTGACGGTAGTAAATAAAGACGATGAGTTGGTTCCAACTCGAGTGCAGTCAAGATGGAGAAAGTGTCTAGACTACCGTAAATTGCATGCTGCCACTAGGCCTGATCATTTTCCATTCCCATTTATTGATCAGATGGTGGAGCGTTTAGTTGGGCATGTTTACTAATGTTGGGTCTGGCTGAAGACTTTAAACTTAGCGCTCATGGGAGGCACCCCATAGCTTATCTTTTCTGTTTATTTATTATTTCGCATTTTTATGATTAATGTTTGTTTCCAGTATTTTTTGTTTTCCAGTTTTTATTTTTCAGGGACAATGCGTACTTCAATTTAAGTTTGGGGGTATGCTATGAGCCATACCATTCCAGCTAGTTCTCCATATCTCAGGTCAGCTCGTTCCATATTAGTCACACATTGGGGTCAATGTGTAATTTAAGTTTTGGGGTATGGGAGACACATCACACACTTTGTCCTAATTTGTTATCTTTTCGTCGTAGAGATAAATGCATGCTCATGTTATCATGAAATTTTGGTTGATCTAAACAATTTCTGTGATGTGATGTCATTGGTGAGCTTAACATTTTGAACACATGATCTGGTGATAAATTTTAAAATTCAGTTACTTACCTTAGGCATTTGATAATTCACATGTTTGACATAATCTAACGCGAGCACATTAGCACAAATTATGTGAGGTATGACATATGATTTTAATGTGTATTTTTTTCTTATCTTAACTGAAACTGGATGACTTGTTGGATGAACTCTTGGGCACAGAAAAGCATAAAAAAATAATAAAAAAATTATTATCATAAATAAACTTTTCGCTGAGTAACTGGACCTCTTGCCTCAGTAAGCAGTGAGTGTTCACGTCAAAAGGTGGAATTTTGCTTGGTAGTATTAAGGTCGGTTTAATTTCATAGCCTTTTTGACTCGAGTTAGTAAGTCCTTAGGGGTGTCTTTACACCTAATGCCCTAAAACCATCTGGTTTGGGAGTCATTGACTCAACACTCGCTACATGGGTCAATTAGAAAGCTTAAGGGAACTAGACATAGCCGTGCCTTATTAAAAAAAAAAAACTATGCCTTTTTAGTTCATTTTGATGGGAAATTCAGTGAATCTTGAGACATGGAGACCTTACACATTGGAGTCACTTGGAAGCTTCATTTCTATATGCTAATTCACTTTACACAGTGTCAGACTTGTGATGCCTTAACCTGCCTTTTGTAAGTAATTAGATTTTAACTTTTCTATTCATTGCGAAGATGGGTTTATCTTTTTAAGCTTGCTCATGAATAAATATCATGGTGATGTGTGCTCCTTAAATTTTGGATACCATGAGTGATGAACTTATCTTTATGTTCTTTGTTTTTCATTTAGGTTTTTTTTATTATTATTTTATTTTGCTAAGGGACTAGCAAATTGTAAGTTTGGGGGTATTTGATGAGTGCCAAATATTGCATATTTTGGCCCTTTAATTTACATTTGTTAGCTTAGGAATTTGTTACTTTGAGTTGTTTTCGTTGTTTTACAGGTTTACAAGCTTGGAAAGAAGTTTCACTAAATTGCCAGAATTGCTCGTGCAGATCAGTCATTTTTGAGGATTAAACTGTATTGATTTAGGAAGAACTAGAAGATGAACCATATATTCTTGGAAAGATCCGGATGTCTATTTTTTGGGGAATTTTACGGATCAATAAAATGATTTTTCTAGAGAAAGTTATGGCAGTTTTAGTAGACAAAGGTCAAAGAGCAAAAACTGGAATCTGCAGTATCCCACATCGGATTGGAAGCATATTGCACTTGTGATATTTCCCTATATAAGCCCTTCTTCACTTTATCTTTAATGTACAATTCCCGAGCCACTTTGGTCTTTACCGGTGGACATCCACTAGCATTTTGGTGGATCTCAAAGGCTTTGTCACCACGAGGGGAAGCGCCACCCATCAGCGAGTGAAATTTCTCCCATGTAAAGTTATTTATTTATTTCTTTACATTTAGTTGTTTTAGTTTAAATGTTTAGCACTTTTATTATGAATTGTAGTTTCATAGTTATGAGTGGCTAGACTCTTCAGCTAAGGTTGAAGATGAAGCCCAGCCGTTGTTTGGCGTAGTAGTTCAGATTTGCTTGTACAGATCTGACAATTTTTAGTATAAATGTTCTGTCAATTATTTGAGTTAATCTTATAATTGATTGAGTTTAAATTGTCTGTTGGATATTCCTTGTGTTTCATCTGATGGATACATTGAATCTTTTTCGATTAAATTGGATTTCCTTTGTGATTTGTTGAGAGCAGATACATTGGATGCTTTTGGTTTAGTTGGGATATTCTTTGTTTTTTGTCTTATAGTTGGATTCATGGAATATTTTGATAGGCTATATTTTTAGAACATATATGCTTAACTTCGGTGGGGTGGATTTGGAAACCTTAGTGTTTTAATTATTAGTTTTTATAAATCAATTTAGTTTAATTTTAATTTCTTTTGCAAATTATCATCTGAAATTCGGAACTAGGTGAAGATAGAGTTAGTTTAGATTGAAAATATACTTTCACAACACAATTCCCTGTTGATTCGACCTCACACTTGCACAACGCTATACTGCAAACGACTCGTGCGCTTGCGAGTAATTTAAAACTCACAACACTTGTAGATATCTAAGGATTCTTTTTACTGTAATTACTTGTGATTCCTAAATATTAGCTTGAAATCTAGCACACATGCATACACTGAACATTATATCAAGTCTACTTGCAGTTAAATAAAGTGCTCCTATCATGCTTCTATAATATTTAGTGTCTATACACTTACCTCTTTTACCAAGGTCAAGTTTTGTAAATGTGTTCATAGGAGTACCAAGTGACTTTGAGCTTTCCATCCTGAACCTCTTTAGCAGGTCCTTGGTGTATTTTGATTGATTGATGAAGATGCCTCCTTTGAATTGTTTGATTTGAAGTCCAAGGAAGTAGGTAAGCTCTCACATCATGCTCATTTCAAATTCACCTTGCATGCACTTGGCAAACTCTTGACACATGGATTCATTAATAGCACCAAATATAATATCATCAACATATATTTGGACTAGTAGAGAGTCATTTATGTGAGTTTTTGTGAAGATGGTTACGTCTACTTTTCCTCTTATAAAATTATTATCAATCAAAAATTTACTTAGTCTTTCATACCATGCTTTTGGAGCTTGCTTAAACCCATATAGAACTTTAGAAAGCTTGTAAACGTAATTTGGAAGACTAGGATTCTCAAATATAATAGGTTGCTTAACATATAACTCTTCTTCTATAAAGCCATTTAAAAATGTACTTTTTACATCCATTTGAAATAACTTAAATTTGTTAAAGCATGCAAAGGCCAATAACATTCGAATATAGCTTCTAATCTTGCTACGGGAGCATAGGTCTCATCAAAGTTTATTCCTTCTTCTTGATTATATCCCTTAGCAACTAGTCTAGCCTTGTTTCTAGTTATTATTCCATTTTCATCCATCTTATTTCTAAATACCCGTTTAGTTCCTATTATTGTATGATTATTTGGTTTAGGAACTAGATTCCATATATTATTTTTTTCAAATTGATTTATTTGTTCTTGCATGGCAATTATCCAATCATTATCCTTCTTGGCTTCTACAAATGTTTTAGGTTCTATTTGAGACAAATAGGCTACATACTTGCAAATGTTTCTAATAGAGGAACGAGTTCTTACCCCTTGTGAAAGATCACCAATCACTTGATCGATTGGGTGATAATTTACATACCTCCAATCTTTTGGAAGACTATTCTCTTGTTGACTTGTAGATGGTTAGTCCAATTTGAGAGTTTCCACCTCTTGATTCGTTTAAGGTGGGCTCTCTTTTGGGTCAACAATGTGTCTCCATTCTTGGAATGAAATCTGCATCATCATTGAAAGAAACTTCTCTACTACTAATTGGGTTAGACTCATCAAGGGCTACATGTACGGACTCTTCTAGCACTAGAGTTCTCTCATTGAAGACCCTGTAAGCTTTATTAGAGGTTGAATATCCTAAGAATATCCACTCATCGGTCTTTGAGTCAAATTTACCCAAGTTCATTTTATTTTTATTTAGGATAAAGTATTTTGATAAGAACTCATAATATCTATATTTTTGTTATATTTCCTCATGTTTTAATAGTTATAATTGTTTAAATCTTGGATTTTGATTATGTTTCATATTTTGTAGAGTATATTGAGGAGTTAAATTAAATTAAATTCAAAATCAAGAGATTTGTGAAGATTGGATAGAAAGTGGAAGCTGCAGCGCCAGAAAGCTGAAGGTGCGGCGCTAAAATGGTGATAATTGTAAAAGAGGACAGAAAACTGAAGCTGCAGCGCTGGTAGTTAACAAAAAGAGAGGATTTGGGCAGAAAGTTGGCGCTGCAGCGCCAGATTAGGGTTAGAAATATGTCTTGAAGCTGCAGCGCCAGCTCGCAGGTTTTGAAAGTTATAAATACTAACCCTAGCTGAAAGAAAAGGGGGATCTCAAATGGAGCGCGACCGTAGAGGAAGAAAACAGAATTTGGAGGAGAGGAGACGCAAAAGGAGAGTTGGAGACACTCCGGGAGGCTACACATCAAGCTTTTAAATCATTCTTCTCCGGTTTTGTATTATTCTTATCTATCTATGTTGATATTTTATAATATGAGAATAGGTTGTTTGAATATTATTATGAAGTAGATATTTTTGTGTTAAGGATAGATGGATCCTAAACCTTTATCTTGAGTTGTTGTTTGGATGAGTGGAATTTAATGTGTTTTTCAAATATTGTGTTTTATTGCTCTTAATGCTTTTTATTATTTTGATTCCTTCTTTGGGCATGGTGATGTGTCGAATAGAGAAGCCATGCTTTTATGAATGGTTGAACTAATAAATATGATATTGGATTGTTATCTATGCAAAGGCTAGGGTAAAACATGCCATGAATGGAATAGGAGTAACCGAATAGGGATTCTAGGAAGTTCATGTGGTCCACTTAAATCGTAACCGAATAGGGAGATTTAACTGAAAGGAATCCATAAACACTTAATGCTTCTTAATTTGAATTAATCTAGAATAAACCTGGAATACGGATATTTGAAGTTAATGATTTTTGAGATTGTGGTTAGACCTGGAATATGAATAACCAATTTATTAGGGATTCTACAATCTTGGGAAACATAGTAAGTGAAACTTGTTCATTCAAAACTCTTGTCAATTATGGTTTAGGTGAAGTCGAGTCCTTAGCACGATAGTTCATAAGAGTCTTCATTCCAAAGTTTGCAAATCTTCTGTTAATTGTTATTGCTTCTGTTTTTCTCTTTAGTTAATTGCTAGTAAACTTTTCTCCTACAAATATTCGTTTGCTCAAATAACAGCAAAAGTTGAGTCATAATTTCTGTAGTATTTGCTCAGTCCTCATTGGGAATGATATTTACTCATCATTTTATTACTTGAATGATTAGTGCACTTGCTAGTGTTAATTTAATCGCATCAAGTTTTTGGCACCGTTGCCGGGGACTGAAATAAAATATTACATTTATTGTGATTCTACTAGTTAATTTGAGAGTTTATTAATTTGGTTTTTAAGTCTATTTTGGCAGGGTTTTTGTTACTAGTGCATGACACGTACTAGTGGGAGAATACTTGCAGAATTGAATCCAGAGATTGAGCGCACTTTTCACGCTTTGAGAAGAGTAGCACCAGTAACAGTTGACACAATGGCAGAAGGAAACAATGCAGAGGTGCAACGTGCACTGTGGGATTATGCCATGCCAAAGATGGATGGTGTTGAGTCTAGCATTCGACGACCACCTATACAAGCGAACAATTTTGAAATTAAGCCCGCCATCATTCAGATGATTCAACATTCAGTACAATTTGGGGGCCTATCGCAAGAAGATCCAAATGTTCACTTGACTAATTTCCTTGAAATTTGTGACACATTCAAGCATAACGGAGTATCGGAGGATGCAATTCGCTTAAGGCTTTTCCCATTTTCATTGAGGGATAAAGCAAAAAGCTAGTTGACTTCTTTGCCTGCCGGATCCATAACAACATGAGCAGAATTGGCACATAAATTTTTAGGGAAATACTTCCCTCCTGCAAAAACTACAAAGTTACGTAATGAAATTACTATGTTTTTGCAAGTCGATAGGGAGTCACTCTATGAGGCATGGGAACGTTTTAAAGACCTTTTGAGAAGATGTCCTCATCATGAGTTGCCCACTTGGATGCAGGTACAAACTTTTTATAACGGTTTAACCAGTACAACCTGAAACATGATTGATGCAGCTGCAGGTAGCACTATCATGAGAAAAACTCCAGAAGAAGCTATTGAATTGCTAGAAGAGATGGCTACAAATTCTTATCAATGGCCAGTTGAAAGGTTATCTGTTAATAGAGCCTCAGGATTACACAACATAGATGCTGTTACAGCTTTAACAGCACAACTGGAGACTCTCAACAAGAAGATTGATGGACTTAGTCCCAACTCACATACAATATGTGAATTGTGTGGTGGTAGTGGTCATCACAGCAGTAATTGCCAAGCAGGTAATCAGTTTGCATATAATTCATCTGCTGAACAAGCTAATTTTGTTTCAATTTTTCACAGGCAAAACAATCCATACAGCAACACATATAATCCGGGATGGAGGAATCATCCGAACTTCTCGTGGAATCAAAGCAATGCGAAGCAACATCATCCTGAATATCCTCCTCAAGAAAAAAAGCCCAACTTGGAGGACATGATGGCCAAATTCTTAAATACAGCAGAAACTAGATTCCAAAATCAAGAAGCATCTATCAAAAACCTGGAAGTTCAAGTCGGTCAACTAGCAACCATAATTTCTGGACGTGCACAAGGTTCCCTCCCGAGTAACACAGAAAAGAATCCTAAAGAGGATGTCAAGGCTATAACACTAAGGAGTGGCACACAATTGGAAGAGCCATAACCTAAGGAAATTACTCAGCAAGTTGGCGAAAAAGAAGAGACTGAGCAAGAGAAAAAACGAGTTTCAGCAAAGAAGTCTACTGGTAAAGGTTTGATTGATTCTAACTCTGAACCTCAGAAATTTCAAAAAGAAAAATTAGACAAACAATTCTCAAAATTTTTAGAGATTTTCAAGAAGTTGCATATTAACATACCATTTGCAGAGGCATTAGCACAGATGCTTAGCTACACTAAATTTTTGAAGGAAATTTTGTCTAATAAACGGAAGCTAGAGGAACATGGAACGGTAATGTTGACTGAAGAGTGCAGTGCTATACTGCAAAACAAGTTACCTCCAAAATTGAAAGATCCAGGGAGTTTTACTATACCATGCACTTTGGGAAATTTATTTTTTGATAAAGCTTTATGTGACATTGGTGCCAGTATTAATCTTATGCCTCTTTCAATTTTCAAGAAACTTGGACTAGAAGAAAACAAAACAACAACAGTTTCATTGCAATTAGCAGATCGATCTATTAAGAGACCACGGGGAATTATAGAAGATGTACTGGTAAAGGTTGATAAATTTACATTCCCTGTAGACTTCATTATTCTCGACATGGAAGAGGATCGTGAGGTACCTCTTATACTTGGACGTCCATTCCTTACTACAGGGAGAGCCCTAATTGATGTACAACAAGGGAAATTGACTTTAAGAGTCAAAGATGAGGAAGTAGTTTTTGATATGTATAAAATTATGAAATACCCCTCTGGGTTTTCTACTTCTTCTTGTTCTCAAGTGGATATTGTTGATGACCTCATTGAGGAGTTTCAAAAGAAAACATTAAATGAAGATACTTTGGAGAGATACATCATGGACTCAGGAACTAATTCCACTGAAAAACTCGTCATCGAAGAAGAAGCAAGGAACTTGAAGTATGAAATGGGAAGAGAAGAGCCAGAAGAACAAATAAGTGTCTGGCTGAAGACGTAAAACTTAGCACTTTTGGGAGGCAACCCAAATTTTTGTCTTACTTTCCTTGTTTTCTTTATTTTATTCCTTTTTCTTTTATTTAGATTATTTTTAGTTTTTTTTTCTTTTTTTCTTTCTATCATTTTTCGAAGTGCATTTGATTTTCTTTCCAATTTTTTGGCAGAAGATGATTTTCGTAACTTGTGGGGACACCTTATGGAAAATCTTGAATCGTGGAATTGGGCAACAAAGCAGAAGAAATTGTTAAATCACTTGCCAGATTGGACAGGAACATGACAGCTTTCCTTGCTTACATGGGATTCACACCACCTTTACCCCCAAGCACGTGACTGATATCTTGGTTGATGCTCAACATTTTCAGGGGAGTTTTCTACTTACTCTTGTTCTTTTATAGTTTTTGAGCATCTATTTTTGAAACATTGAGGACAATGTATGGATTAAGTGTGGGGGAGGGTCGTTGACATATGAATTTGATTTTACTTTTAACTTCACTTTTAGCTCCATTTTGATCAAATTTTTGCGTCATTTTTCAAGAAAATTTTCAAAAATCCAAGTGATACTATAGTTCTTGTTTGTGATCATTCTCTTTTGAATTCTAGATTTTGTCGATGCTTGTTTTAAATGATCTGGATTGTTGTGAATTATTGAGATAAATTGAGGCATAATAAGGGATTAGCGTGAATGGTTGAATTCTTATTTACTACACAGTGATTAATTGCTCTTGATGATTGATTGAATGAAAAGTGTGTGGGATCTAATGCACATGACCTTTTTTGTGCGCTTTTGAGCCAATGAGCATTCATATTATATTATGCTCCATTTTCTTAATTGAGTGATTGTCATACATAGTTGATTTTTCTAGAACTTGCTTTGTTATGCATGTCAAGAAACTACATTGTTGAATTGGATGCATTGAATTAATAAGGGCATTTAGGTGAAGCCATTTAGCTTTCTTAAAAAGCCTACCTTGATTTTTACTGTAGAAAGCCAATTTTGAACCTTGGCTCTTTTGTTGGAAGTTAACCATGGTATAAGCAATGTCAACCCATTCTTTTGTCGTTTTCTCTCTTTTGAACCTCTAATTGAAGGATCGTACTAACTTTGTTCACATGAAGCTTCAAATTATCTCTGAAAGGATTGAAAGATACTGAGAATAAAGTGACTCAAGTTACAAGTGCCTTGAATTGCAAAAAGAAAGAAAAAAAAATAAGCAGCCAGAGAAAAAGAAAAAAAAAATAGCTGGCCAAAAAGAGAGAAAATTTGTGCAATTTCAATTGTTTGGAAGTGAATTGACTGAAGAAAACATTTGACGTTATTGAGTTGTGCTTTGTGTGGAGAAGTTGGTATAATTCCTTTGATAAAAGTACCTAAAAATTCCTTCTCACTACACCTTACCTAAGCCCCATTACAACCCATTTAAGACCCTTAGATTCTTTGCATTCAATTCAATCCATTGATGTGATATATTAGCAAGCTTATGGTAAAGATCTTCTATGTTTTGACTTGAGAGTTCATTGATACCTTAAACACTTTGAGTGTATTGAGTGAATCCAATGAGAGGGTGTTAGATCCTATCGCATTTTGATTTCGAGAAGATCATTGAGGTGATTGTTCATGGTGTGGTTTATAAGAATTTACACTATGAAATTGTTCGTTTCTTATTTGTCTTTAGATTTAAATCTTTAAGGCATGACAATTTGGATTATAGAGGATGAGTAAACGTAGAAGAAGGAATGGTGATGAGAAAAGGTGACGAACTTGAGCTATTGTATGCTTGAGGACAAACATTGTTTAAGTGTGGGGGAATTTGATAAGAACTCATAATATCTATATGTTTGTTATATTCCTCATGTTTTAATAGTTATAATTTCTTAAATCTTGGATTTTGATTATGTTTTGTATTTTGTAGAGTATATTGAGGAGTTAAATCAAATTGAATTCAAAATCAAGAGATTTGTCAAGATTGGACAGAAAGTGGAAGTTGCAGCGCCAGAAAGCTGAAACTACGGCGCTGAAACGACGATAATTGTAAAAGAGGACAGAAAGCTGAAGCTGCAGCACTGGTAGCTGACAAAAAGAGAGGATTTGGGCAGAAAGTTGGCGCTGCAGCGCTGGGATGTTGAAGCTGCAGCGCCAGACTAGGGTTAGAAATATGTCTTGAAGCTGCAGTGCCAGGATGTTGGCGCTGCCGCGCCAGCCCGCGAGTTTTGAAAGTTATAAATACTAACCTTAGCTGAAAGAAAAGGGGGATCTCAAATGGAGTGCGATCGTAGAAGAAGAAAACAGAATTTGGAGGAGAGGAGACGCAAAAGGAGAGTTGGAGACACTCCGGGAGGCTACGCATCAAGCTTTTAAATCATTCTTCTCCGGTTTTGTATTATTCTTATCTATCTATGTTGATGTTTTATAATATGAGCATAGGTTGTTTGAATATTATTATGGAGTAGATATTTTTGTGTTAAGGATAGATGGATCCTAAACCTTTATCTTGAGTTGTTGTTTGGACGAGTGGAATTTAATTGTTTTTCAAAGAGTGTGTTTTATTGCTCTTAATGCTTTTTATTATTTTGATTCCTTCTTTGGGCATGGTGATGTGTCGAATAGAGAAGCCATGCTTTTATGAATGGTTGAACTAATAAATATGATATTGGATTGTTATCTATGCAAAGGTTAGGGTAAAACATGCCATGAATGGAATAGGAGTAACCGAATAGGGATTATAGGAAGTTCACGTGGTCCGCTTAAATCGTAACCGAATAGGGAGATTTAACTGAAAGGCATCCATAGACACTTAATGCTTATTAATTTGAATTAATCTAGAATAGACCTGGAATACGGATATTTGAAGTTAATGATTTTTGAGATTGTGGTTAGACCTGGAATATGGATAATCAATTTATTAGGGATTCTACCATCTTGGAAAACATAGTAAGTGAAACTTGTCCATTCAAAACTCTTGTCAATTATGGTTTAGGTGAAGTTGAGTCCTTAGAACGTTAGTTCATAAGAGTCTTCATTCCAAAGTTTGCAAATCTGCCGTTAATTGTTATTGCTTCTGTTTTTCTCTTTAGTTAATTGCTAGTAAATTTTTCTCCTACAAATATTCGTTTACTTAAATAACAGCAAGAGTTGAGTCATAATTTCTGTAGTATTTGCTCAGTCCTCGTTGGGAACGATATTTACTCATCATTTTATTACTTGAATGATTAGTGCACTTGCTAGTGTTAATTTAATTGCATCACATTCATGACCAAAGGTACGGAAATAGGAAATATTAGGCTTTATGCCTTTCCACAATTCATATGGAGTTTTGTTAAGCAATGGCCTAATTAAAATTCTATTCATGATATAGCAAGAAGTGTTTACTTCTTTCGTCCAAAATTATTTTGTAAGCTATTTTCACAAAGTACTGTTCTTGCAAATTCTTCTAGAACTCTATTTTTCCTCTCAACAACTCCATTTTGTTGAGGAGTTCGAGGAGCTAAAAAGTTGTGATCAATTCCATTTTCATCACAAAATTTTGAAAAGCTTTGGTTTTCAAATTCTTTTCCATGATCACTTCTAATGCCTGAAATACAAATTCCTTTTTCATTTTGAACCTTTTTGCAAAAGTTTTCAAAACCTTTGTAAGCAATAAAGATAACAAAGGTATATCTTGAATAGCCATCAACAATAATATGGGCATATTGATGGCCACCTAGACTAATGGTACTTATTGGACCAAATAAGTCTATATGCAAAAGTTTCAATGGTCTAGTAGTTGAGACTACATTTTTTGATTTAGAAGAAATTCTGGTTTGTTTTCCCATTTGACAAGCATCACATACTTTATCTGTTTCAAATTTGATGTTGGGAAGTCCAATGACTAAATCTTTTCTTGAAATGATTTTAAGCAAATTCATGTTCACATGACCAAGCCTTCTATGCTATAGCCATGGGTTTTCACTAAATGCGGGAAAACATTTTTCATTTTCCGAATGCAAGGATTTTAAATCAACTATATAGACATTTTTATGTCTATGGCCAACAAATTTGATCTTGTTACTCTTGATGTCTATAACTAGACAATGAGAGGTTTCAAATATGACTTTGTTGCCTTTGTCACATAGTTGACTAATACTTAGCAAATTTGGCTTAATGCCTTGTACTAGCAATACATTATCTATGGTTGAGAAATCATTACCAACTTTTCTATACCCAATGATCTTTATTTTTGTGTTGTCTCAAATGGTGACATATCCAGCATCTCTTAGAGTTAGCTCTTTGAATACACTTTTATCACCGGTTATGTGCTTTGAGCATCCACTATCCAGGTACCAACAATTATCTTTTTCTTTGGTGTGGATACAAATCTACATCACACAAGGATACACAATTGCATTTTTAGGTACCTAAAATTTCTTGGGTCCTTTGGGGTTAGTCCTTGAAAATACGGTTCCTTTTGGGACCCATACTTTCTTAACAACATATGGTGTTCTATACACATGTTGATGATGCACAATCCTAGGATAAAAGTTATTAAAACTTCTAGGATGACTTAGTTGTGTATGTCTATAATTCTTTGGATAATAATTCCTAGGATACATGTTTTCATTGTAAGGAATATGCATGTCATTTCTAGGAAATGTATGATGATGATTTCTAGGATACTTGCTTGCATTATTATGAATATGCATATTATTTCTAGAATAACCATGATAGTAATTCCTAGGATATGCTTGTGCAGTGTGCAAGTCTTGAGTATACATGTTATTTCTAGGATGCACATGATGGTTACTCCTAAGATATGTATAAACATTTCTTGAATGAGCATACAAATAAGCATAAATATTTCTAGGATGTTTCATTCTTGTATATGCATTAGAATTAGTATTTCTAAACCTAATAGCATTCATTGAGGGAATGCTTTTGACCTTACTAATGGTTTTTGAAGTAGAGGCTTCATTCACACATGATGCTTTCATGAATAGGTTCTCTTTTGATTTTTGCTTGCCTAATGGAGAATATCCTAACCCGGATTTTCCTCCACTTAATCTTTGGCAAGATAGCACTTCATCAAGCTTTTCTTTTCCAAGCATGAGGCTAGATATTGTGCCATTCAATTCTATTATCTTCTTCTTTAAGTTTTCATTTTCATCTTTAAGAAAATCTTGAGAAGAATTATAAAGCAATGAAGATAGTTTATCTTTTTCTTCTTCTAGACCTATCATCTCTTTAGAAAGAGATGACACCTATTTCTTAAGAATAGAGTTCCTAGAATCGAATTTCTTCAATTCTTCATGCATTTCATTTATGACTTCTATCAATTCTTCACTACTACTAACAACGTTATTTTTTGAAGAGGGAGAAGTCAATACCTCATTTTCATCATTGATTGCCATAAGACATAGGTTAGCAATTTCCTCGTATCCGATCTCTTTATCCTGAGGAGTCTTCTTCATTGTCATCACTCTAAGTGGTTGCAATCATAGCTTTCTTCTTGAAGCTCTTGTATCGTTTGCTTGTGGTTGTACAATCGGCTTTGATGTGACCGGGATTCTTGCATCCATAACACATAAGTGGTTCTCTTTTTGAATTGGGATCCTTTGTATATGGTTTCTTGCTTTTCTTCAAGAATCTGTGAAACCGTTTGGAGATTAAAGCCATCTCACCATCTTCTTCGCTGCTCTCCACCTCTTCTTCTGTTTCTTCTTCTTTGTTGCTCGTAGAGGCTTTGAGAGCAATCACCTTTTTCTTCTTCTCATCATCATTGGCAATGAGATTCATTTTTTCCATCTCATATGTCAATAATGACCTGGGAAGTGTTTCGACATCAAGTTTGTCGAGATCTTTGGCCTCCTGAATGGTCGTCTTATTTGGTTTCCAAGTAGGTGGCAGAGATCTTAAGATTTTTCTCGTTAGTTCCAACTCCTCAATGTTCCTACCAAGAAGCTTCAAACTGTTAACAATAGTTGTGAAACGTGAGTGCATCTGAGAAATTGTTTCGTTAGGAGACATTTTAAAAGATTCATATTCGGATACTATATTTTTGACTTTTTAACCTCACTAGTTCCTTCATATGTAACTTGCAGTTTATCCCAAAACTCCTTAGCTGAAACACATGCGAAAATTTTATTATATTCTGAAATATCTAAAGCACAATGTAAAATACTTGTGGCTCTACTATTGAGAGACATCATTCTACAATCCTCATCATTGAACTCAGTTTTGAGTTTAGGCATTGTATGATTGATTTCTCCAATAGTTATTTCCTTTGTAGGAATTCTAGGTCCTTCCTCAATGACTCTCCATAGATTATAATCTTGTCATTCGACAAAGATTTTCATCATATTTTTCCAATAGTTATGGTTGGAGCCATTGAACAAGGGAGGCCTATTGTAGGAATGTCCCTCAAAATAGCTATTCGATGCCATCGGATCAACTCAAGGATTTTAAGCCTGAAATTGAGAACGAGGCTCTGATACCAATTGTAGACTGAGGTTCCAATCCAAGAGGGGGGTGAATTGGGTTTTTAAAAACTTTCACTAATTACTCATAATTTTATAAAAACAGTTAAATGCACAAGTATATAAACAAGTAATGTGCTCTAAAAAAAAGAGTTTAAGGAATAGAAGGTGCAAACTCAGTTTATAATGGTTTGACAATATCGGATTCATTCCGACCCTACGTCCATTCTCTTCAAGGAACCTCCTTGAAGTTATTCACTAAAACTTTAGTCGTACAACTTCACGAGTGTTGCACAAACCTTACAGCCAATCCCTTCCACTTGGAAGCTTATCATTTCCTCTCGGAAGCTAATCTCTTCCTTTCGGAAGTTAATCCCTTTACAATATATATGAGTTGCTGTAAAGTAAATGGTAAAGAGATAGCAATGAATGTTTTTACAACTGAACAATATCTCTTTTTCAAAGAAAAGCTTGAAGAATGACTTAACAATAAATATTTCAAAGCTTTTGTGTATTAATAAGCAAAAACTAAATTGAATGTGTAATCCTCTGTTCTTAAATGCTCATTGGAGTGGGTTTATATAGCCTTGAATTACTATGGCCGTTTGGTACCGACTTGGTACGTTTTGGTACATTAAATACTCAAGTCTGGCGCCTCAACGGTCATATTTTTGAGTTTGTGAAAAATCTTAGTACCAGTCGACTGAGTCAAGTGAAAAGTCTCACTTTTTAAGGTTGTGAAATGTACCAGCCGACTAGGGACATACTGCCTGAGATGCCAGTCGACTGGTCTTGATCAATCAGACGACTAGGGACATACTGTCCCACATCCTAGTCATTTGGTATAGGAATCCAGTCGACTGGGTTGCCCTTCAACTTAGTTTTAATGTTTTTCATGTTTTTGACTTAGAAATGTTTGAATGAATAGTTTTGTCAAAATGATTTTACAAAAGGAGCCATAAAAAAAGCTTGTTATTTAAACAAGAGAGATTTACAACTTGTTTCATTACCTTATACCTATACTAGATCTTCTGTCTTGACTTGATGTCTGATTAAGGTTGAGTTCTTGCATCTTGATTCTTGGCTGTATGCTTTTATCGTTTAAAACACTTAGATAAAACTGTTAGCATAATTAGAGTAGTGTTTTGTCATTATTAAAATTTAGATAAGGGTCAACAAATGTAAAGGAAAAAAAAAGAGATAGCAATAAATGCTTTACAAGATGAAAATGATATCTCTTTTAAGAATAAAGCTTGATAAATGACTCAAATAAATTTTTCAAAGCTTTAAAGAGTATTAATGAGCTATATTTGAAATTAAGCATTCTTTCTTATTGTTTAAATGCTCATTGATGAGGGGTTTTATAGCATTGGCCTTATATGGCTGTTAGACACAATTTTGGTAGGTTTGGAGTATTAAATACTCAAATCCCATGTTCAAATTTTGAAAACTAGCTGTTTTTCTCAACAGGACAGTCGACTGTGAAAAATTGACAGTCGACTATCCTCTCTTGAATTTGAAATTTTAGGCTTAAAATGATTTGGATAGTTGACTGTGAAACTCTGTCTCTTTCACAGTCGATTGTGAAACTCTCTCTCTTTTTCACAGTCGACTGTCGAGAGCGCACAGTCCACTGTCAGTTTTAGAAAACTTAGATTTTAAATTAGTTTTTGACAGAAATAAGTTTTTGATTGACCAAAAACATTTTTCAAAAGAGTTTTTGAGCCAAGATCAAGTTAAGAAACCAAATGAGAGATTTACATGCAAAGGTAAACTACCTTAGAATCTAAACTTGGTCTTCAATCTTCTTTCGAATGTCTCTCAAGGGATCACTTTTATTCTTTATGCTTGAATTACTTCTTATCCTTGAGTTGGACGCTTAAACTTAATGAAAAACACTTAAATAAAACTGTTAACATAGTTAAAAAACTGTTTTGTCATAATTAAAATCAAATAACGGTCAACAATATTAGAGTAATAATTATCATAATAATTAAAATAATAATGATAATGATAACAATAATAATAATTATTATAATTATAATAATAATCATATTTATAATAATGTTATAGTAATAATAATAATTATTATAATCATAATTATAATAATAAAAATTTTAATAGTATTTTTATAATTATAATAATTTAAAATTATAATGATGATAATAATAATTATATTAATAGTATAAATTATTATTATACTTAATATATGGTAATTAGAATAATAATTATTATAATAGTGATAATGATAGTAACTATTATAATTGTATTTATAATATTATTATAATAATACTAACAATAATATTATTCTTATAATTATAATAATACTATTATAATGATAATGATAATAATAATAATAATTAAAATTTAGGGTTTATGAAAAAATAGAAATTATTAAAGATGATGAATAGTGTTAGAGTATTTTGGTACTTAATTTCTTATCACACTTTAGTCCCAATTTAGTAATCTCATAAACCGAACATAGTATTAAAGTATTACCATTTTAATCTTTTTTTTATTTTATTATATATTACTTTTAATTTTATTTCACTGTAATTCTGCTCGTAAACCAAATGGACTATTTGATGAATATAAATCATCCCGTGCAGGTCTATTTTATCCAAGTTTGGACCATTCTTTAATCCGTTATTGTTACCCTTCTTAAAAGATTAAACCTTGATGAAACACTCTTGTGCCTTTGTTTACTTTTACAAGAAAGTTTAATAGGTAGCCATTGAATTAGATTAATATATATACCAGATTCACTGTTCATTGATTTCAGTACTTGTATTTGGTCAACGTGTTTGGAAACACTCACATCGTTGATAGACTGTCTTCTCTCTCTTGTCCAATTATTTTTTCTTTCAAATTACCAGCAGAAGAAAAAAGAGGCTTATGAATTCCTGTGCTACAATACTCTTTTTTTTTTTTTTTTTTTAACGGAAAGAGAGATTAAACCCAAATTTTTCAATAAAGAAATCATTAAGCCGAAAGAAACGGATTTCCAGTAGAGCTATCAACTAGAAACGGGTACAAGTCCAATATGAGTGATAAAGGACTAGGTATAACTTCACCTCTATGTTAGAATGGCCTTTATTTTAGTATACATAAGGGTTTATTTTAAATGCACTGAAGAGACTATTACCAGTTTTGATATTTGATATCACATCATTTTGTGTCTGGTTCCTAAGTGAATGCCTTGGGCAAACATTGCAAGGCCATTGCCAAAATATGTTGTGGGTATCACATGAGCAACCACATGCTTTTCAAATAGTGATTGATGAAATCATATGATACAAATAAGAGGGGCCATTGATTATGATCTATATGCAATACTCACATGCTCAATTATACAAATCTTTCCTTGCGCTAGCCCTTGATTTTGTGTACAGGGGATAACTAATATGGAGGTATAGATGTTGAGAAGTTTTTGACTACCAAGGAAAAGCCTTTGTTGTGACTTGTGAGTACAAGAGGCATTCACTTGAATAAATGGATCCAAGGAATAATTGCTGCAAAATACCAAAGCTTGAATGATGCATTGCATTGATAGCCATAGGCATCTTCCAGGTTCTACGTTCTGCGTCTGGGTTCTTCAGAAAACGTTAAATAAATGGATCCAAGACCAAAAGTGGAAGTGAAAGACTCTCCTTGCCAAACGACCTAATTTGGCAATCACATTTTCTCCGTACTTATCTTTGATGCAATTGCAAATTTTTGCTAACATTTTACTCTTTAAGTTGTCCTTGAATCAAATCCCATAAGATTTGTGAAAAGCATAACAGTCAAAAGTTACAGCTGACTGAAAAGCGTTTCTCCATGAAACAACGTGAGGTGCTTTGATGAAACATTTAGAAAGTCCAAATTGTGGCAGCTGTAACTGTTGCATGCCAGCTCCATGACATGGGTAAAATTGGTCACATTGTCAAGTACTGTCCTAGCATTTTTGATTGCTAGATCTTCACATAAAAGATTTGCATATTAGATTTTTCTTGGATCAAATTAATCCATATTCAAGGAATGCAGTAAAATCAAAGGTCTAAATAAGCCCACGTAAAGAAAAGTTCTAAAGAAATCCAATCAACATAACACACGTCAGTTTGGTACACTAGATTAAAAGAATGTTAAGATGGAAGAGGATAAAATAACCTCATTTCATTCCATATTACATTTGACACAAAAATATAAACAGAAAAATGATCATATATCACTAATTTGTAAAAACTATTTAATTCATCCTCCTCTTAATCCGGTGTACCTCTTACTGATCACCACTATTTATCTTGATCTCTATGAGTTCCTCGATGGGTTGACGGCATATTGGGCACTTATTTGACTGAAGCCTCAATTCTTTTGCACACTCGCTGCACATGCACTGCAAAAACACAACACATGACTTCATAGGTACACGAGGATTTAAGAGCAAAAAATAAAGCAAACTGTTGTATAGAGACAGGTGTTTCCCAGGAACTCAAAGGGGTGTGTGTGTGTACGATCAAGTTTACCGAAGCTAAGTCTAATTTAACTTCAAAACAATTTCAACATACACAGCAAAGAAAGAAGAAAAGCTCAAAATCAAAGCTATTGCAGATATAAATGATTCAACTATCCTATCCTTGCAATATTTGTCATCCCTGGCATAACAATATTCACCACCCAGAAAATCACAATCATTCAAGCAGCAATCCCATAGATGGGCAATGCTTATTGTCACTCTTCTCACATCATGTAAACACTAGCAAGGAGTTGCTTTTCGAATTGCCTGCCATCACACCATATAGATAAGAAATTCAAGGTGGACCCTCACCATATGTCGGCAAGGTAATGCAGCAGTATCCTTGGGTTCGGTCATGCAAATCACACACTCCTTCCCTGTGTCACCATCGTCAAAATCTTCTGCTGCTGTTGAGCTTCCTATTCCATATATCTCACGCAGCTCATAGCGAACTCCATCAACCCACAATATCTGCCTTATTACCTTCACTTTGAAAGAATCAACATTGTTTTTCTCTAGAACAGCTTCAGTAATTTGCATATGAGCATATTCATTTAATACTGGTTCATCAAGATTTTCATTGGCTGAGTGCGGTGCTAAGCATGTTTTAGCAGATATTACAAGGGGAAAAACATCTTCTCCTGGTGATGGTTTCGAAAGATCATCTAACTCAAAAAAGCCTAAATCAATTCCTGTTCCTGAAGGCTGACGAAATTTTTGACCAAGTCCTTTCTGAAAGGGGATACTCACAGGCATATAAGCTTCAGGAAATTGTGGAACAAATATACAATTTGATTCTTCCTTGGCAAAGTAAAAGATAGTGATGCTGTAAATTAAAACACAAAGCAAGAGAAACTTCATTAGATATACAAAAAATATATCATGATGTATGCAATATTTATTTAAAATGATAAAAAAAACAATAAATCAAGTTAGCATTCATCTTTTCATCAATAACTGGCTTTTCTCAGTGCTATCGTCTGTTCTTAACAGTTAAAATGCCCGAAATCCCCAGTTATTCCAAAGAATTTCTCATGCTATGGCAGTTATGTTTCAACATCACAAATGTCCAACGACGAGAACCTTCAGGATTTTTCACTGAATTAAGCTTTAAGTTAGAGGCTTTGACTACCTCCATGACGAGAATGGATTTGGCATTGGCCAAACTAGAACTAACCATTGCCATGCAATCTTAAGTAGCATATAAATTCAGATTGTTTTGTAACACTGTAATTAACTTAATAGAAGTTTTAGCTTCTTCAGAGAAGTAACCATAAAGACCTGGGCACACCTCCCATCCCCGCCCCCTCTCCCAAAAAAAAATGAAGAAGAAGAAGAAAAGAAAAAGAAAACTAATGGTTTCTAATATTGGTCTGTGCCTGATCATGCAAAAGCAGCCTATTCAACGTGCTTTTTTACTTTCCTGGTCCAGTCTGACATGCTAACCAACATAAACGTTGGGTCAATTACATTATCGCACCAACAGTAGTCTTTGCATCAAAGGCATAACAGCTGTGAGGGGGCAAAATCATCACTCACATGTAATCTAAACAAACCGAGCATCTCTTAATCAACTTTGATTCCATTAAGCTCTGAACAACTGATACACACTCCTTCCATCAACCCCAAAGTCCAAACTTGTTACACGAAAAAAAAAGATCCAACTAAATAATCAGTTATTGTCACTCAAAATCAAGTCATTCTTATCATTCTAACAAGCTAGTTAGAACTCCTGTGACCCACTAAAGTTGTACAGTTGAACTATACCTGATAGTCCAGTACTTTTAACAAACTCTGTAAGTCTGTATCACACGCATGACTGCTAAATTACTAAATGCATTAAAATCTCAAATACAGGTTTTGCATGATAAAAGTTTAACGATACATCAATTCCACACTTTGCATATTAGCACCACAATCATGCACTGAAAGCAATAAGAAATTAGGTGGCAAAAGGAGATTGCACAAAATGCCACCCCAAATGAACACTTACAAAAGAGATGTACAAACATAGAAGTTGCTATCCAAGCCCTCCTAAAGGGAAGCAAACATCACTGCCTCAGCAAAACAATTACGAACTCTTACACCTTCCCCAAAAACCTTTTACACCACAAAAATGATAGGAATAATCAGCTACAAGCATGGTCAATATAAGAACTACATATTCTTAAAATTATAAGACACAACTTCAACCCCTTATTATGGATGTCAGGAATAATCAGCTACAAGCATGACAGGTTGATTTTGCTTTCTTCATGCGCTCATCTCAAGTGGCTTTTTTTTTTAAAAATATATATATATTATTATTATTTACCTCATAGTTTTCAAGTTATCCTTGAATGAACCAAACTCTACTCTCTCTCATTGCTTTCTTTTTTCTCCATCAATATGCCAAGATCAGGCCTGCTCTGCTTTTCCTCTATAGCTATCTGTGTATGATTTTTTCTCTCTATTTCCGCTTGATTCTTCTTTCTTCTTGAAGACTAGGGCTGGTTCCTTTTCCTCACTTTTTTTTATCTTCCTCTTTTCTCCCCTCTCTCTAACTCCTCTCCTTCTTGCAGTTCACTGGTTGAGGAGTAATAAAGCATAAAAATTAGAGGCAGAAACAACCACTATAAAGGAAATAGTGATTGTGTTGATCTTTTCCAGAAAACAATATCCCCCTTAAACGTTCACTCGACCATGGAAGCTTAAAAGGTGTACATTTAATTACAAAGGCATATGTTCCATCGATTAGGGTGTACACCTTTTAGGTCATTTGCCTCAAATTTTAACCCCTTTTTAGGTCATTCGCCTAAAATTTCACACCTTGAGGCATTTTGTGATCGCCTCACTCTGAAGCCCGCCTTGAGGTTCGCTTTTGAAAACATTGGATATGATATATAAATATTCAGAATTTTGCAGAAATGCAATATATATTTCTATTCAAGAGAACAAAGCAGCTCAGAGGGCAACAAAGAGAGAGAAAGCAGTGAGGTTTGATGTATCTAATGAGAATATCTATTCACCCTACTGAGAAAATTGAGATATTTGTATCAACTATCAATATCTGTGGAAGTTCATTCACATATACATTTTTTGTGTCGGAAAAGTTAATATTTTCTATATACAAGGTACCAAGGTGGTGCAACCCATTTCTAATAGGACTATCTACAATTACCAGTGGCCCATAAGTAATAATTTAATTGTAAATATTAAGTCTCTTATCTAAGGAAAAACTGTATAGATGAGTCAAAGTCTCAAAACCTGATGTGATGCACTTCACAAGTGAAAACGGATACCACATATGGAGTAAATTGAGTTGAAACTCTTATTCACTCACTTTGCAAGCAACAGCATCTGATAGCACCAGCCATTTTTTATCCAGCTACAAACTAACATATAGTTCCGGTAAACAGAAGTTCGTAATGAGGTCAATGTCATTGTGTAGAATCTGTTAGTCCCAGGATCATTGTAGATTGTGATATTAATGGTTTTGGGGATGGCTTTGGGAATTCATAGAAGGGAGTGAATCCTGATCAGGTTTTTGAGTTGGAGTAAGGTTTTATTCCTAAAAAGGTTGAGGCTTTGGATGATGGGCTGTCTCCTTATAATAAGCAATTAGTGGCCCATTATGGGCCTCGTAGTATTGGGCCTATTGAACTAAATTCTAGTCATGAGTACTAAAATGCAAGATGAGGGGAATAGCAATTTTATGTCTGTTGGTTCTGTCGAGTTATGTGATATAGAGGTCAGGGGAAATGAAGAGTATATTTCCAAAGTTCAAAACAGGCAGAGGAAAAGAAAAAGCACGAAGGCTACCTTGAATAAAATTCTAAAGCAACAGAAATTGGGTGGTGTTGGGAGCTTTCCCAATCTTTCTAGTAAGAGAAAGGTGAGGAGAAGTGGCTTACCGAAAACAAGGTCGATGAGTGATGAGTTAGTATCAGTGGAAACCGGTGATCAAAGCCAATCAGGTGGCGGTGCTGAAATATCACTCTCTGATGATGATTTCGGAAACCGTAATAGGGCTTTTTTAGAGGAGGCAATGGAAACTTGGGAGTTGAGTAAGCAGATTGGTTAGTTTGCGAAGGGCCTGATGAAGCATTGATTAATCGATTCATGGAGATGGAGCTGAGGGATTTCGAAGAGTATGATATTTCCAAGAACAATTATTTGCTTGTTAATGGGTGAATCTCATGGGTTTTTGGGTTGCTTATGGGAAGTTATTTTGTTGTTTCTTTGGGTGAGTCTTGTAACGGAAAGTGGCAGCTGGTTCCATGGTTAATTTTGTTGAAGTCTAAGTAGTCCTATTTTGTTGTTCTTTGGATGAGGTTTGCAGCGGTTGTGTTTTCTGCAGGCGGATAGCTTGGTTCAGATGCTGGTGATGATCTAGGTTGTGTTTGTTGGTTTGAGTTTTTGTTTGCATGTGGGATGTTTTTTTTTTGGTCTTTCAGTGCCGCCTCTTTGGGTGTCTTCGATCTGGTTTTGGGCTGGTTTTTTGCTGTGTTCAAGTTTAGATCTTATGTCTTGGTTCATAGGTTTTGGTTTTTGCGCTTCTTCGGGCTGTTGCTTATTTTTATTAATACTATTGTTATTTGCTGTTAAAAAAAGTCACTAGGGCCCAAGCTGATCAATTCCGTGGATCATGTCCTAAACTCCACACGAGATATAGGACATCATATGCAATGGAAAGGGTTGGCATTGCTGCAAGAAAGGCATCAGTGAAGAGATGACATGCAGCAATTTTGTAGGCTTGACCCTATTGTTACATAGGTGTAGTGGTGGTGCGCAGTAATGGCCCAACAAGTACCAGAGAACAGCTACTTTGACAATGGCTAGCTACAGCAAAGGGGATTTTCTGCTAAGAAATTTAACAAGATTATCGCTCTATTAACATGCCTTTCTTAACTTGAATTGCTAGAAACCTGAGTACTGCCAAATGCTTAAAGAGATATGAAATTGAAGCATATCCATGCAATGGATTGAGAAATTACTCCACAACAACACACTTCAACTCAGTTTTAATTCAATTTCCACCACTAATTGCCTTCAGCTTTTCAATCAGTTACCTATAACTCTAAACCAACTCCTTGAAACCAGGAAAGAAGCACCTAGTACTTATAATCCAACTTGAATATATGAGAGTTCAACTGATGAAGTGTGTAGTTCGAGTCATGCCCACCTAGATTCAAGATATCCAGGAGCTCAGATACCTTCTTCACACCCTAACTTGTGACAAGCTAATGACTTAACCATTACTCAGCCAACAAAAACTTTGAGAAAAAAAAATATATATATATACTGACTTGGGTAGTGGTCATGTCCTAAGATTCTAAAAGCTACCAAATTTCTGTATACCGTACCACAATGCAGGAAAGTAATGAAAAGCACAACACCCTGCCCCATCCATTATAAAACCCATGTCATCGAAAGACTAAAACTTCAGCCAAGTACAAACCATGAACCTATCAAAAATGAAAAAAATCCAGAATACAATTGAGTAAAGTTATATGAATCTTTTTTCAAAACATCCTATATATATATATATATAAGGGGGTGCAACCCATTTGCAATAGGTCTATCTATAAGATAGCAAGTCTATAAAATCAAGGAACTCATCCTCATTTACAAAATAATTTCCCTTGAACAAAAAACAAAGGGTATTAAACCAACCATTTTTTAAGGTCTCTACTAGTATCTCAACTCCCTCAAAAGCCCTTCTATTTTGCTCTTTCCAAATCAACCAAAATAATAGATAGAAGGATCAAAGCATAGGCTTTTTTCATCTCTTTAAAAGCATGAAAACCATTCCATGCACATAACTCCTCAAAAATAGAACCGGCCATAACCCAATTGATTCCCAAAACACAATAAGCCATATCCCAAAGACTTTTCGTGAAGAAACATCCAAAGAGAAGAAGGTAAGCCAATTCGGCCTTCTCTTTTCAAATATAGTACCAATTAACTATCACTTACACTCCTTTTTGGAGATTGTCGATAGTGAAAATCCTCTCCCAATGTGCTTCTGACACAAAGAAACCGACCGTATTGGGAGTTTGAGTCAACCAAATGGCCTTCAAAGCATGGGCGGAGCCACCTTGTACAATGAGGGGTCCATGGCCACTCCAAATATGTATAAATCTGATATTCCACTAAATTATGTAAGCTTGGCCACGTCAAATTAAGAGATTTCCACTAACAAATAGGAATATCAAAGATTATAACACATAAGTTTTATATCAGCTTTGAATTTAAGTGAAATATAAGCGAAAATAAAACTATTAAAATTATAGTTCTATCCGACCACCCCAATCTAAAATTTTCGGCTCCACCCCTGTTTCAAAGGAAAGGTTTATTTTTCCTTTTTCGAACAGTTCCAAGGAAAGTTTGAACTAGCTTCAAAAAGAGCCTCGCTGTAAGTCTCAACTTCAAATCCTTTCTCCTCTTTCAATTTCCAAGACTCCTCAATTTATTCTCTCTCTCCCACCCAAAATTTTCAGTTAATAGTTATCAGCATCTATAACCTTCATATTTCTTTCCAGTACTTATCCTCCTTTGTTTTCATTTCAAAAGCTTGGAAATGTCATCTCAGATTATCCAAATAGTTAAATTAAGCTTTCTGAATTTGAATTTTGTGCTCTCATGTCTCTTTTGAGATTCGAGATTCAAATTTCATTTCTCTTTTCACATCTTCTCGTCAACCAAAACCTCACAATCAAAGAATCACTCAAAATACTCAAATTCATCAACACCCGAAAAC
Source organism: Bretschneidera sinensis (assembly GCA_023935145.1). Taxonomy (NCBI): domain Eukaryota; kingdom Viridiplantae; phylum Streptophyta; class Magnoliopsida; order Brassicales; family Akaniaceae; genus Bretschneidera; species Bretschneidera sinensis. The sequence continues at coordinate 90,064,174 of CM043699.1, forward strand.
CCAAATCACAACGTAACAAAACTATATATAACAAAAACTATCATAACCAAGAAAACCAAATAAAACTTATCAAACAAAACACCAATTCCCTTACCTCCCATCAAACAAGGCATCGAAAATGAAAGAAACCAGGTGATGATCTGGGTACTGCTCATCTACTTCAAGCCGCAAGGTATCCTTGTGCACATTAACATCATTTCTCACCTTCTTCGCGTTCTGGTGCTCCACGTAAGTCGGCGGAGGTTGCGGGGGGGCCATCGTTGGAGGCCTAATCGGGGGCGACCCGTTGGCTTGATTGGCATAATAAGGGTGTTGGTGATGATGGTACTGGTAGTTGAAGCGACCCGTCATGGGATTTGCACAGTTGCATGAACTGTACGAACCAGAAGCGTAATAGGAGTGAAATGGAGCAGCAGGAGGAGGTGGTGGTGTAGGATAAGGGTTTTGGGGTGGAGGATAAGGTGGGTTTGTAGGGTATAGATAGTTTTGTGGTGGTGGAGGAGGAGGAGGAGGGAGAGAGGCGGGTTCATGCGAGTAGTAGTAAGGTGGTGGGTTTTGTGGGTAATGATTGTTTCTTCTTCTGTTGCTAAATGATATGCCCATTGTTAGTAGAAAGAGATTTGATTGAAGAAGAAGAAGGGGAAAGTTGAAGGAGTTTGAAATGATTCAATTCTGTAGTGTGATTGAAGAAAAGAGTACAGCAGCCCTTTCGACTTGGTCTCCTCTCTATCTATTCCCTACCTTTGACATTTCTAACTGGATGAATATATTGGCAGTTGGTTCCCACCAAAAGTTATTCTTAATTGTGGAAAAGCAGAAGAAATTACCAAGTTTCAACATAAAGTTTTGAATTGATTACATTGGTAAATGATATTTTAACAAAGTTGTTTTCGATCAATTTTGAGCCAAAATTATAATGTAGTTGCTTGTTGTTGCCGCAAAAAACGTGCTGCTAAGTTGGAGGCGGGGTCTCGGGAGAACGTGCACAGAGAAATGAGGTAAACTAAGGAGTTGCCAGAGAGAGATGCTTCCAATGATGCTCTGATACCTTTGTTAGTATGGGGTTCTTGGAAGTGCGGGAATAGCAATGTTTTTCTCCTTTTAAGTCAAGAATCTGATCCCTTTTTGACGTGTATACCTGTGTCATTTTATAGTATTTTGGGGATGAGGTGGCCCTTGTGCCAAGGGCGATGCTGTCCTGGAAGTCCTGTTGTGTGGACCAGCATTGTCCGTGTGTTGCCTCGTTGTTTCGGTTTGAGGCTGTTCGCTTGTTGCCCTGTTGTTTCGATCTAAGGTTGTCCACGTGTCGCGTCTTCATTAGGCATGTGTTTTTAGGCTGTATTAGAGGCCCCCCACTTCCTTAAGTACATTTATATGCTCAAGGAAGTTTTGCAGGGTTCGGTCTCAGTAAAGAGATCAATCAATCTGCCGAGCCGAGAGTACGAGGAGTAGTCCATATGCTCGGCCTTAGAGACATTGGGCTGAGCATATGAGGAGCAGTCCATATGCTCAGCCTAAGAGATATCGGAACGAGCATGCGTGGAGCAATCCATATGCTCGCCCTAGGAGACATTGAGCCGAGCATGTGTGGAGCAATCCATATGCTCGGCCTAGGAGACATTGAGCCGAGCATGTGTTGAGCAATCCATATGCTCGGCCTAGGAGACATTGAGCTGAGCATGTGTGGAGCAATCAATATGCTTGGCCTAGGAGACATCAAGCCGAGCATGTGTGGAGCAATCCATATGCTCGGCCTAGGAGACATTGAGTTGAGCACGTGTGGAGCAATCCATATGCTCGGCCTAGGAGACATTGGGCCGAGCATGTGAGGAGCAATCCATATGCTCGGCCTAGGAGACATTGAGCCGAGCGTGCGTGGAGCAATCCATATGCTCGACCTAGGAGACATTGCGCTGAGCATGCATGGAGCAATCCATATGCTCGGCCGGCCTTGAAGACATTGGACCGAGCATGTGTGGAGCAATCTATATGCTCGGCCTAAAAGATCTTGAGTTCTAGGTAGACTTTTGGGCTTCTTGCCCTCCGAGTCCATGAAGGGCGCCTTGAGCGACTTTTGGCCTTTTTGAAGGGCCTCTGGATATTTTTGGGCTTTTGGTTCCTTTGGGGCCCCAACTTCCTTAGGTAATTTTTCTTACCATCTTTTTGACACGTGGCTTGCGTTAGACTTCATTAAATGCGTGCAACCGTCTTTTACAAAAACGACGGCGCTCGTTAATGATTGGCTTTCTTGGGGAACGAAACGGTACTTAGGGTTAATCCTGTGCCGCTTGGTTTGTGGCGGTGGACACTTTGGAGAACGTGAAAGCAGCCTCGAGCACCTGAAACGTCATACCTTCCACCTGTTTTGCTTTAAATGACCTCATTCATCGTGCTCCTTTTTTCTATATAAGGATGCCCTGCTTTCATTCCTTTTCACTTCAATTCTAATGAGTTTTTAGAGAGAAAGTTTTGTAGAGAGAAAAGTTTGAGAGCACTCAGCTTCGTCTTTAAACTTTGAAAGTGTGCGTCCTCTTCTTCAAAACTAGAGAATGTTTAGTGCTTGTTTTTCTGATGGGAGGAACCTTGGTGGACGTCTCAGTTCGGTGACGATCTTTGGTGTTTGGTGCTCGGAGTGTGGTGTCGAAGCGTCTTGCCGATGAGGGATTTTGTCCAAGCTATTTGGACTTAGGTGAGTCTCTTCCTTATGCTAATTATGTCTTCAGTAGATAGTTACCGAGATAAGGCCGGTAGTGGTAGTGGTAGCAGTAACAATAGTGGTAGCAGTAGTGTCTCGGAGGATATGGGGTCGGACACGTCCTCTTCTAAGAGTAGGACCCCGAAAAGAGCCGAGGTTAGAGATGGGCCATTGGCCATGGTACCCTACATACCTGTGGTGGAGGAGTATGAAGAGGGCTCCTCCTTTGAGGATGAGGTGGATGAGGCCTTACCCGATATTAGGGGGATTATGGTCGTGGAGGAAAGGGAACAGTTAGAGTTTGTTGCTAACGCTGTTCCCAATTAGCTCAGGGAAGAGGATCTAGAGGTGATCCGGAAGTCGTATCGCATTCCGTGCGAGTATGCCTTAGGCTGGCTAGGTGTGTGAGAGGGCTTGCGATGCCCTATCGAGCCGCGCGCCCTATGAATTGTGTGTGCACGAACACCACATGAGAGCCGGGCTACGCTTCCCCCTTCACCTCTTCTTTTGTGCCGTGTTGCGGTACTTTGATATTGCGCTGTGTCAACTGGTGCCGAACTCGGTACGACTGATAATGGCCTTTATTTGAGTCTTCTCGGAAGTGGAGGGGCTGATGAACCTGGACGTATTCAAGGCCCACTTCCAGATAAGTAAGCACGGCCAGACTAGATAGGTCATGGTCAGCACTCGGGCCAGGAGGAGATTGCTGAAGAAGACCCCGTCATTAATCAAAATATGGAAGAAGTCCTTCTTCTTCGTCTGGGCTGGAGAGGACTTCGGTGTTCCACTCTCGTGGAGTCTAAACCGGGCGGGGAAGTGCAAGAAGTCAAGCCTTCTTCTTTGAGAGCAAGAGACGGTGGACGCCATAGTGGCCGTGCCCTTAGACTTGGAGGTCCTTTATGATAACGAGGAACTGGTGAGGCGCGATCTCTACCCCCCGTGCCCCGAGCCCTCTATAGAGAGTGGTAACCCCGTGTCTGCCTTTGCTTTTAATACTTGCTTTCCATTTTGTCCCTGTATTGCTTCTTTTTGTTTCTGCCCTAGACTTTGAACTTGAAGTAATACTTTTTCCTTTTAGTTGTTTTAGGCAGAGATGGAGGTGACCGCGAAGGCTAAGGAACGGGCCAAGAGGTTCGCTCTGGAGAGGAGGAAGGCTGCTTAGGCGAAGAAGCAGTTTGCCTCCGGGTTGGGGGCCAAGAAAAGGTCTCGGGCTCCGTCCACTACCCCTATTGACCTGGATAGTCCTCCTCGGCGCTCCCCCGAGCTGGAGGCTGTTTTAGTGTCCTTTGCTGCTTTTGCCCCGCCTCAGGGTGCTACTGCTAGGGCAGCGGTCTTCATGCCCAATTGGGGCTTGAAGGTCAACGACTCCATTTCGAGCATCCCATGATATGTTGGAGCTATCTCGAAGGTCTATTGAGGTGCTTTGTTCTGTGACCGAGGCCTTTGGGTCTCAGGTATGATACTATTCTATTTTTTAAAATTTCTTTTTTTTTATTCAGTTTCTAATGGTGACTAACTACTTTTCGTTTGGTTGCAATCAAGCGTCCTCTTGGGCATCATGTCTCGCCGCAGCTTGGATACGGTCGAGAGGCTGGGTCGAGCTCAGCACCGGCTGAACGAGAGCACTGAACTCGTCCACCAACTATAGACGTCGCTGGACGTGGCTAACCAGGCTAAAGCGGAGGCTGTTCGGGAGAGGGATGCTACCTTCCAGGCCAGGGTCGAGGCCGATCAAGAGAGGGACGCTGCTGTTTTGACAGGGCAGCGATTGGGTGAGGAGGCCGAGGCCCGTACCCGGGCTGCAGTGGAGGAGGCCTTGGCAGCTTTCCGGGACTCTGCCTCCTTTCAAACGGCGGTTGAGGAGAAGGGAAGGCTACATTACCTGGAGGGCTTCCTGGAAGCCAAGAGAAGGGTTGGGGTGCTTCATCTTGAGACTGATTTCTCGGCCCTCGACCTACTGGACCCTCAGGAGGATGAGGAGGAGTCTGCAGCGGAGGCGAAAGTCGGAGTTCCTGCTGGCGAGGAGGAGTGAGCTGCTCAGTCGGAGGTTGCGATAGAGGTTGAGGGAGAGGCTGCCTCGGGCCTAGACTAGGCATTTTTTGTTTTTTATTTTGTTGTAGTTCGGGGCCATTAGTGCCCTTTTGTACTCCTTTCAGAACTTAATAAAGTCTTTCGATTTTTTCAAACTTGTCTTTTGTTACAATTGTTACTACACTCTTATCCAACTGAACTTCTTTCGTCGCTTGTGCTTGAGGTGCGAGTTATTGGTAGAATCGTCGAAGATGTTCAGTGTTCTAAGTGCATGGAACGCGTTTCCCACTTAATTCCTCGAGCTCGAAGGTGTCGGGGCGGCACACCCTTTTGATGAGGTACGGGCCCTCCCAGTTAGGGGTCAACTTCCCTATTTCTCGTGGACGAGATACTTCATTTTTTCGAACGAGATCATGTAGTCGAAAATATTTGCCTCGTACCCAAGAGCTGTAATATCCTGCGGTTCTCTGCTGATAAGTGGCCAGTCAAATCTGGGCATTATCTCGAGCTTCGTCGAAGAGATTGGCGTTCATACGAAGAGCCTCGTCATTGCTATTGCTTTCGAAACTTTGTACCTGTAGTTAGGATACCCCGATTTCCAAGGTAATGACTGCTTCAGAATTGTAAGTCATGAAGAATGGGGTTTCCCCAGTGGGTGCTCGGGCGGTGGTTCGATATGCCTAGAGTATTTTTGGCAAGTGGTTTGTCCACTGTCTGTTTGTCTCGTCCAATCTCTTTTTGATGCCCTGCAAAAGCGTCCTGTTGGTTACTTCGGCTTGCCTATTAGCCTGTGGGTATCTGACGGAAGAGAAGTGGTGCTCGATGTGCAGTTCGTCACAGAATGCCTTGAACCGAGAACTGTTGAATTATTTGCCGTTGTCCGTCACCAGCACTCGAGGAATGCCAAAGCGGCATACTATAGACTTTCAGACGAAGCCCATGGCCTAGTGGTCGGTGATACTGGCCAGTAGTTCGGCTTTCACCCATTTAGTGAAGTAGTCTATCGCTACAATGAGGCATTTTCGTTCACCGGGTGCCCCAGTGAAAGGGCCGAGAAGGTCCATTCCTCACATGGCAAAGGGAAGTGGGCTAGTGACAGAGGTAAAGGGATTTGCTGGTTGGTGGGAGATGGCGGAATACTGCTGGAAATTCTTGCACCTTTTTACCAATTCTATGGCTTCTCTTCGCATCCCGGGCCAGTAGTAACATTGACAAAGGATTTTGAAAGCCAGGGTCCGACCTCCAAGGTAGTTTCCACAGATTCTTTCATGAACTTCCCAGAGAGCATAGTCAGCCTCGGTTGGGCTTAGGCACTTTAGGTAGGGCGTTGTAAGACCTCTTTTTGATAGTTGATCATTCAAGACTGCGTACCGCGCCGCTTGGGAGATAATTTTTCTGGCTTTATTCCTTTCATCCGGGAGATGACCATCTCGCAAATACCGAAGGATAGGATCAACCCAGGTTTCCTCGTTGTCTACAGGTAACACAGTGGCTTCATCGATACTGGGCACAACGAGTGTCTCGAGGTAGACTGCTCGCGTGGACTTGAGCTACCAAAAAGAGGCGAGCCGGGCTAGGGAGTCAGCCTTTGAGTTTTCAGCACGGGGGATTTGGTTGATACAAAACATTTTGAACTTGACGACGAACTTTTTAGCTTGCGCTAGGTAGCAGACGATCTTCTCTCCTCGGGCTTTGAACTCCCCGTTGACTTGGTTCACCACCAATTGTGAGTCACTGCATATATTTAGGGCTTCAACGGATAGTATTCTGGCCAGCTTCATTCCGGCCAATAACGCCTCTTACTCGGCTTCGTTGTTTGAGGCTCTAAACCCGAACCTTAAGGCGTACTCGACGATGAAGCCATTTGGGCTATACATGATAAGCCCGACGCCACTCCCGACGTCATTGGAGGACCCGTCAACGTGGAATGTCCATTGAGGGACTGGCTTTGAAGAGTGGTCTCCACTATAAAGTCGGCTCAGGTCGGGGCTTTGGTGGCATTGCGGGGCCGATAGTGGATGTCGAACTCTCCGAGTTCCACAGACCACTTGACCATTCTTCTGAAGACATTCGGTTAGTGGAGACTTGTCAGAGGGGTTGGTCAGTTAGAAGGACAATTGTGTGTGCTTGAAAGTATGTTCGGAGTTTGAGAGCTGTGACTAGAAGGGCATACACCATTTTTTCCATAGGAAGGTTGATATGATCCACGCCAAGAGCTAAGAAATTTATGGGTCAAGAAGACCTCCAAGATCGTTTAGAAGTAGATTTATGTGAGACCGCGTCCCGTTGCTTATATTGAAGCAAGAACCTTGGTATAATGAAGACTGAAACCGCGACCCGTTGCTTATATAGAAGCAAGAACCTTGGTATAATGAAGACACCACAATCAATTATGGAAGAATTGATTGATAAGTCGAAGATGAACGCCACGGAAACTCCGATAAGTTCAGAAGTTCTAAAAGAACCAAAGAGAAATTTCTCTCCGAAAGTATGAATCGAATCTAAATTGTTGTTATTCCAAAAGCCAATGGCTATTTAAATACATGAGAATTTGTAACCAAATAGAAAAAGGAAAACTAAAAAATAGGAAATAAACCTAAACAGAATTCTGGTAGGAATAGGAAACTACGAAATAGGAAATAAACCTAAATTGAATTTTGGTAACCTAAAATTCAAATAAGGAAAGTACCTAACTTGGCATGCAAGCCTTATAATGCAACAATTAAATTTAGAAGGAAACAATTAAGAAAAGGTGCAAGCCCATGTAGATTCGGATGTAACAGCCTGCTGGATTTCGGCCCATCATAACAGGCCCAAACAGTATCCTTTTTGAAACTTTCTTAGGTCTAAATTGAAGTTCAAGACGTCATCTTTCCATCCTAACAAGTTTCAGCCCATTTGGAGTTGCGAACAAGAAGATATGATCATTTTAATTCTGGTTGTTGGGTCCTCCCGAAATTCCAAAGTGGAAGTTCCCTTGGATCATGGAAACCCATCCTTGTGGATTATGTATAGCATTATCCTTGGGCCCCCAAAGATGGTTCTTAGCCCAAATATGTTGAATAAGCCAATTGAGAGTTTTCTTGAACCATTTAGCTCGGGCCCTTATAACTGGACCAATTGGAACTTGAATAAACTGTTTAGCTCGGGCCCTTGTAACTTGACCAATTGGAACTTGAATAGGATTTGCCTCCCATTTGTTAGTCGTGTCCTCATCATTCCCCTCCTCTTGAAAAGGATTTGTCCTCAAATCATCACCTACATCAAAAGGGCGTAAATCAGAAACATTAAAAGTGGTATTAACATTGTACTCACTTGGTAAATCCAATTTGTATGCATTGTTATTGATGTGCTCAAGGACTTGAAAAGGAGCATTAATTAATTTTTATTTGATCAATTGGAACCCCTTCTCTTGCTCGTCTCCCCATTTGAATCTAACGTTCTTCTTGATGACTTCGCTAAGCAATGCGGCAATACTGCTAAAGTCTTTCATGAACCTCTTGCAAAAACTAGCAAGTCCATGAAAACTATGAACTTGACCTACACTCGTGGGACTTGGCCATGGTAAGCTATGTGGAATCTCCTCGGGAAAGATATCATCAAACTCCTGTAAAAGAGAAACAATAGAACTAGGCAAAGATGAGTCAAATTGGTTAGTGTTTAACGCCTCTTTGTATAAAAGTACAATCATTGGCTGATTTAAAATCATCGCTCTTTTGATTTCACTCGTTCTTGTATAGAAATTTGTTTTTCTCTCAATGGCCGAATCAGCTCTCTTATTTTCTATCTCAATTTTGGTTTGCATTCATTCTCTTTTTCTCACTCTCTTTCGTTTGCTCACTCTCTTTTTGTAACCTCACTTGATCTTCATAAACCTGATTTGGTGTCAAAGGAACTAGAGTGATTGTTCTTTGATTTCTTACTAACGAATATTTGTTGGTGAAGTCATCATGCTTAACACATCGATCGAATTGCCATGGCCGGCCTAGTAACAAGTGTTCAGTTTGCATCAGAACTACATCACACAAAACTTCATCTTCATATTTTCCAATACGAAAGGAAACTAACACCTGTTTGTTCACCCTCAGTTCACCATTATTATTGAGCCATTGTAACTTGTAAGGCCGAGGATGTTTAATCGTTGGCAGCTCTAATTTCTCAACCATTGTAGTGCTAGCAACGTTAGTACAACTACCTCCATCAATAATCATACTACATACCTTGTTTTGCACGTGGCATCTAGTATGGAAGATGTTTTCTCGCTGCACTTTGTCATCTTCTTTGATTTGCACACTTAGAGCTCTCCTTGCAACCAACAATTCTCCTTGAGCAGTGTATTCCTCATCACTCACATCCTCCAATTGTGGCATAGATTTTGTATCTTCTTCGCTCTCGGTTTCAATTTCACCATTATCTCGCAATACCATAACTCTTTTGTTCGGACATTGGCTTGCTATATGACCCCTGTCTTGGCATTTAAAACACATAATATCACGATTTCTAATGGTGGAAGAGTCAGTTTTACCTTGATTTCCATGGCTGGTACTTTCTTGCTTTTGCTCGGTTTTAGGCTTGGCCGTGGCTTGCTTCACAAAATTCAGCCTCCAAGATGAACCCGAGTTAGGGTTTTGTCGTGTATTGCTGCCCCTCCTCTTGAGTTGGTTCTCAATTTTGACAGCCATGTGTACCATATCTTCCAATTCCATATAATGATGCAACTCTACCGAATTAGCAATTTCCAGGTTCAAACCAGCCAAGAACCTAGCCATAGTAGCCTCTCGATCCTCCTCTACATTTGCTCGAATCATAGCTACTTCCATCTCTTTATAATAATCCTCTACACTCCGATTACCTTGTGTAAGACTTTGCAATTTTTGGTATAACTCACGGTAGTAATGGCTTGGAACAAACCGTTTCCTCATCATGGTTTTCATCTCCTCCCAAGTCTCTATTGGACGCTCTCTATTTCTCCTCCTATTTAACACTAGCTGATCCCACCAAACAATTGCATAGTCAAAAAATTCAATGGCCGCAAGTTTAACATTTTTAAGCTCGGAATAATTATGACAATCAAACACTAATTCTATCTTCTTCTCCCACTCAAGGTAAGCTTCATGATCGTTTTTGCCTTGAAACGATGGAATTTTCATCTTAATACTACCCAAGTTATTGTCTTCCCGATTCCTAGCTTCTCTACCTTGATCACCAAATCTCCTATGGCTAACAACTGATTCCCGATCATCTTCTTCATCAAATCCATTCCCATAATACTCTTCATCTTCAACTCTCTCTCCCCTAGGTTGAACTCTCTCCCTCCTACGCACATTAGGAGCGTTTTGTTGCTGCCCCACACGTGTATTCTCTACCCGATCAATCCGCTCATGAACCTGTTCCATCTCCGTTCGCAATACTCTTCTCATCTCACCCATTAAAGCCTCTATGAGCAACTTCGGATCACCATCTCCTGACGTATCTCCAGAATTATTTTTGTTCTTGTCGTCTGACATGTTTGCTGCAAAAATAACGTTAGAAAAAAAAAGACCTCACACACTCCCTCACGTGTTTCACTAAAAGAATGAGTCACTCAATTTCACTCGTGTTTTCACACAAAAATCAGATTGGTTTTTCTCCTCTTATGTGCTCACCACTCTTGTTTTTTTCCACTCGTAATAATCCTCTATAGGTTCTTATCAAACTAACCGAACAAGCTTCAAAGTTTTCAGCAACAATTCACCAATAACTCATAAAGAAATTCAGAAATAAGGATTGAAATGATTAAATCTAAATATTACACACTTTTTTTTTTCATTTTTTTTCTAAACTGGAAATTTATTCTTCTTTTTTTTTTCCAATTTCGTTTTTTTTTTTTCACTTTTTTTTCATTTTTTTTTTATGAATCAAAACAAAAGATAAGCAAACCTGCAACTAGAAGGCTCTGATACCAACTGATATGATCCATGCCAAGAACTAAGAAATTTATGGATCAAGAAGACCTCCAAGATCGTCTAGAAGCAGATTTATGTGAGACCGCGGCCCATTGCTTATATTGAAGCAAGAACCTTGGTATAATGAAGACTGAGACCGCGACCCGTTGCTTATATCGAAGCAAGAACCTTGGTATAATGAAGACACCACAATCAATTATGGAAGGATTGATTGATAAGTTTAAGATGAACGCCACAGAAACTCCGATAAGTTCAGAAGTTCTAAAAGAACCAAAGAGAAATTTCTCTCAGAAAGTATGAATCGAATCTGAATTGTTGTTATTTCAAAAGCCAATGGCTATTTAAATACATGAGAATTCGTAACCAAATAGAAAAAGGAAAACTAAAAAATAGGAAATAAACCTAAACGGAATTATGGTAGGAATAGGAAACTACGAAATAGGAAATAAACCTAAATTGAATTTTGGTAACCTAAAATTCAAATAAGGAAAGTACCTAACTTGGCATGCAAGCCTTATAATGCAACAATTAAATTTAGAAGGAAACAATTAAGAAAAGGTGCAAGCCCACGTAGATTCAGATGCAACAACCTGCTGGATTTCGGCCCATCATAACAGGCCCAAACGGTATCCTTTTTGAAACTTTCTTAGGTCTAAATTGAAGTTCAAGACTTCATATTTCCATCCTAACAAGTTTCAGCCCATTTGGAGTTGCGAACAAGAAGATATAATCATTTTGATTCTGGTTGTTGGGTCCTCCCGAAATTCCAAAGTGGAAGTTCCCTTGGATCATGGAAACCCATCCTTGTGGATTATGTATAGCATTATCCTTGGGCCCCCAAAGATGGTTCTTAGCCCAAATATGTTGAATAAGCCAATTGAGAGTTTTCTTGAACTGTTTAGCTCGGGCCCTTATAACTGAACCAATTGGAACTTGAATAAACCGTTTAGCTCGGGCCCTTGTAACTTGACTAATTAGAACTTGAATAGGATCTGCCTCCCATTTGTTAGTCGTGTCCTCATCAAAGGTACCTTGTTTTTGCATTGTGGAGGGCCTTGCTTACATAGGACACGAGCCGTTGGATGCCTACCTCTTCTCGGATTAGGACGGAGGCCACCACTTTATGTCCGGTCGAGAGGTACAAGAAGAGTTCTTCGCTGGCGATGGGTTTAGTAAGTAGGGGGTGAGCCCAAGTGCCTTTTTAATTCATCGAATACCCTTTGGCAGTCCTCGATCCAGACGAAATCTTTAGTTTTCCTGATGGCTTTAAAGAAGGGGAGGCACTTCTGTACGAATTTTAACATAAATCGGCTCAAGGCAACTATCTGCCCGATAAGTCGCTGGACTTCCTTCATAGTCTGGGGTGCGCTCATGCCGAGGACGACCTCTATTTTTTCGGAGTTTGCCTCTATGCTCCTTTGAGTCACCATGAAGCCGAGAAACTTCCCTCCGGTGACCCCAAAGGCGCATTTAGCGGGGTTCAGTTTCATCTGATGGTGCCGAAAAACTTCGAAGGCTTCTTTTAAGTCGGTTTTGTGGTTCTTAGTCCTGACACTTTTTACCAGCATATCGTCTACATAGACTTCCATGCTTTAGCCTATTTGCTCTTGGAAGATTTTGTTTACCAATCTCTGGTAGGTCGCCCCAGTGTTCTTCAAACCGAAGAGCATGACTTTGTAACAGTAAAGTCCCTGCCAAGTAACGAAAGCTGTTTTCTCTTGGTCGGGCCTATACATAAGGATCTGGTTGTACCCAGAGTTTGCGTCTATGAAGGTTAGTAACTCGTGCCTTGATGTTGCGTCGGCAAGCTGGTCGATTCGTGACATAAAAAAGTTATCATTTGGGCAAACTTTGTTTAGATCCGAAAAGTCGATACAAATTCGCCACTTACCACTGACTTTCTTCACCATCATCACATTAGACACCCAGTCCGGGTAGTCTGCTTCTTGGATGAAATTGGCCCACGAGCAGCTTATCTACCTCAGCCCTGACAGCGGTTTATTGCTCGGAGGTGAACAATCTCTTCTTCTAGATGACCGGCTTGTGGTTTGGGTCTGTGTTCAACCGGTGCACTATTACTTTTGGGCTGATCCTTGGAATGTCTGTGGCTGACCAGGTAAAAAAATCCTGGTTCTTTTGGAGGAGGGTGAGTAGGGATCCCCTAAGGGGCTTGGGAAGATTGAAACCGATCTGAACGGTTGGGGAGGCATCCTCATCGAGGGGGATCGCGGTCAACTCTTTCACCAGTTGGCCCCGTGGATTTCTCCCTTCGTCCTTAAGGTTGTCCAACTCGAGTGGGAGGGCTTCCGTCCTTCTGCTTTCCCTCACAGCGTTCAGATAGCAAAATCTGGAGATCTGCTAGTCTCCCCTGATCTCAACCACTCCCTCTTTGGTGGGGAACTTTACCTTCAAGTGATACGTGGAGACGACCGCTCTGAGTTTATTGAGGGTGGGTTTGCCAAAGATCATGTTGTAGGATGAAGACTGTCTGACGATCAGAAAAGTGGTTTGCATGGTGGTTGCTTGTGGAGCCATTCCTGCTGTTACCGGGAGAACTATGCTGCCCTCCGCGAACATTGAGCCCCCTTAGAAAGCATAGAGCGGAGTGAAAACTAGCTCTAATTGAGAATCTCCCAGTTGCATTTGCTAGAAAGCGTCATAGAACAGGATGTCGGTTGAACTCCCATTGTCGACCAGGACGCGTCTGACTTCATGGTTGGCCACCAGGAGAGAGATGATCAAGGTGTCATCATGCGGAGTTTGGACTCCCTCCAGATCTTCACCTACGAAGTGATGGCCATGTTCTCCTTCCGTCGCTTGATGGGTGATGAGAGTCATAAAATGCATCTAAACAATACTTAATTGTTAGCATTTTAGGGTTGACCTCGGTTGTAATCGCACTTTTACATGTTAATAACTCTAAAGTGATATTCATAAATCGTTGACTTAATTCGATGCATTTTCAGGTGCTTTGCGTCCAAAAGAGATGAAAAAGCGATCCATGTTTAACGCGCCAAAAGATCTCGCATGTCAGTGTTCGTATTTGTCCAAGGTTTAAATATGTCTAAACATGGCTCAAAGATGGTTAAAGTCTAAACCAAGATTGGAGTAATAAAATACAGTAAGTTAAAAGACTGCACACAAGTGTGTGCATCACTTTAGAGCAAGGTAAGGGTAGGCACACCACTTGGAAAGGAGTTTCACTAAATTGCAAGAATTTCCCGTGCAGATCAATCATCTTTGCAGATTAAACTGTATTGATACAGGAAGAACCAGGAGATGATCCATAAATGCTTAGAAAGATCCGAAAGTCTATTTTCTGGAAAATTTTACGGTTTGTAAAAATGATTTTTCTAGAGAAAGTTATAACAGTTTTAGTAGACACAGGTCAGGCCTCTAGATCAGCATCCACCTAGCGCCGCGCCCCTCACTTTCCAGCACTGCACCCTCACTTTCCAGCACTGCACCCCTCACTTTCCACCGTCCACTCATTCCAAGACTAAATTAGGGCTACATAATGACATTTTCTGGACCAAAATGCCCCTAACTACTTGTGCTCTATAAATACATCTTTAAGGAGTGTGCAGCCAGCATCATTAAGCTTGAAGGGGATCCGAGGGATCCAAATCCAGAATATTTCCCAGTCTTTTGAGGGCTGGAACTCAAGGGGAGAGCATCCATATTGTTCTTCCTCCTTGAGCTCCATGGCCATGAAATCAAGGGGAGAACATCCATATTGTTCTTCCACCTTGATTTCCATGGCTAACTAGTCTTCATACAAGGGAAAATGATGAATCCTTAGGGATTTATTGTTCCTTATTTCCTATTCTTGATTCGGTTGTACGAATTTATTGTTGAATATTGTTTGTAAATTATTCATTGATTAAGTAAGAAGGATTTGAGTTCATGTGATAGATGCACTTTTTATTCTTCTTCTTTTAGATTCTCTTAATCCTGTGATTGCATCATTCTCCTCCATTGATGTTGTTTGGATGTGATTGATTCCGATAGATTTATTTTACTGATTGTCCATTACTGAGATATTGTCATTATGATATATTGTCGTTTCTTGATAATCTTAAGATCGGTATGTGTGCTTGAACTGAAATCAATGAGTAATTTGTAGCAATTATATTAGAGTTATAAATGTGCTTGATTGAATATATTCTGATTGAATATATTCTGATTGCTTGTTTGGGATGTGAAACTTGCAATCGAGATAAAATCAATTGAATCAAGAATGGAAATAGGGAACAAACCTAAGGAGGATTCCCAGAATCTTATTATTTCTTATTTATATTTCATTTACATTTACGTAATTTTTCTTACGAAACATCACATTATCAAAACCCAAAAATCTTTCGTTTAACTTTTATCGTTTGTTTTAAGGTTTACACATTTTCCTTTATACTTAACTTGTTTCCCTGTGGAATCAACACCTCAAAGTTGTACTACAACTACCGTGTTATACTTTGGGCGTAATCAATGTGTCAGATGACTGAGGCTACAGACCGGGCGTAAGTCTTTCCGCTGTTCCCGGAAGTGCCCTCGGCCACGGGACCTCCTCAGATGGTTTTAATGATTTTGGTTATGGCGACCTCCGGGTTTCTTTGGTTGGGCTCTATGCAGCTCGGCCCGAGACTCTTTTGAGTAGGTCAAATCGTCTTACTCCGACCGGATGGGCGCTCCGGACTCCTCTGGGGCCGTTATGACAATTTCTCTGTTTGGGGCCAAGTGAACTCTTTTAACTGTCCCATGTTGATGAGGGCCTCTATCTGGTGCTTTAGTGTTAGGCCATCTTCTGTGTTGTGTCTGTGGTTTCTATGGAACCAGCACCACTTATCTCGATCCTCGTTGAGGCACAATAGTCTCGGGGCCACTGCAGGATCATCCTGTCCTGGATTTGCATCAAGACGTTGGTTATGGACACGTTGAGGGGGGTGAAGTTCCCAAAGAGCCAGGGGGCCCTGGGTCTATCCTCGCGGAAAGGTCACTTGACTGGTTCCCTGTACGGACTGTCGGGGCCCCTTCTTTTTCTCTCTGAGTCCCTTTCCCGTTCTCTTCAGAAGGCCTGATCATCTTTTGCTAGCAAGTACTTCTCGGCTTGGGCCAAGATCTCGTTCATGTCGCTGGGCGGCCGCCTTGTGAGCTTTGAACTGAAGATTTAGGATCTTAGCTCGTTTTTGAATGCCAGTATCTGGACGCTGGGGTTGAGGTTGGGCATTTCCCAGGCAGTGGAGTTGAACCTCGAGATGTAGGCTCGGATTTTTTCTCCTTTTAACTGAACGATGTTGAACAGGGACTCCGACGTTTTGGGTCATTTGCTGCTAAGAAAATGCGATGCAAAGGTGTAGCTTAGTTCTTTGAATGTGTTGATGCCCCATGGTTTCAAACGAGAATACCACGTTCCGATCGCCTTCTCGAGCGTCAGGGGGAAGGCTCGACAAATCACGGGATCAGAGTGTCTGTGGAGTGTCATCGTGATTTTATAGTGCTGGAGGTGGTCCAGGGGTGTGTGGAACCGTCATAAGGTTTGATCTGGGGAAAATTCGGTGGGAGGGGGGCCTCGAGGACATCTTGAGTGAAGGGTGGGTCCTGAACGCTGAGCTCATTCAGGGCACTATGGTTTCAGCCTTTCAGTGCTTCGTTGATCCTTCCCTCCATGTCCTTTATTCGTTTATCGAAATCGAAACTGCTTCTGAATGAGGGGCTTTCTTTGGAACAGCGTGAGGTAGGGAAGACTCTGCTGTGGAATAGCCGTTGACGGGGAGCCCGCGGCTAGCCGACACTGCGCGGATGGGGTCTTTTCGAGGGGGCGCAGGCGAAGGTTGGCGAGCCCCTCGGTGGTCAGATCGGTCACCAATTGCGATAGCTCCACGAACTGGGCTTGGAGCATAGCCAAAGGGGGATGCGTGCCGGACACGGCAGAGGGTTTCGACTCGGACCGCTGAGTATGGGTGCTGGCCCTAGTTGCTCCCTTACTGGTATCCTTGGTGGCGTTTTTAGGTGGCATGGCAACAAATGAGTTCTTTAGACTTTTTCGCTTTTACTGTTAGCGAGAGATGGTAGTTTTCCCACAGACGACACCAATCTGTTGCCGCAAAAAACGTGCTGCTGAGTTAGAGGCCAGGCTTCGGGGGAACTTACGCATAAAAATGAGGTAAGCTAAGGAGTCACCGGAGGGAGATGCCTTCGATGATGCTCCGATGCCTTTGTTAGTATGAAGTTCTTGGAAGTGCGGGAATGGCGGTGTTTTTCTCCTTTTAGGTAAAGAATTTGATCCTTTCTTTACATGCATACCTGGATCCTTTTATAGTGTTTTGGGATGAGGTGACCCTTCTACCAAGGGCGATGGTGTCCTGGAAGTCCTGCTGTGTGGACCAACGTTATTCGCGTGTTGCCTCGTTGTTTCGGTTTGAGGCTGTCCACGTGTCGTCCTGCTGTTTCGATCTAAGGTTGTCAACGTGTCGCGTCTTTGTTGGGCATGTGTTTTTACGCTGTATCACTTGTAAATCATGTGCATCCAATAAATTTGAGAAAATCATATGACGTCTTTTTCACATTTTTTGTGGACTAGAAATTAAATTCATCAAAATAATGCACAAACTAAAAATCAAGATCAGAAGTTCTCATACTTAGTTATAAATCATCTCAAAAGTCTAATCGATTAAAAAATTACCCGACTAGTTTATTATGCTTTAACACAACTCATGCCATTTGAATTTTATTCATTTTTTAATATGACAGAAATCTTGAGATTTTTGTAGAAATAGGCTTTTGTAAATTGAATATTTAGAATTCATTAATACATCACATGGTTGGATTGCAAATCTAGAAGAAGAAATTTATGCATCTTAAGTCCTGTCTCACTTTACTGAATCTTCAAACATGTAGAACAGTATGGGGGCAAAATGCATTGAAAGCCCTAAAGAGTTTACTTGAAATATGAAACTTTGGTAGTCCAAGTCTTTGGTTTTCATCAAAGAAACCAAATTGCTAATTTTAAGGGAAGAGAAATGATGGTAGTAATTCCTAGACAAGCGTGTTAAACTGAAGATGAGTACAAATAATTGCTAAGTGACACCAATCATCACGCCAACTTGCCATTAAATCATTCACGGGCTCATTATTTGCCTGTCATCGCTCTGTAATTTTGTTTTCTTCCCCTTCAAACAACCATTATACTCATGACATGATCTTATTGGATACACAAAATGAGCATAAAATTACAAAAAAAAGGAAAAAAAAATGGATAATGAGGCAGAGCATCTGTATGCAGAGTTGGCCTCCTTCTTTCATTATCCTCAACAAACAAGAATTGATGGATTTTTGGTGCTCTGCCCCCATTAATGCACTGCAGTGTGTAAAAGGGTAGCTTCCCATAAAGAATAATTAAGCAGAAGAAAGGCTTCAATGGATATTTTTCAACAAATGTGGTTTATTTACTCTCAGTAAAAAAAGATGCTTCCTTGCATTTGCATCTTTCATCTATTCTCAAAAGTTAAATGGAGCATAAAAGTATTATTCTGCATGTAATGGGACTAAAAGTATCAATATCTGCACTAATATCATTCTGTATTGATATTTTTGGTTCGCATTGGAATATGACAGTAGCATCTGAAAATTATGCAAATACATCCAAAAAAAAAACAACAAAAAAGATAAATAAGGAAGAAGAGAATGAAAGACTAAAAACAGACATTAACCCCAGAATTTCTCCAAAACATGACATACAAACTTGTAAAATGAAAGAGGGTAATTAGCATTCAGCACAAATCAGGCCTAGGTTTCTTGCGAATCGCTATGCAGCCTCTCTGATGATCCCTTAATATCCTGATCTCAGAAAAATCCCTCAAGTCATCAAGGCTAATATACTGCTGCTTAACCATTCTTGAGGAATCACCACCAGTGTCATGTACCCAAATGTAAGGGTGACAAGTCTCATCATAGTAATATAGTAACTTCTTCATACCTCCATTACTAGTATTGCTGCTACTGTTACCAGGCATATAAGCCTTGTATATGCTCTTGCATTTCAGTCTCTTTGAAGAGCCTGACTTCAATGTGTGAACTTTTTTCAGTATTGATCCTACCCTTACCTGCAACTCCACTGGCCCGTCACTCAGATTCCAGATCCTCGTGCCAAATCCTGATGCCTGAGTATGATCGCGACATCCATCAATGCATCCCCCCATGGGAAAAATGCCGAATCTTGGCATTTTTTTCTTCTAGGACTCGAAATGTTTGGTAACCTTGGACTTTGAAACCATATTCATTCTGTTTACAAAAATCAGAATCCTGGCATAAATACTTCTAGCCCTTGTTTGAGATTTATATACTAACAACTCTTAGTATGTCTACTTTTTTATAATTCTCGTATCAACGGCTGCGATTTTCAGATTGCAGTTGTACTCAACAAAGTTGCACCTTCGAAACTTGTATCATTTCTTCCACTAAAGAAAAATATTGGTAGGGACCTCAAAATCCCAAAATTCAAGCACAAAAAGACGGTGGGAATTCTAAGATATGGGAACAAAAGATTAATAAAATGGCAGTAAACTGGCTTTTCTCTTGTTTGTTTGGGAAGGTGAAAAGTAACCATTGTCACCCATCAAATGCATTCAAAGATTCATGATGAGGCAACATAAGGTATGATTTTGCTTCACCTTTTATCATTATAATCACTTTTTGATTAACTCCTGTTCAAGTCTCGAACAAACACACTTTTCCTTCCCTGAAGTTATAATCACTTTTTGATTAACTCCTGTTCAAGTCTCGAACAAACACACTTTTCCTTCCCTGAAGTTTAGCACCAATTTTGCGCACCATCCAACTTGTAGACCATGGCTGCATCATTTGGTTAACATCCACTGCTTACTAATCCTCAACCTTTGAGACTTACAGTTCACCAGATGCTATACTTTTCAGGCTACTTTAAAGTTTAAACTATCCATCAACCACATTCTCGGCTTGTCTCAACCAACAAGTGCATCATATCAGCACAAAGGAAAATACTGTCTCAAAAGTCAAAATCCATCGCTTAGTCACAAAGGGTAATCAACAATACTCAAAACAATCCACTAAAGGACGTATCTGTCCAGATTTTGTTCTCTGGTACTCCGCCTATTTATAATATTTTCTTGGACATGGGCAAGAGAAATAGAGACTGAATAACATGCACACCAAAATGAGAGAATTGAAACACAACGCACCATAGAAACGAAAATAGAAAAAAAAATATTTCATTGATTTTTGGTTTCTGATTATAAGAGACAAGCTACACTTTAAACATACCTAAATTGTATAATCAGCTGATTCTGCCCAAGCCTACTTTCCTTAATATTACAACTGTATAGATCATAAATGAAGTACCAGCTGCTGAAAAAACAAGGAGAAACATAAAAAAGTTAATGAGGAAGAATTTACACATAATATGAACTTCATTTTTCATGATTGTCTTCAGAGGGATCTATCTTGATTAGAAGAGGCTGGTTGAGATTTACAGGTGGCTCAGCCACAGTGGGCAACTGCGGCGATTCTACGGTTTCATCTATATCCTCATTTTCAGCCAAAGCTTTATCCAGAGCCGTCTTGGCAACTTTGGTAATACAAACCATTAAGAGCACTACACATAAGGCAAAAGGAAGAGTGAAAATTTCACATGCTCAAAACTGCTATTAAACACAAAGGTTCCTTAATTGAAACATTTATAATCAGTTATGTTTTATGACATGATGATATTTTATTTTGAAATGGGTAGAAAATGTTTTGTAACTTACAAGATACTACAAGGCTCAATATGAGAAATGCCTGCACCCACAATCAAGGGATGAACATATATCAGAATACAGGATAAAAAAGGTTAAAGCAAACATCTACATATCCCAAACTTGATTCACAAATTACAGAGTACAGCATACAAGCTCCTTTTTTCTAGTAGATGTTCAGCATTAATTTTAATTTCTGCAGAGCGTGTAACTTGGTCTAGACTTATCTAAAATTAAAAATAGATAAAAATAAAATTAAATCTCCCGAAAAGGAAGAAAGATTGCATGACTCTTACCCAACTAGTAGTTGAAAACTCACTCCATCCATGA
The DNA here is from genome assembly GCA_023935145.1 of Bretschneidera sinensis. Lineage (NCBI taxonomy): Eukaryota > Viridiplantae > Streptophyta > Magnoliopsida > Brassicales > Akaniaceae > Bretschneidera > Bretschneidera sinensis. The sequence goes on from CM043699.1 coordinate 90,084,942, forward strand.
GTCACATCAGAAAGATCCTTGAGAGTTGTTCCAACATACACTAATGCAAGTGTTATCGGCTGTAACAGAAATCAATATTAGATACATTAGAAAACAACAGAAACTTGCCCATATACTACATGATCCAGGAATCTCTTTCATACATCCATGCATGCATGTCCTGGTGAGCTGATTGTAAACGAGCATTTGTTTTCTTTTAAAACAAAACTAAGTAAATTTGTACAGGTTTGTTTTACACATACAAATTGTTCAAGAAACAATTATTGCAAAACTTCACTTTCAATTTCTCAAAACATCTAGATACTCTTGATATTACTACTGGCAAGACCCATTGGCATAATAGTATCCGACTGAGCCGAGACGGGTGCCTACCAAAACTGAAATTCAAACCCACAAACCAAATACATGCATAAAATTGAATTCCAATTTCCAACCTAAAAAATTCAAGAATGCTACTCCAGGAATTTTTACGTTTACAACATAAGAAAGCTTGTATCTGCACAACAGTCAATTGACATGAGGTAAACATTTCTTGAGACATCTTCAAGCAAGGACTCTTCCTTCAATTCATCTCATGCAAAAAGACACTTTCATCACAGCCATTATTTAGGAAACACTTGTGACCGAATCATAATAACAATACACGGTCAACTATAGTAACACCATAGATCTATGAATTAGAGCATGGCAGAATCAATTATTGTGTATTATGGTAAGTATTAATATAGCAACAGTTATAGGCAACATTTTTTAAAAGAATCCCTAGTTTACTTGTCATGCATATGTTATCCATTAATATGTAAGTAGCAAAAAAGAACATTTTACTCATAAATTAGACAAACAATAAACAATATGTCATATTTAAAATTCGTAATGACTGCAAAGCATTGTTAACACATAAAAACGATTGAATATGATCACTAAACCCTAGTAGTTTAAAGGATGAAGAAGGTACCATCATTCCTAACCAGGAAGCCAGCATGTATTCCCAAATCGGAACAGGCGCTACAGACAGGAGGTAATTCAACATGTTGAATGGGAGCAAAGGAACAAGCCGAAGCAGCAAAACAATCTGTTTAACAAGATAATAACATACAAAGATGAGAAAGGATCAAAATCCAGAAAATAGTAAATACAAGTCACTGTTTCCCACAATCATAACCTATTTCAATCAAACATATAGCTGGAGTTTTCCACAATAGACCCACTCTATTTTGTGGGGAGAAGTGATGCTGTGATATCAATCCAGGTGTTCAAAACCATAACATTAATGCATTTTCCTTACAGGAATCTGTGGCTTTATAAATTTTTAAGGAGTTGTGGCTTGCACCAGTGCTTCAAAATATTGAACAGGTCATTTTTTGAAAACAAAACGGAGAAGCACCATCAAGATAACATGAAACAATCTGACATAAGATCTTTCAAAACACATAGATGCATGTTCGTAAGTATTTTTTTTCTGTACACATTCAAAATTCTAATCACCAGCTACTTAATATCCAAATTGCAAATTCTCAATCAGTGTCCAGATGACTCTCTTTTCATAGGACTTCATGCATATTCTAAATTGTTTAATAACCCATCAAACAGCAATACTTTGACATCTAATTGTGGATTTTCAACAAACTCATAGTCCTATAGCACCATCTAGTAAGCACATCATATTTTTGAGTATCTAGCGAATATATCATTAGCTTATGCTCAACCTTCAACTACACCTAAATTAAATTATAAATTTGATTCTAAGGTTACATTCATCAATTCACTTAAAATTCATGTACATGTAAGTAATTCCACTGCTTATTGCTTCTGAGTGATACTAAGTGTTCTCCAGCTAAGCAGCTATCCCTTCTTTATGCTACACTAAGAATACGAGAACATACACACATAACAAGCAAAAGCAAATAAATGTGCAGATCCAGAACATCAGATCAGTTTTCAAAGATCAAATATGAAGCATACAAACCTTGAAACCAGACTTCTTAATTGCAATCGCAACTGACCAGAACTGTGGATAATCCTTCAACTTGGAAACAACAAAAGATTTCCCAATCTGTAAAAGAAGACGATAATAAAATACATATAATGCAAATGCAATCATTATAGAACACATAAGTGAAATGATTAAAAGAAATTTGGAATGGAATAATAAAAAGAATCAATGGATTGCTGTTAAGAAATAAAAATGATATACGCCAACAAGGAAAGATCCGTGACTAAGCATCATAAAACATCACTCTGGAATAATGAGTAACATCTATTACTGCAAGTGTTCAGAAACTTACTGTACGGCCGAGAAGAAATGCAGCCCCAGCACCAACAGTAGCACCAATAGAATCAGCAACAAAGCCCACAGACAATCCAAAAAGATAACCACCACCAAGCTGAAAGACGAAGACCAAATAACACTGAATTTATACGATTAATTTTTTTTATTTTTTAAATACTTTATGTTCTTAATTTTGAAAGTTCAAGGAAGGGATGTTAATCTCAAGAAATGCGTTTGAAAGTAAGACAGTCACACGTAAAAACAGAGTGATACTGCATATGGGAAAACAAATTAAAGATGACATCACTATTAATTACTAGGGGTGCAAATTAAACACAGAATATCTAGTACCATCTTCAATAAATCAAAACCAAAATGAGTACAATCATAGGAACTTGTGACTCAATTTATATGCTGTCTGATTAGGAAACAATAAGCTGAACACAAAGATGCATTCAAGTTTACCGAAAAGCATCTTCTATGCACCCCCATTTCTCTAGAACCAGAAGCAATGCAAAGTAATATGTCCCTGATAAGTAGTTTGCTTTCACCCTAGAAAGGAGGTTAATGTATTAAATAATCTAGTTATGAGGAAGAAGGAACATAAGCTCCAACTTTTAGAGCACAACAATTTTTACAACCAAGCATCAATGTTCAATATCCCTAAAAGGAGAGAAAAAAGAGAGCTAAGTGACTTCCCCACCGATAACCCTATCCTCCCCCATTGTCCATATCAGCCACATCACGACTCAATCCATGTCGACCATGTTAGTTAGCAATGATCCCAAAAGCTTTAGTTGACAGAAAACAGACCAACAATGTATATCAATCTCACAAAAACTTTAACATCCCCTTAACATGCATAGAACCAGATTATTACAACATTCTTGTTGATAAAGATATTACAAATGTTCATCTTAATTTCCCTTGGAAAGCTATTTGGTGCACTCAGGCTCCCAAGAAAGTTAGTTTTTTTGTGTGGGAGGCTTCTTGGGGTAGATTTCTTACTATTGGCAATCTTTAAAAGCAGGAGAAGGTCTTGGTCAATGGGTGTTATATTTATAAGGAGAAGGCTGAATCTCTTTTTCATCTCTTGGTGGACTGCTCTTAATGTAGAACATGAAAATAGAGAAGAAATAGAGAAATAGAAACCAGGCTATCTAGGGGATTGGAAAAAAAGCCAAACTACCTGGAGGTTGAGAGGAAATTGATACTCAATATCAATAATAATCTGATTTTATTTCATTCAAAAACTGCTGGAAAATTAACATAGAGATCTCTTATATAGAGATCTTTAGGAATCCGAATACTACTCAAACACTTCAAATAAAGATATTCAATATTGATCAACCACTATGTCTTTATCCTATTCTAAGAAATTAAATTCTAATAAAATACTATGTTATAAGATCCCTACTAAAATATAATTTTTTCATGATTACAAAATTATAAATTTGTCTCCATACCCTTATGTATCCCATCATTCTCTACCACTTAGAAAAAACTTGACCTCGAGTTCTGAAATGAGGAAGTACCAATATCGGTGATGCTTGTAGAAATAAAGCATAATCATGAAATTTCTTAAGAACAATGTCTCTGCCAAAGGAAAAAAAATTGTATGAGAATGTCGGCTGTGGAGATGCTTCAAACCAAATAGGCAAGATAAAATCAACAATAGGAACCTACACATCAACCATTGTCTCCCTCATGTTTTTAATCTTTTCGTGAACTTGCTCAACATATGAAGGAGAAACTACGGCACATACAACCTCTTTATCAACTTCTTCCATCTACTAGTGCCCTTTCTGATTTCCTCTCATCATCAACCACATAAATAACCATAGGACTTGCAATTTTTTGGCATGTAGTATCATCCGTTGTACTATAGTCATTTGAAGAAATACCTGAAATTTGAAGCTTTAAACAACAATGTTCAAGAACGCTTTTGAATAAATTCCGAGCAATGGGCAAAACTTCCTCATTTTCCTTTCTAACAATAGCTAAAATAGGAGAGAGAACTTTGAGAATATCATCCACACTCCAATCATCAATGTTTTCTAGAACATCGGTCATGACCGTCTCCATAAAAGAAAAAACATCCTCTTGGTGATAATCTCGTATGGTCGTAAGAAAATGCTGAAACATATTGATAATCAACGTACCGCATCCAAGATCTAGCATCACTAGACATAATTTGACCTTGGCGAAAATCTCAAGAATTGAGATCCTCTTAACATAGGACCAACTAGACATGTCACCTAGATTTTCAAACGAGGACACAATAGCGGAAAAACCTCCTTCATTTGATCATCATCATAAGGGGTGAGGCAACTACAATTTTCACATCAATATGTGAATGCTTGAAAAGGTGGACAACAACTAAAACTTCCATCAACAAAGAAAGTGCCTTTTGCAACAATGTAAGAAGTGATTGTGTTACCTTTGAAAGACATAATTTAGCTTGATCAATTACACAAAGGAGTTTATCAACTGAAGAATAAGGACTTGTAAGCCTATATCGAACTTAGGTAAGTTGTTGGTCAAGCTCGAGAATAGACAATATATTTCTAATTTAGATAAATTAGAAACAGAAATAAAGCATGAAAGGAAACTTTTTTTCTTGCTTTTTTTTTAAAAAAGAAAATAAATTAAATAAAAAGCAAACAAATTGAAAGATAAATACAAAACCTTAGAAATCTACATAGGCAAATTTGTAGCAGCTGGTCAAAGACAAGCCGACCTTGACCAAAAAACAGATCAGCCACGTCAGCGACGATGGCAAAGGTGGTGGCTTATACTCGCCGGAAACTTCCGCACGTCATGGTGGTGGCGACATGTTCTGAGGAGCGGTGGAGGGGACCAGATCCCCTCTCGACTATTTGTCTTTTGAAACACACGATCTATTATTGTTCACGATTTTTTTTTTTGAAATGTAAGACCTTTTGCTTTGATACCAAACTGAGGAAAATAAAGAAGAAATAGAGAAATAGAAACCAGGCTACCTTGGGGATTGAAAAATAAGCTAGGCTAAAAGTTGAGAGAAAATTGATACTCAATATCAATAATAATATAATTTTATTTCATTCAAAAACTACTGGAAATTAACATAGGGATCTCTTATACAGAGATCTTTAAGAATCCTAATCCTACTCCAACACTTCAAATAAAAAAATTCAATATTGATCAACTACTATGTGATGGGGAACACAAATAAGATTAGAATTAGAGATTTAATTAAGGAATTGAGGGATATGGGGATAACTATGTAATCAAAAAATATTATGGGTATCTAGGTATAGTTAATTTCATATGTCAGTTTCTTTTCATAGTTCAGTTTACTTATCAGACTAGGGTTAAGATCTCCATATAAGAGGCATCCTATGTCATTAGTAGGGAGCTTGGATTTGAATAAAAAAAAGAGATTATTGAAATTAAACACTCTTTGATTAAAAAATTGTTTTGCGCCATGCAATTTGTTGTGGTTCCCCTGTGATTTGGGACGATCTATGTGATTTGGATCGGGTTTATTTTTATGTTTAGTTTAGTTGTATTTCTTCCCTACCGTACTACATCAAGTGGTATCAGAGCCTAAACTCGATTCCCCACCACCGCTCTCAAACACTCCACCCAAACAAGCCCTTAAACCTGAAATAGCATCCAAACAAGCCCTTAGACTAAACAGAGCCTATAGTAGCAATCGTCATCCTTCGCCGCCTCCGCCTCCACCACCGGAACACTTCCCTGACACCACTACTATGCTCAGAATTTCCCTTTCTTTCCAGATCTACTACTCAGGTGCCCTGCACCCTCCGAAAAATGGCCTGAAATCGCCTCAACCACCGCAACCACAACTAGTTCTTACCGTTGACTGCTTCTCACTGTCCGTTCTCCACCCAGGAGCGGGTCACCACCACCCGGCGCAGGATCCAAACCTGGCCAACCCTGCAAGATCCACCCCCAGCTGCCGTCGTACCCCTGTTGAGTCATTTCGGAATCTGCCCACTCGATCCAGCACTTCCAGCCACTGGACAGACCAACTGGAGCAACCACGATGACCGACGCAATAGTTTCGACCAATCCCCAATAGCCTAGTCGGTCCTTCTGCCTGACCTGCCTCCTCCTAGTAGCGACCCAGTCGCAATAAACCTTCAGATCCACCTTGCCCCAGCCACCCAACGCCGGGTCAGACACAACCATCATGACCGAAGGACCGTTACGGCTAGACAACCCCAAGAGTAGCTCCGTTCTGATCAAGATTTTGACGGGTTAGGTCCGACTTAGCTAAACCGATCCACCTTTCCTAAGCCGAGTCGATCCATCCATGGACCGAGCTGAGCTGAATCTGAGCCAAAAAAATCAGGTTTCTTTTTTTTTGTTTACTACAATTTAGCTATATTTTTTTATTTAAAAAAAACAAAAAAAGGAAAAAAAACAAAAAAGAGAGAAAAAAATAATGTGTTTGAATTATTTTAATTTACTATTATGTCTTACCGTACTGGGATTCGTGTCGAAACTTACAAGCTCAACTGTCAAGTGCTTACTCTCTTTTGAATGAGTTGAAATTCAAATCAATAAAGTATGGTTGGTGTTATTTTCCCCGGAGTATGTATGAAGAATATGAAGAACTTCACTATTGGGTTTATCGTGATGAAAAACAACTTGAAGAATTGCAACACCAATATGAGTATGAGTATGAGTATGAGTATGAGTATGAGCAGAGTTCTCAAGATGTCCATGCTTTGAATGGTAATGATGATTATATTTATGATGATGAAAGAGTTGCTTATAAGAATTATTACTATGCTCCTCAAAATGCTAACAATGGTTGTTTTGGGTATGATCGTGCTTGTTATGATGGTTATGGTACATACGATGAGCCTGTGATAGAGCAGAAGATCGACCCATTAGCTTCACCCTAAGTTCGAGAGAAGATAATCCAATTGCTGGCAGAATATAAAGAATTGTGCAAACCCTTGGATGTTGTGACAGTGAAAGATGATCCCAAACTTGATAATTCAAAGCTCATGAATGCTAGGGAAGACACCAAAGAGCAACAAGATGCCGACAAAGATGACGAACCGGTTGACAATCAACTTGATGTTGTTGAGCCGGTTGAACCCGTTCCTTGTGCACTTGACTTGGTTGAGCCAGTCCAACAAGATTTCATTGAGTATATCGAGGAAGCTAAAAAGATTCAACACAAACAAGACGACAAGCTTAATGGTACGATTGAAGGTCGAGTTGACACACATATCCTGGATATTGACTTTATTCTACCTACCTGGTTTCACGCACCTCGTCAACAAGCATTTCCAACGCAAGTTTTTTCACCTTCTAGTGACTTCGGCTTCCATGAGTTTCGCGACTATGCCTTATTTCTCCATCAATCTAAACTGTTGATCGTCCTACACTTTTCAACTCGAGGATGAGTAAGTGGCGGAGAATGATTGGGAACACGGAAAAGATTAAAATTAGGGATTTTAATTTAGGAATTGGGGATATAGGGATAATTATGTAATAAAAAAAATATTATGGGTATCTAGATATAGTTAATTTCATATGTCAATTTTTTTCATAATTCAGTTTCTTTATCAGACTAGGGTTAATATCTATATATAAGAGGCGTCCTATGTCATTAGTAGGGAGCTTGGATTTGAATAAAAAAGAGATTGTTGAAATTAAACACTCAATGATTGAGTTGTTGTTTCACGCCATGTGATTTGGTTGCGGTTCCCATGTGATTTGGGACGATCCATGTGATTTGGGACGATCCATGTGATTTGGATCGGGTTTATTTTTATGTTTAGTTTATTTGTATTTCTTCCCTATTGTACTACATCATTATGTCCTAATCCTACTCCAAAAAATTAAATTTTAATAACATACTATGTTCTAAGATCCTTACTAAAATATAATTCTTTTATGATTACAAAATTACAAATTTGTCCCCATACCCTTCTGTAGCCCATCAGCTCCTTAGATAGAAGCTTGTGGGAATGATTTATAGAATTGTGGGGCTCTATTAGGTGTTTGCGGGATCTGTAGGAGATGAAATTGGGGCTTGGAGTAGTTTGAGGGCTTCCAATGAGGTAAAAAAGGCTTTAGAGTTAATTCTGCACTTTATTTGGTGGATAGTGTGGAGAGAGAGGAACCGAAGAGCCTTTGATGATATAGAAAGACCGATTGCTACTATTAGAGATAATTAGTTCAATTCTCTTAATTTTTGGGTTAGAGGCAATTTCTTTGTAAATAATGAAGATCTTTTAGATTTTGTGGAGTTTTTGCATTGTAAATAGCCTTTGGCTTTTTGGTGCACTCTCTTAGTGCTTCTTAATAAAAAAATTATTTATAAAAAAACATGCATAGAACCAGAAATGATATGGGCCTAGCACGTGAAACCTGAAACAGACAAACCCAACTGGAAACATAAACCAAATCCATATTCATAAAAAACATAAACAAATTAGAGGCGAACACGAGACCTTTGGCTAAAATACCATGTTAGTTACCAATGATCTCAAAAGTTTAAGTTGATAGGAAACAAGCCAAGAATGTACATCAAGCTCAAATACACTTTAACAAACCACAATGAACAACAAGTAGTTGGGCCATTCAATGATGAAGGAGATACAAAGCAGAAAGCTGACGACAGTCAAGTATGAAGTTAACAAATTTAAAAGATTTATGACCTGGCAACGAGCTACAGAGAACCTTGGGACCTTTATATTAAGCCGTATTTCATTGAGCATACACTTAACAAGCTAAGCTCAAAGAACGATCTATTTGTGCAAAAAAAATAAATGAGACTATTCATATTTCTTTTGTTATTAAGTTGTTTTTAACAATTGTTTATTTACATGTGTTGTATTGGGTTTTTTTTCAATTTAATAGTTACCTAAAACTTTTTTAAAATGCAGAGCACTGCATCTCAGCCTAGATGCAAGGGATTAGAGATAGCAACTCACCACAATCTCATATAGAGATATGGCAACATTTAAATTTGTGAATTCACCTATTGACTTCTCATTTAGTCTCAAAATATTAAAATATTTTTTTAGTAAGTTAATGAACAAGAAGACTGCTCAAAGACAGAACACACTTCTTATACACATTTCTGAAGTAAATAAAGGCAAGTTCTGTTTGAATCCATGGAAATACGGATATGAGGAGTTCCTACCCTAGCTATTAAGATTTATAACCAAGAATCGAGAGTATTGGACTTAATATTGCTAAAAAAGAAAAATGATGGAAAACAATTTTAACATAAGGAGACAAAATAAACAAGAGTGCATCATCCTTAAAGAAATTACAAAACGAAGATAAGGTTAGCTATAGCATCAAAATGAGAATTTTATGCTTACAGTAAGTACTGAAGCCGGAACTGCCAAAACCGTCAGAGGGATGTATGCAATAGCCCTGCATATTATCCAGGCAAACATGAGGTCCAAGGTAAAGAATTTCAAAAATCATAGTATTATGCCATCTTCAATTCCAACCAATGCCTAACCGAGCAGTTAATCATGTCAAGAAACGTGTGTGCTTCACTAAAGAGATGAGGAATCATAAAGCATTCTAAATGCAGGAGTTCCCCACCTCACATGGATAAGAGACTAGATTTGATATTATCCCTCAAACATGATGACCACAATCAAAATAAGACTTAGTTACATTACACCAGAGGCAAGATGAGGATTACTTACAGCACAAACGGACCCCAAGGCCCAAGATCCTTCTCAACCCATAACAAAAAGTCCTTCAAAATCTGCAGGAGAGAGTGATTTATATTAAAATCTGCACGAAGGATAACAGACTAGAATGTTCAAGGCAATTATCCAAAATAAAACCCTTTTATTGCAGCTAATAAAGAGGAGAAACTAAATGCAACACACTGAGAAAAATCCTACTACAATATAACATACCAAATTAAATGGCAAGGCTATGAATGTAATGCCGACATACTCACATGATAGCAACATCACTTCAAGTAATTTAATGAGAAACCCAGGCAGCATTTAAATAGGGCTCAAATTAAGTAGTTAGCCTCAAAACACCACTTCCTTGTGACTCGAAGGGGAAAAAGAATCAAATAATACGTGCTTAATTGATAGTGAACTTTTACCAATGATGAAAGGGTTCTTTTCCCTCTTTCACTTCTAAATTCTAACATTGCAGCGAATTTTGTAATATAGTCGAATTGAATACGCAGGCTTAAGTACAAGAACATCAACTCAGATAGCAATTGAATCCCATGGAACCACAATCAAAAGCAAAACTTTTCCACAAATGATCTGAAACTCAATAAACACTATTAAACCCAATAATCTCCAACCGATAAGATACAGGCAAAAAGCCCATCCCTCTCCCAAAAAAAGAAACCATGTATAATAACAAAATTGAACAAATCCAACATTCTCATCCTCAAAATTACCAAAAACACATCTAAAAAAAATACACAAGAAAGTAAATTTATCGATACCCAAATGAAAATATGGAAAAATAATAGAGACCCAGAAGGGATATGAGACCTTTTCAACCGGGAGAGTGAAACAAGCGAAGATAACGGTGGCAAGAAGTAGGAGGAGGAGGGTGATCCTGAGTGCAGAACCCCAGGTGAACGCCATGCACAAACTGCAACGCCAAGGACTGCACTCCTCTTCGTCGTTGTCAATGTCAGATATTGCTTGCTTCAACGACAAGCGAGCCCTGAATCCCCTACGGTTGCCAGATTTTGCCGAACAGAACCCAAAAAACAATGCAAATTCTTGTAGATTTTAAAGTTAGCGTTTTTATAGCCCACCAACAATACTATAAAAATAACTTGTATGGGTTTGGTGTTCGATTTTAATTGAATTATATTCGAATTTAAGAAGCAGAACTTTAATCGGATTCGAATCTATAGTTTAATTATGTTTATTTGCGATTTATAGCAAGTTCGAGAAAGCATAATTAACACGGGCACACAATTTATCTGCTCTCATTCGTTGCATGGGAAAAAAGGGCAAAAGGCCTTAAAACTTAAAGCTAAAACGGGTACAAACAATATGTGACAGGTTATGTGAACTCTGCATTTTTTTGTCCCGATGATTACAAATTTTAATTAGGTGACCACTCTAAATAACCAAAACTAATGAAACCAAAAGAGATTTATTCAAAAATTTAATTTGATTGAATTGAAACTCACACTAAATTAATAGAGTTCAATTATGAGATATATTATTAATTTTTTAAGTAAAAATTATTGTTATTTAAAAATTAATTAAAATTAATTTTTTATATTGATCATCTTAAATTATATTTTAATCAATTCTCCACCGTTAAAGAATAAAAAAAGAAAACCAGAGAAATTCAAACCCATCAACCAACTCAATATTCTAAAAAGGACAAAGTTGAAATGGGGATGAGCCCATAAAAAAGGACACAGCCCATCTTGCAATGAAGTGTTCAAGATGGTTTGCGGGCCTGTGGGCATGCTGAAACTTACAAAGGAAGAATAGGGCCAACAGAGCCTTTAACATAAAAAATATTGGAGTCAATGATCGAATAAGGAGAGATAGTCCAGTCATCAAAGGGGGAAAAACCAAAGCAGCATCACCTCAAAGATAACCCTGGGAGAAATTCTTGCCTGCCTCGGGTGGAAATACCCTGATTTCCACTGAACCAGTAAGAATGCGACATATAAGCTGTTGTAGGATCGAGAGAAGAGGGTTAGCTTGGTTAAGTTGGGTTAAAGGATATCCAATCACTGGCTTCCACGTGGACGGTAGTCTCAAATGAAGACAGAGACAAGTGAGAAACGCAATGTCGGTGATATCGACGGTGATAGAATGGGTGACGGAACGGGTGATGGTGACGGAACGGGTGAGGTCGAAGGTGACGGAGTGAGGGTAGAAACGCAGAGAAGATGGAGAGAGAGAGGACAAAGTATAACTTGCTTATAACCTTAACTAGAGTTAAAACATTTGCAAATTACGTCCGAGATCCACTATAACTTACTTGTCCTGTTTTTACGGGCTCGGTGGAAATCAGGTGTTTCCAACGCAGGCAAGAATTTATCTAAACGTGGTCCAGATTCTCAATATGTGAGCTGATGTGTTGCACTTGTGTGCCTCTGTATATGCAGTTTTTTTTTCTATGTAACAATCACTTTTCTTTCTTTTCTCAATTTGTGTTTTTGAACAATTATTTTTAAAAAAAAAATTAAGGCAACGAATCGATGTCCTAGAGATTAGATCGATCACGTTATTTAATTATACTATTTTACTTAATAAATTCATGAAAATTAATTGATTCAACCAGTTCAATGAACAAAGAATTTGAGGTTCGATCGATATGAATTTTTTATTTGATAAATATATTTTTATTAAGACATTGTTTTTATTTTCATTTAAAATATTATTCAAATCACGTCAATATGAACAAAAATATAAACTCATAAAAAAAATAATCAACAAATTAAACAAATAATTAACGTAATGATGAAAATCGAACTTAAAATCTTATAATCTTATAATTTTATTTTTATCTTTTCATCACTTGAAGTCTTGAACGAAGACCTCCTTAGCTGATTTGACAAAAATTAGTTATTGATTATAAATTTATCATTTAGATATTTTTTATAATTTATTTTTTAAAATATATAAAAAAGTAATTACATATAAAATTCACCTCACAAATCATCGTCAAAACAATATTAAGCTTTTCAATTCACCTCTTAGTTTTATCATATGCAACTGACCAGCATATAATTAATAACTTTCTTCAAAAACATCAATTGACAGGTGACCATTTAATGATTGTTCACATGAATTATTTAAAATTTATTTATTTTGATTCATTGATTCAACTTGGATTATCTATTTACATGGTATAAGACTTATTAATCAAATGCCTTGTGTATGGACATTTATTATTTAATCGATCACATGGTAAAAGCTTACTACTTATTTGTATATAAAAAAAGTTCCCTTATTTGTATGTAGTTTGGTGTAGTTCGGTATAAGATTACATCATTAGAAAATTTTAAATCAAATATTAGAATCGAAACAAATAAATTTTTTTGACCTAAGTATCTCTCTGTCACGTCAATAAAATGGGGTATTTTTGTAAAATCAAATTTATAATTTTTTTTTTGTTTTCTTTTTTAAAAGAAAAAGCAAGTGATCAAAAATTGGCAACAATCATGGGCGTACCGATGCATGCAGCACGTGAGACCAGTTCCCGACAACGGTTTGAGACATGAAAAAATAGATAAGGTCGAAAGTGAGATTTCTAGTTTCTTTGTGATATCACTTTCCAGTAATACTCACTAAAAATTCGTAGATCTATAAAAATGTCCCCTCATTTTGTGACAGGGTTGTCGGCGTTGCATGAGGAGGTTCGGTTTGGCAGAAGATGACGCCTTCGAGTCTAGTTGTTACAATCTCCTGTTATTTTGATATCGTCAAAAAACTGAGGGTACCCTTTTTCGATCAAGGTTGTTTTGATATAGTCTAAAAACTCTAAGAGTGAAGAAAAGTTAAATCATTGATGCAGTACATTAACCTCGTCTTTGTTAAGAGATTTTTTACTCTTTTTAAGGCTATATTGATCCATTAACTTTAGACTGCACCAACCCAGACGATTTGAAGTTTGAACTATCCTGATCCCTTGTATCAATCAAAAAATCATTGTGGGTATAGTAATGAGCATAAAGTGAACTTTTAACTCTATAATGTACCGTTCGACGATTCAAGTCACTGCGTAATAGGATTGCTTGCTCGGGGGTATTATTAGAATCATTAAAATGAAAGAAGAAACTGAGATAAGAAGAAAAAAAAACACAGCACTCTTTATTAAATAGTCACTCGGCACCTTGAATCAAAAAATGGAAGGAGAAGATAGATAAGTTTGCCATGTTGAAAATTTCTAAGTGATTTCAGAACTTGAAAGTCCTGAATGGCTTAACGATTGCAATGCCTGTGCGATCATTCCTAAATTCAGGATGTTTCAAAATTGTAATGTCACTCCTTTAAAGAACACATTAATTTAACGATTGCAACATTGTAAAAAATCCTGTATATTTATCTATTTTGTTTTTCATAAGTCAACTAATTCATTGCTCAAAAGGATCCTATGCATACCAAAGTCATTCTGCGTTTATGTCCCTTTGAAAAGAAAGAGATGGGTCAAAGTGATGATTGTAGAAACTAGAAAGTAAGAACTTTCAACTCCACCAAAAAAAGAGGAGATACCAAAAGAGATCACTTTCTGCTAATGATGCATAAACAGCAAAGACCAAACCAAATTTATGCCCCACTCATCAACTATATTATGCAGCTTATCAGAACAATTTGTAAGTTTAACAATATTTTTGAAAATAACTGCCCCTAATCCTCAGAAAATCACGGGCCAAAGCCAATGTCTCTTCTTTGAATAAAGTGGTTTAATATGGAAATGTGTAGCATCACTCTATAACATGAACTCTTATAATCTATGACATATTACAGGGCATGGGCATATAACTCCCAAATCTAATGAACTGCATACAAACCTCAAAATGGAAAAATATGACATAGATGCATTGTCTTGAGGGGAAGGATCCTCTGCCATGGAATCACTATTGTCTATTGCAGGTGAATTATTACAGCATATTGGCAAACCTGAGCATGGAATCGGCTAGAAATGACAACTCTGATGAGTCATGAGTTCATACTGCGAAGGAAAGAGCAAATTCCAATTCAAAAGCAGTGCAAGCTTCAAAACTTACGCAGCGGTTGCAGTGTCTTGTGATATTCTACATTAACATTTCTGTCCTCTTAGAAATACATAAATCTACAAGCGTAAGAGCCGGATCTATCTAAAACTTTATATGGTAGCAAATTTATAAACAAATAAAGAATGCTAATTCTAGTAAAACAAAAAATGAACCAACGTATGGACTCACTACCTCGTAAATCTTCATTCAATCACTGTCTCAAAATGCTTTCTTCCTATGCCTGCAATATCCAAAGAATATCACAGATGCTACTTCCACTTGCCGCTACCTTGCACATAGAGCATTGAGCAATACATGAGTTAGCATCAAGTCCACAAAGTACTGGTGACCAATTTTTCCATCCCTCCACTTCATCTTCATCGGAGCCCTGCCATAATGCACTCCATCATTGCACCGGTTATCAAAATGCCATGGAAAGGTCAAATCAAAGTTATCAATAACTCCAGAAACAAGCCCAGCTTCCCTCAATTTCTCTAACAGTACCCCGTTAAATGCTTCCATCTTACTAGGATTAAATGCAAGTTCCCGCGCATACCCACCAGTTGCTATTGTGTTACGATAAATTACTTTTGGCACCACCAATCCCCTCTGCCTTACTGAATCCATAACTTCTTTCCAGTACGAAGCTGCGTATTCTGTTCCTTTGGAAAATGCTCTTATATTGGACCAATGGACACCGTCATGTAAACCAGAGTTCATGATCATAGTATCTGGGACTGACTCTTCAGAGAAGTACCTCTTCAACAAATTTCGAAATCCTTCATCTTTCAAAGAATCCAACCCTAAGTAATTTTGTGTTACATTCCAATGACCATTGAATATGCTAGTTATTCTAACTGACTGAGAAGGGTCTTTTGGATTCGAAAAATTCATATCAAATCTTCTAGTAACGGAAAGTATATTAGGCGAATCCAAGACAAAATTGAGCATGTTCCTTATTGTATCAACATGATTCGAATCACCCCAGAAGAAAATCCATCGGTTCTTTAAGCAATCCCAAGCAGAATCAGCTGAAAACAGCCTAAAAGAACAATGACTAGAGTAAACCCAACCATTACTCTCTAACAATCCTAAAGAACCATTACACCATGGACTTTGGCATGGGAAATCTGGTGCTAGGCACCGGTATCTACCATCCTTGCTAATTCTGCAATGATCATTCTTGCCATGCCTTGTCCACCTCCCAGACCAAACATCTCTAGTGAAATCAGATTCTTGGCAAATTTGCAGCTCTGGTAATCGAGCTTTAGCCCTATAAAACTTGAGTGAAATACGGCGTAACTCTCTATTGAAAGCAAACCGTGCAGGTGAGAAATTCAGACCCTGAAAATGCCTAAAGAGCAAACTCACGGTGAGAATATAATAACCAGCAAAATCTGGATGCACTTGAAGCGAAATCGAGTAGGACCCGTTTCCAAAATCCTTCACTAGAGGCCGTGATTTCCATTTATCCCCGGAAAGATCCGTCTCAAAGTAATCCCCGCCTAAGCAAACAAGAATCCCGGACTCACCCAGTGCTTGAAAACCAAATTCATGGATCTCACCAGCTGATAATTCCACCAAATTCCTTCCATCCAAAACAGGAATCTCAATATCAACAGTTCTAGCATCTCTACAAGACTCCCCTCTCGGAGCCAACCATTTCTCCAGAAGATTCGCCGTGAAATTAGACTCCAATTCAGCCGATACCCACCTCAAATTCGTTGATAGTTCGGGGTTTTTTTGGTCCTCAGAAGAAGAATTAGCTAAAATCTTGGAAGTAACACGGGTCACGTTGGTTTGATTTTGCGTGGAATTAACTGGAATCTGGGTAATATTTAAAGCAAAAAATGGAAAATGGGTGGTATTTATAGGGAGATTTTTGTCGTGGGTTTTGTTGATATCAGTGGAGGTGTTAGCTTTCATGGAGATAAAGTCTTGCTTGAACCTCCATGCTTCGATGAAGCTCTTTATGGTGCACCCATCAATGCTCCAAACAACCACCATGCCAACAAATACCAGAGCTATAAGTAACCCAAACCTCCATTGATGCAAAGGAGTCGACCTCAAAATCATCCATTGGTTCGATGATGGAGGCGAGCTTGCTCCTTTCTCCGGCATCTGTACAATAACCATTCCAACAAACAACAAGAAAAGCAACAAAAAGTTAGCAAACTCCAGAAGAAGACAATCCAAATTATGACTGGACAAATTGCTAAAGAACCCAAAACGAGAAAATGTAAAATATGTGAAGGTGTTTTGACGGGGAATAAAACAATTTGAAGACAAAACACATTCCAAAGAAGTTTTCGTTAAAATCATAAGTTTCGATTTTCTCGAGAAAATAAATAAAATATAATACTTATTAATGAGTAAGAATATAACGTAGACATATACTTACTGGATATAATTCAATGTCGGAGATTTTTTTTCTCCTTAGGCTCTTTTTTTTCCTGGTGAGAGCTCAGATTTTCTCCAGATGAATGAAAAATCTAGACGATCCAGTTCTTTGATCTTTCTTAAAAGGAGAAAGAACTCGAATTTTTTCTGCTCAAAATCTTAATTCCTTAAGTCGAGTAGTTTTGATTTTATTTTTTAAAATAAAATATTTTTTATCACAACATCAAAACAATTTAATAAAATTACAATAAAATTTTAGAATTTGATATAAAATTCAAATTAATCTATAAAAAACACATCTCTACAATCTTTTATCTTTAACATCATCTCTTTCCTCTAACCACACCATTCTTAAAAAAGAAAAAAAAAAAAAAAAACTTTACATCAATCTTAATTTCTTCTCTCCTCCCAATGAAAATTGATTTAAATTTTTATTCATAAAAAAAATTTAGCTGCCTAAATTTTGTGAATGGGCCAATACAAGCATAAGCAACCTTCACCTATCCCTTTCTAACAACATGGTTTTGATGTCTTTTAACAGCAAATCTGGTGGACCGAAAAGTAGAAAGAATCCTAACTAACAACCTTCACCTGTTCCTTTCTATGATTATTTTCTAAAATAGGATACTTTTAGATAGGGTTGTTTTGACCCATTGAAGGGATTAAGAACTCCTGATCGTAGAAAGAATCGTAAATAACAACCTTCACCTCCTTTCTACGATTGTAACAACATGAAATTGATGTCTTTTGATAGCATCTCTGTTTTCTTTTACTTCTAACTAACTTTATGATGGAGTAGTTAAAAGAAAATCCTTCTCTCTCTTATATTTGTATGAACAAAAATCCTTTGCTTCTGTGAATTCGGAGAAAGAATCCTAAAAATATTTACGTTTAAAAATAGAAATTGTTTTTTGTTTTTTTTGGTTTGGATTAGTTAAAAAGAAAAATGAGAGTGAGAGAAAATTCTAGTTAGCAAAGAACCGTGAAGGAAAGGGAAGACAATTTTGCTTGTTGACCTTAATACCCTTGTTTTTACGTTGAAATGACAGGTACTGCACTACTGGATCGAGTCAGGAACAATTGAGAGCACCGACACGGTGCTTTATTGGGAATAATCGGTGTGGGCCTGGGGTAGGGTCAGCATAGAATTTGAATTCGTGAATTCGATCCAAACTGATATAATGAGTTAGATGGTATTTTTTAAAAAATTGGGTTGGATTAGGTTGAGTTGAGTTGAAAATATTTTGAACTCGGTAGGTTGGGTTGAGTTGGGTCATGGGTTTAAAATTTTCAATTTGATCCAAACTGGTAACCCGATCAAATAAATAATTATATAATTTATATTTATTGAATATAAAATAGTGTATAAATATTTATAGTATAATTGTAAAATAGATAATCATAAAATGTTCATTCTAATTACTACTAGTGTGTAAAATTATACATAGCAAATACTTCAATGTCCAAACAAATCTCGTATTTTCCAATTACCCATATTTTAGTTTCAAATATTTAGAAACAAATACTGATTTCGAGTTATGAAATAGTTTTCATAACTATTCTTAAGCATAACTTCAATCAGAATAAATTGATACACAATTAACTTATGCTAACAAAATTTTGATTTATTGTACCGTTGTAACTATAAAATAAACATAAAAATTAACACTAACCTACAAGATTCTAGTTGGGATCAATGTATGAAGATAAATTTATATTCCAAAAAGATGTACCATAATATTGATGAAAGAAATGTTGAATGTATGATAAAGCTTAGTAATACGAACTTGCTAGAATTCTTTCATGCAAACATTATTGAACCATTCAATTTGTCTCTTTGTGACCTTTTAAGAGCCCTCATGTCGCTTCCAAGTGCATTAAAGCATAGTCCAAAAATATTGATTAGTGAGAAAACACTAACACGGCTAACAAATGTTGAGTTACTAAAATATATTATTTGCAACTGTCTAGAAATCCAGATTTCCTTCGTAATTGAACAATCTTCTAAATTAAGTTAAATTCATATCAACTAAAGCAGTTCCTAGCGCAACATTCAGATGAAGATTGTGTTTTTCATTATAGCGATGAATCCATATTCTAACATCAAAGGCTCCAGATTGTGAGCATGCAGATAAGCAATTGACTATGGTCACTTCATCAGGCTCTATATTACTCGCCTACATTTCATGAAACAATGCCAAAGCATCCTTACCAAGTTTGGCTTCAACGTAGCCTCAAATTATAGCATTCCATGGCACAACATCCTTCTCTTGCATGTCATCAAAAAACTTCTTAGCAGTATCCAAAAAACTAAATTTAGCATAGCCTACAACCATTGTAGTCCATGAGACAATTTTTCTCTTTTCCATGTTATCAAATATTCTTTGTGCTGTCAGACACACATATTTTACTTGTAATATGAATGGATTTAGTTTTAGATTTAATAGAATATTTTTTTTGTTATGTAATATGTATGGTTTAATTATTTAGTAAAAAAAATATATTAATCCGGTGACCCAAACCGACTCAAACCGATTAGAATGGGTTGGGTTGGGTTGAGATTGGGTGGGTTCATAGGTTGGATTAGGTTGAGATTTTTTCAACCTGGTATGAATGGGTTGCGTTGAAATTTAAGGATAACCCGACCCATGCTCACCCCTAGCTTGGAGTATTAATGTTGTTGATGTCGAAAATCAGTTGTTAAGTTGGAGGTCTAATGTTTGACGGTCTGCATAAAGAACGAGAGGTGAATTAAAAAGTCGGAGGAGGAAAAAGAGGCGGTGTTTCCGAGGACTCTCCAATGTCTTTGTTAGGACAAAGTTTTGAGAAAATAGAGAGTTATAATATCAGCGTTTCAGTGATATGCTTGAATTTTTTGAGATGGATTTGAATTCACATATCTTAGGTTTTTTATAGTGTTTCAGAGGTAAGTTGGCCACGTGCTTGGGATGGTGTGATCCCTGAGATCTCGCTCCTCCGGTGAAGGGTCTTGTCGCGTGTTCAGGGCGGGCTCAATCCTTGCAATCATGCTTACACTTCTGCGTTAGGGAATCCGTGAGTGATAACGGTTTTGTCAGTTGTTCGCCACGTGTCGTCTGGTCATTGGAGGGATATTGTCCACGTGTCATCAAGCTACCGAAGAGTGGATTATTGGTGTGACCACGTGTAAGGACCCCAACCCACTAGCTAGATATTGTCCGCTTTGGCACCCCGTGCCTCACGGTTTTAAAACGCGTCTAACCAGGAGGGTGGCAATCACTTATAAATAGCCCGACCCACTGGCTAGATATTGTCCACTTTGGCACCCTGTGCGTCACGGTTTTAAAACGCATCTAACCAGGAGGGGTGACAATCACTTATAAATAGCCTAACAACTTCCTCTCTAGCCGATGTGGGATACCAAGACATCACATGTCTCCCCCCCTCAGGGCACAAAGTCCTCACTGTGTGGTCCCACACCAGGCAACCCGTCAGGCACAACCCTCGGGCCAAGCTTTCGACAGTCGTCTCTGATACCACTGTAAAGACCTCGACCCACTAGCTAGATATTGTTCGCTTTGGCACCCCGAGCCTCACGGTTTTAAAACGCGTCTAACCAAGAGGGGTGACAATCACTTATAAATAGCCCTGCAACTTCCTCTCTAGCCGATGTGGGATGCCAAGATATCACATGTCTCCCCCTTTTAGGGCACAGTGTCCTCGCTATGTGGTCCCACACTAGGCAACTCTCGGAGCACACTCCCTCTGACCGAGCTTTCGAGTGTCGGCTCTGATACCACTATAAGGACCCCAACCCACTGGTTAGATATTGTCCGCTCTGGCACCCCGAGCCTTACGGTTTTAAAACGTGCCTAACCAGAAGGGGTGACAATCACTTATAAATAGCCTAGCAACTTCCTCTCTAGCCGATGTGGAATACCAGGACATCACATGTACATGTTCGATAAAACTGGAACGATACAGAGAAAATTAGCGTGGTCCTTGCGCAAGGATGACACGTATAAATCGAGAAATAGTCCAAATTTGCATATGATGTCTTGGAATCCCACATTGGCTAGAGAGGAAGTTGCTGGGCTATTTATAAGTGATTGCCACCCCTCCTAGTTAGATGTGTTTTAAAGCTGTGAGGCACGGGGTGCCAAAGCGGACAATATCTAGCCAGTGGGTCAGGGTCCTTACAGTGGTATCAGAGCCGACTCTAGAAATCTCGGCCGAAGGGTTGTACTCGGCGGGTTGCCTGGTGTGGGACCACACAGTAAGGACGCTGTGCCCTAAGGGGGGGAGACATATGATGTCTTGGTATTCCACATCGGCTAAAGAAGAAGTTGTTGGGCTATTTATAAGTGACTGCCACCCCTCCTGGTTAGACGTGTTTTAAAACCGTAAGGCACAGGATGCCTGTAACAAATGTTATTGAAAAAATATTATCCACGTATCATCAGGCTACTGGAGGTAACTGTAACAAATGTTATTTGGTGCATTAATAAATTGTGTTGCATGGTGAACAAAAAACTTGAAGATGATTTGTCACTTGGTGTCACATGAGATGTTTGAATGCTTGATCATCAATCCGCGGACACCCTGAACGAAGGCTAAATGCCAACTTCTCAAAGCCGGTTTAATCAGTTTTTTTTAAAGCTAAAATTACCATGCAATCGATAAAGTTATGAAAACTTGAGTAATAATTTTAATTTTTAAAAATAATTATTATTTAATTTTTTCATGATTATTAATGAATTTTTTCGATTATGTAGTAACTCCCACAAAACCAGATATGTGGAATCAACATTGTATTTTTTTTTTTTTTTGGTTTGCTAGTTTTTAGTAGTAGATTTTTTTTAACGCAATCCTATTTAAGTATAAATGTTTAATGATTCACGACAAGGATTGATCCAAAAATTTTTATCAGTAAGATAAAGTTATTAAAACATTTTTACTTGCAATTTAAGAAAAAATATTAAAATAATTTCACAAAACACATATTTAAAAATATTTTTATGAATTATCATTAATATGAATATTTTTAAATAAAAAAAGTTTATAGACACAAAAACAACGGTTTAACAAAAACCATTTTCTCATGTAAGTGTAGAACCTTTTACCATTGTTCTCGAAATATTTTCATATTTTGAAATCATTGTAAAAAAATCATTATCAATACTAGTATTTCATTTTCAACCACAATTATGTCTCATTAGTATTATTTTTTTCTGCTTAGGAATTGAATGAAGTATTCTTCAATATTTGATTTCTATTGAGATATTTTTTCATAATTAATCCAAAAGTATTAATTTAATTAATTATTGTAATGAACACAATAAGACAACATATGAAAAAAGTATAAAAAAAACATATTTTTAGCGGAGTAATTTTTTTAGTTTATTATATATTATATTATTAATATTAATTAATTAATTAAACGATCAAAACTGTTAAAAAATTTCTAACAGTCGATTAATCGATATATATTATTCAATTAATCAATTTAGTATAGATTTAACCAAATCATTTTATTTAAATGGTTCGGTTAATTGATTTTAACCGATTAATGAATTTTACATCATATGAATACAACAAGCATTACATTTCAAGTACGAACCAATTAAACGTAAAATAGTATTTTTTAAAGTCTTTTCATGTTACAAATAAAATTTCTTTATATTACTAATAAACATCCCAAATAAAAAATATATCAAAACTCATTGTCATCAACAAATATTTCCGTATCAGTGCTGTTATTTTAAGTTCTCATCTCAAAAAAGATTAAGAAAAATATTGCAGAAAATAGTCACAAACACATGCAGCATGGTAGTGAATTGGTGGACCAAAACGCACAATTTATTAGATTTTAAAACAGAGGTGGCAGCAAAATGGGTGTTGTGCAGTTTTCCTGACCAGTACAACTAGCTACACCAGAAAATAAAGTGTTGTTGAAGTGTGCGAAGCTGCATAAGCCACATATTTTCCTCAGTTCTTTGTGTAAGAGATGTTTTAATTTACACCCAAAAAATTGCCTTTTAATACAGTAAAAAACAAATTTATCTGTGTATAGTTGTTCCCATTTCCCCAAGAAACATCTATCAGGGGATCTACGAATTTTCAAAAGAGACCCCTCCATCTTAAGAAAGGTGAAAGTTGGTGTGCGTTGGAATTTTGTTCATTCTGTTTACCCTACGATAAAGGGATGATTTGACACCAAGGGCAAGTTAAATAAATAAAACCAGGATTTGGCTTTCCTTGAGGCAAAGCAAATGACCCAGTATTGCGGGGGCACCAACCCAACACCCACCAAGGTACCAACCATGCATTACTACTTGCACGAAGAATCCTAACATTTTTTTTTTATAAATTTTATTTTAAGAAAAAACATACGTGAAAAGAGAGGACAAATTGCGTAGACATAAGACTAACAAGGACACCAACAAATTGCTTAGACATAAGACTAATAAGGACACCAACCAACTCAAAAAACCTATTCAACTTTTATCGTTGCAAAATGATACTTACATGTAATTTTTTTTACAAGTCTTTTTAAGGTAAAATAATGATGGTAGTAACATTGAGATTTTGGTTTAAATTTCGATAATAAGAACTTCTAATTGGTTTGAAAAAATGATTTTTTTTATTTTATAGTTGTTTATTTTAATAGGAATATAAGTAGTTTATTATGTTGTTTATTTTAATAGGAATATAAGTAGTTTATTAGTGGTATTAACAAAAATATTCTCTATATAAAGAGGAAGATTTTAGGCACACTCATTTTTTAATATAAATTGTAAATCAGAGGGGTTTTTTTACTAGAGTTAGGTTGAGAGTTTTGGGTGTATTGGGGTTTTGGGTTATCAACTAGAGATGACACTTACAACTAGAGTTAAGTTGAGAGTTTTGATTGTGTTGAGGCTTTTGTGTTGTGAGGTAGTAAGAGTTTAACAAGTTTGTTCTTCCTAAAATTGTAATTGAAGATTAATAAAGTAGTGAATTTAAAGGTAAAATCCTAACAAGTGGCATCATAGGTACGCTGCAATGATCCATTGGGCGCTTTAACAAGTGGTATCAGGGATGTGGTTATGATGGCAAAAACACTAAAGATAAAGAAAATTGATATTGTGTTATTTGAAGGGGAAATTAATGATTTCTCTCATTAGCAAAGTTTTCTTTACAGATGTGTTGATGCGACAAGAGCTCTACAAGATAATTAAATAATCTAAACCACGAGAGACAATGAAAGAGTTTGGGAAAATATGTTGATGTGGGCGATGAGCACAATTCATTTGGCATTGGCTCCCGAAATAAGGTATAACATGTTGTTCGAGATATCTCGGATGATTTTGTGGGACAAGCTTGAGAGGACCTACAAAGAGACATCTCTAATCAATCGTATGGACTTGAATGATGAAGATATTGATGAATTGAAGATGAAAAAAGTTTGGATGGATGAGAAGGTTCCCATGGTACCTCCAGAGAGAGATAAATTGAAGAGGCCAAGTGTATTCGAGAATAAAAAATTGTTCGTGACTATATCGAGTGATGAGAAAAACATAGAGAGGGAATGAAGCACTTCAAGGAAGGTGGAGGAAAGATCAATATCAAAGTCTCTAGATTTTTCAAATGAGGAGTACATCTACAATGAGGAAAAAGAACACACACAATTGCAAAGTAAGGCCATGATGGAAGACTTTGAGGAGTTGAGATAAATGAGATTTATAATGGAAAGAATAGTGAGGATGATGAGATGCAAGTTCTTGATCGTTCAAAGGTAGTGATGAGAGAAACCATGAACGAAGAGAGTTTGTATGTATTAAATGATAGAATGGTTCAAACGAAAAGTAAGCGGATGAGAAGACCAAAAAGAATGATTGCACTAACCAAAGAAGAAGTCAAATTTGATGATGATGTGAAGAATTTGAGCTAGGGTAGAGATTTGTTAGTATTTTGGCTCAAATCTCCACAATGAAGACTTTTAATTGGTTTGGAAAAATGGTTTTTTATTTTATAGTTGCTTATTTTAGTAGGAATAAAAGTAGTTTCTTATGTTGTTATTTTTCTAGTAGTATTAGAAAAATATTCTCTATGTAAAAGAGAAGGTTTGAGTCATACTCATAATTTCAATATACATCAGAGGTTTACTAATAGAACTAGATTGAGAGCTTTGGGTGTATTAGGGTATTGGGTTATCAACTAGATAGAGTACCTATAACTAGACTTAAGTTGCGAGCTTTGGTTGTATTAGAGCTTTTGGGTTGTGAGGTTCTAACAACTTGGCTCTTCATAAAATTGTAATTAAAGATTAATAAAGTAGTGGAATGTTAGGTTTTTGTCTAAGAATTAAAGGTTGAAGATTTCAGCTTTAACAGCATTTGGCGTCTAGGCGCAAGCTTTGTGCCTAGGCACGGACCTCTGTGCCTAGGTGACCACCTGCGCCTTGCTTGCCCCCATGTGTGGAAGTTCACCATTATGGAGCTCGTCTAGGCGCAAGCTTTATGTGCCTAGGCACGAAGTCTACCTGAAACTAGATTTTGGGCTCCTTCAACTGGTGTGTTGTTTTGGTTGAAACGCATAGGTTTACTTAAACCACTTAGAGGGCTATGATTGTTTGGTTCTCAAGATCTAAGGGCTGAGATTGGTTTCAAGTTGGTTATGGTAGTTATTGCTCTATATAAAGGGTAATCTAGGAGCAATAAAGAAAGAAGGAATATGAAATGCACAAGTGCTCTTCTCATTCCAAGATTGGCTGGTGTTTAGAGAGAAAGGCTCTCAAATCTTCAGAAGTTTTTCTAGAGAGAGAGTGTATGCGAGATTTGGGTTGC
The DNA here is from genome assembly GCA_023935145.1 of Bretschneidera sinensis. Lineage (NCBI taxonomy): Eukaryota > Viridiplantae > Streptophyta > Magnoliopsida > Brassicales > Akaniaceae > Bretschneidera > Bretschneidera sinensis. The sequence continues at coordinate 90,111,151 of CM043699.1, forward strand.
AGGGCTTTGTAATTGGGATTTTCTTAGGGAAAATTCCAGGGAAACACTTTGCTCTTATCTCTTTCTTTTCTCTTCTCTCATTCATCAAGAACACATGATTCTTGAAGAGGTGTTACTGTAATTGTAGGAACTCCATTGATTTAGTGCAGAGAGCTCAGAGGAGCTCACGAGGGCGTAAGCAATTTGCTGAACCTCGATAACAATTGCTTATGTTTTCTCTTTTCTTGGTTTGATTCTTGTCTTGGTCCAAATCATTCTAGAGTTGGGTGTTTGAAGGTCACAACCTGAGATTCTTAGGTGATTTTCAACAGTGGTATCAGAGCTAGTTTCCAACAGTGGTATCAGAGCTAGATTCACAACAGTGGTATCAGAGTAAGGTTCCAAGAATCAAAAGAAACTTCTTGGGTGATTCAAGAATGGTGTTGGGATCAAGATTTGATCAGGTTTTTGAGGTTTAGAAGTTGGAGAGAAGAGGTTTGGAAAGCAATTATGGGTGTTGCATAAATCTTGGGATTTTTTCCTGCAAGATGGGTTCAAACTTCATTGTTGAGAAGTTTGATAGAAAGAAAGACTTTGCCCTTTGGAAGTGGAAAATCAAGGCAGTTCTTATGCAACAAAAAGTGGACTTGGCGATTGGAGAAGATGATGATTTTCCAGTAAGTATCACGGAGCTCTAGCGAAATGAGATGAAGAAGATGGCTTATAGCATTATCTTTCTGCATGTGTCGGATAGTGTAACAAAGGAATGTGGAGATTCAAAAGTTCCAGCTGTCATTTGGAAGAAACCAGATGAGTTGTTTCTTACCAAAACTCTCCCTAATAAAATCTATCTTCTAAAACGTATCTTTGCTTTTAAAATGGATCCTAATAAAGAGTTGCAAGATAATTTTGATGTGTTTACTAAACTAGTTCAAGATTTGGCTAGTTGTAGTATAAAATTCCCGGATGAACAATTGGCTGTTATATTGTTGAATTCTCTTCCTGATTGTTTTGAAAGCTTGATTAATACTATTGAATATGGAAGAGATACACTAACCAAATATATTGTGATTAATGCTATGAGGGCTCATGATTTCAAAGCCAAGATGAGGGAAGGATCAAGTGGAGAATGTCTGTTCGTTAGAGGAAGGCCTACAACTTAGAATGGCAACAACAACTATGGCAACTACCAGGACAAACCAATGGGTAGAGGACAAAGCCATGGAAGATTGCATTCTAAACTGAAGTTTAGAGGAAAGCAATGCAACTACTGCAATAAGGTAGACCATTTCAAGAGAGATTGCAAGAAGATGATAAGGGATGAGAAAGGAAAATGTCATACCAAAAATGGAGAGGCTTCAATTGCCAAGGGAGAACAGGAAGATGGTGATGTTTTTATTGTGTGCTCAAATGTGACCGAAAGGAAAAGCAGCGAGAAATAGATCTTGGATTTCGGGTGCACTTATCATATGTGTCATCACTATGATTGGTTCAATAATTTCAAGGAAACCAATGAAGGAGAGGTTTTCTTGAGGAATAATACTTCTTGCCAAGTTAGGAGCATAGGAGACATTCAATTGAGGATGTTTGATGGAGTTACAAGGTTGCTGCGGAATGTGAGATATCTTCCGGATTTGAGAAGAAATTTGATCTCATTGGGACAGCTAGATTCCATGGGGTACACATACAAAGCAGAAGGAGGAAAGATCAAGATAACCAAGAGAGTTTTGGTGGTGATCAAAGTAGCAATAAAGGATGGTCTCTATGAGATGATTGGAGAGACAGACATTAAGGATCAAGCAGCAAGCTTGATGGCTGAGATTGATAAAGCGGTTCTTTGGCACAATCGTTTGGGACATATGAGCAAAAATGGGCTGCAAGTTCTCAGCAATGATGGTTTACTTGATGGTGACAAGGTAGTAAAACTTGATTTCTATGAGAGTTGTGTTCTTGGGAAGCAGCATAGAGTTAGCTTCAACACCGAAGTGCACAAATCAAAGGGTATTCTTAACTACATTCATGCAAATCTTTGGGGGCCATCAAGAACACCAAAACAAGAGGTAATCTTTACTTTCTTTTCTTTGATTGATGACTATTCTAGAAAGGTTTGGGTTTATTTGTTTAAAAATAAATCAGATGCTTTAAATAAGTTTATGGTGTGGAAAAAATTGCTAGAAACTCAAACGGGCAAGGTAGTTAAGGTTTTGAGAACCAATAATGACTTAGAATTTTGTAATAAGGAATTTGACAAATTTTGTGAGTTAAATGGGATTCTAAGATATAGAACGGTTATGAAAACTCCTCAGCAAAATAGAGTTGCTGAGAAGATGAATAGGACCCTTTTGGACAAGGTTAAGTGCATGATTGTTGGCTTCGGTTTACCCAAGTGTTTTTAGGGGGAAGCTGTGTCTACTGCTGCATATTTGGTTAATAGATCACCCCCTAGAGCTTTGGACCTTAAGACTCTCGAGGAGATGTGGAGTGAAAAGTCCCCTGAGTTAAGCAACCTTAGGACTTTTAGATGTGCTACGTTTGCACATCAAAAGGATGATAAACTTAGCCCAAGGTCTAGAAAGTGTGTGTTTCTAGGATATGGTGAAGGAGTTAAAGGGTATAGGTTTTGGTCCTTAGAGCCAAATGGAACTAAACTCATAATAAGTATTTGGAGAAAACTAACCCTGCAGGAGAAAGTGAGCAAACCAACCTGGTTTATGTGGAGCATAGCATCAAAGAAAATTCAATTCAGGTAGAGCAAGGAAGGCAAGAGGGTTTGGATCAGGTAGAGCCCATTGATGAAGGCCAAGCTCAAGACACTCAAGAGGAGGCTAAACTAGAAAGAGTTGATGCAGCAAATCAGAATGATTATTAGCTCACAAGAGACCGAGAAAGGAGGCAGATCAGACCACCTTTGAGATATGGTTTTACGGATGTTATTACAGCAGCTCCTTATTCAGAATGAGGGATAATCAACGATGAATCAAAAACTTACTATGATGCCATGAGAAGTAAGGATTCGTCAAGATGGAAGCTAGCTATGGAGGAGGAAATACATTCTTTGAGGAAGAACAACTCTTAGGCATTGGTGTCTAAACCAGAAAAACAGAGAGTTATGGAATGTAAGTGGATTTACAAGATCAAAGAAGGAAACACTCCAGGGGATAAAGTCCAGTATAAGGCTTGGATAGTGGCGAAAGGGTTCACACAAAGAGAAGGCATAGATTTCACAGAAATTTTCTCACTAGTTGTGAAATACAAGACGTTAAGGATAGTGTTAGCTATGGTGGTCTAATTTAATTGGGAGATTGAGCAAATGGATGTGAAGAAAGTGTTCTTACATGGAGAGCTTAATGAGACCATCTACATGAGACAACCCAAAGGCTATAAGGAAGGAAGGCAAGGGGATTTGGTGTGCAAATTGAAGAAATCTTTCTATGGCCTGAAACAATCACCTCGGTAATGGAATAAGAGGTTCAATTCCTTTGTAACTAGCTTGGGTTTCATGAGGAGCTACTATGATTCATACTTGTACTACAAAGGTCACAAGGTGGAGGAAATTGTGATTATTCTCATCTATGTTGATGATATGCTATTGGTTGGTAGCAGTGAAGAGAGGATAGAAAGGTTAAAGTCTCAACTCAGTTCGGAGTTTGAGATGAAGGATCTTTGTCCTGCTCAAAAGATCCTTGGGATGAGTATAATTCGAGAAAGGGAGAGAAATAGGTTGAAGGTTTCTCAGACTTTTTACATAGAAAAGATGGTGTCTAAATTCTCTATGGAAGATAGTAAACCAGTAAAAATTCCCCTTACTGGTCATTTCAAGTTCTCCAGCGATTAATGTCCTAGATTGGATGAGGAGAAAAAGGAAATAGAAAAGGTCCCTTAATCTAGTGCGGTTGGATCAGTCATGTTCACCATGGTAAGCACTAGACCCAACATTTCTCATACCATTAGTGTTCTCAGCAAGTTTATGAGTTATTTCGAAAATGCGCAATGGCTTGGGATGAAGTGGTTGCTGAGGTATTTGAAAGGAAGCTCAGATATGGGGCTTATTTACGAGAAGAGAGGTAAGTCCATCTGGTTAGAAGGTTATGCAGATTCAGACTATGCAACAGACCAGGATAAGAGAAGATCGATTACCTCATACTTTTTAAACTTAAGCGGATGTTGTATAAGTTGGAAGGCTCAGTTGCAGCCTATGGTAGCACTCTCAACAACCGAAGTAGAGTATATAGCAGCAACGGAAGCTATTAAGGAGGCTCTATGGTGTAAAGGGTTGTTGGAAGAGTTGAAGGTTCTAAAAGAGCAGGTGATGGTGTATTCGGATAGCCAAAGTGCGTTGCATTTGTGTAAGAATCCAGTGTTCCATGAGAGGACTAAGTATATAGATGTTCGGTATCATTTTATTCGGGAAAAGGTTATGAAATGAAGCATTTATGTGGACAAAGTGGCAACGGAAGAAAATCCTGCAGATTTAGGCACTAAAGTTTTAACTCTAAACAAGTTCAATCATTGCCTTGAATTTCTTAGAATTGGAATCGGATGATGTGGTGACTTATGTTGAGTTTGGATCCTGAGATCTCTGCATAATTGGTTCAGTTTTAATTGCTTAGACAAAGGTAGAGTTTGTTAGGTTTTTGACTAAGAATTTAAGGTTGAAGATTTCAGCTTCAGCAGCATTTGGGGCCTAGGTGCAAGCTTTGCGCACTTAGGCATGGACCTCTATGCCTAGGCACAAGCTTTGCGTGCCTAGGTGCGGACCTCTGTGCCTAGGCACGACCACCTGCACCTCGCCTACCCGCATGTGTGGAAGTTCACCATTATGCAGCTCGCCTAGGCACAAGCTTTACGCGCCTAGGCGCGAAGTTTACCTGAAACCAGATTTTGGGCTCCTTTAGTTGTGTGTTGTTTTGGTTGAAACGCACAGGTTCTCTTAAACCACTTAGAGGGCTATGATTGTTTGGTTCTCAAGATCTAAGGGCTGAGATTGGTTTCAAGTTGGTTATGGTAGTTATTGCTCTATATAAAGGGTTATCTAGGAGCAATAAAGAAAGAAGGAATATAAAATGCACAAGTGCTCTTCTCATTCCAAGATTGGTTAGTGTTTAAAGAGAAAGGCTCTCAAATATTCAGAGGTTTTTCTAGAGAGAGTGTATGCAAGATTTGGTTTGTAGGGCATTGTAATTGGGATTTTCTTAGGGAATATTCTAGGGAAACAATTTGCTCTTATCTCTTTCTTTTCTCTTCTCTCATTCATCAAGAACACATGGTTCTTGAAGAGGCATTGCTGTAATTGTAAGAACTCCATTGATTTAGTGCAGAGAGCTCAGAGGAGCTCACAGGGACGTAGGCAATTTGCTAAACCTCCTATCCAGCTCTCCTACTAGAGTTTCAACTGATCTGAAGAGGGAAGAGGGTCGAAAAAGGTGGGACTAATAAGGTCTAGTGGGCTAGTCTCTTTGCTGACAATAGGAAACCCAGAAATGGAAAGCAACTTTCCCCCATTGAATTCGAACAAGAAGAAATATGTGTCATAGATGAGGACATAGACCAAGTGTTCGACGAAATGCCTCACTACCTAGTAGGCTATTTTGCAAGCAAATACCCTAGTAAACTCGCCTTGAAACAAATTACTGATTCTCGAAAAGTTATAGGTCTATTTCAATATCATGAGAGTGGATGGATAATCTTCAAGTTTGAAAATGAAGATAGCATGACGAAGGTAATGCAAGGAGGCCCTTACATCGTCTATGGAAGACCACTCCTCCTAAAGATTTTGCCAAGGTTCTTCCAGTTCGATAATGAGGAGTGTAGACTGAGGTTTTAACCCAAGAAGGGGGGTGAATTGGGTTTATAAAAACTTCTTCTAATTAATCACAAGTTTATAAAAACAGATAAACCAACAAGCATGTAAACAAGTAATGTGCTGCAAACAAAAGAGTTTAAGGAATAGAGGATGCAAACTCAGTTTATAGTGGTTTGGCAATATCGGATTCGTTCCGACCCTACGTCCACTCTCTTCAAGGAACCTCCTTGAAGTAATCCACTAAGAAACTTAGTCGTGCAACTTTACGGGTGTTGTACAAACCTTACAAGCAGTCCATTCCTCTTGGAAGCATATCCCTTCTTGTTGGAAACTAATCCGTTTACAATAAACGAGTTGCTGTAAAGTAAATGGCAGAGAGACAGCAATGAAAGCTTATACAACTGAATAATATCTCTCTTTCAAGGTAAAGCTTGAAGAATGACTCAACAATAAATATTTCAAAGCTTTTGTGTATTAATGAGAAAAAACTTGATTGAATGTGTAATCTCTCATTTTTAAATGCTCATTTGAGTGGGTTTATATAGCCTTGTATTAATATGGCCATTTTGTACTGGCTTGGAATGTTTTGGTGCATTTAGTGCTGAAGACTCGCGTCTCAACGGTCATAATTTTTGAACTACCAGTCGACTAGGGATATTCTGTCCAAAACACCAGTCGACTGGTGTGAAGCACCCAGTTGACTGGGGACACACTGTCCCATACACCAGACTTCTGGTATAAGTACCCAGTCGACTGGGTTGCCCTTCAACCCAGTTTTTCATTCTTTGAGATTTTTTTTGACTTATAAACGTTTGAATGAATAGTTTTCTTAAAATGCATTTTCAAAATGAGTCATAAGACAATCTGTTTACCTGAACAAGTGAGATTTACAACTTGTTTCAATACCTTAATTCTACACTAGATCTTCTGTCTTAACTTGGTGTCTGATTCGGGTTGAGTTATTGCATCTCGATTCTTGGTTGTATGCTTTTATCGTTTAAAACACTTAGATAACATTGTTAGTACAATTAGAGTTGTATTTTGTCATCATTAAAATTTAGATAAGGGTTAACAAGCTCCCCATTTTTGACGATGACAAACTAATGAGAGAAAATAGTTTTAAAAAGTAAGTGTTGGATTTTTTGAAAAAATCGAGCAGAGTTTCCTCTGTTTTATGAATAAAACCAACCTGTAAAAAGTTTAAAAACAGTTTCTATGCAATCCAACCAAGCAACTTAATATATGGAATCATACAAAAAGTTCTTTGGAGTAATGCTCCCCCTAAATCTATGCACTATTTTGAGTTTACAGTTATTTTGCTCATTTTCTCATATTTCTCCCCTGTTTTAACAACAACATAAAAGGGGGTAGTAAACCAAAAAATAAGCTACATAGACACTATAGACATTGAGAACGTGCATAAACAAACTTGTATGCAAAAATTTGTCATCATTCAGAGTTAAGAAGACTTCCCAAGAAGAACCGAAAGTTTCTAGTCATGTAGAAGTAGTTTAAAGCATATATCCAAGCACAGAAAGGTTTAAAGCAAGTAAATATATTGTGTAAATGTAAAACAAGTATATGAACCAAGTGTAAGCATAAAACATAATCATATACATCATAAATCCATACAACACGAGCTTCTGAGAGTCGAAACTGAAAGACAAAATACAATAAATGATGAAATGATGTTCGTGCTAAGAACAACTGAAAACTACATCTAATATCACCAAAATGAAGACAGAGAGCAACTCAAGGAGTGGGAGAGTCAGAGTTGTCACAAATAAGATCCTAAAACTCAGCCAGGGAACCCTCGGTATGCTCACGGTGTAGCTCAAAGTCATCCCGAAGAGAGTGAAGGTCGTGATGCATTGCATCGACTGAAGAGCTCAAGCCCTGAAAGCCAGACTGCATAGTCAGCTGGAGGCTCGTGATAGCCTGAAAAATATTTCTATACCTAGTTGGACCAGCACTCGAGTTGCTCATAGGAGGTGCTCGGTCATCTACATCCATAGCAGTAGTAACAGCATCTGGACCCTTGTCCTCATCATCATTGCTATCATCTTCTCTTATCCGAATGTTCTTCCCAGACTTTAAATAGATCATGCCGTCTTGGACTGTGCATCCCATCTTTTTCAGAGAAGAGATATTGATGATGTCCTTAAGGCCGATGTCCTGAGCCTCGGAGGTAGAAAAAGGAACCTTAAAGTGCTGGAGGATAAGTGTGATACGCATCCCGTAGGGAAGGTATCCGGAGTTGCTCACTTTGCTGTTTATCATGTTGGCGAGTAGTAGAGGGTAGATATTGAAGTGGTGCCCAGTTTTAAGGCACCAAATCAATACCACATCTATCTTAGATAGATAGCCCCGATTTTCGAGTCTCGGGTGGATAGTCCAACTCACTATGAGGTTGAACAATTTCGAGTTAAGGGGCATGTCACTACATGTGTGAAATGTAGTGGGTCAAAAGACATAGTTAGGGTCACCCCTAACTATCCGACATGCTTCCTCATAATCGAAATTGTCTGGCCATCCATCCAGACTCCATTAGATCTCTTTCATAGGGATTCTCATGATATTCATCAAGAGGTCAGTGTTGACCTCAAACACCATATCCATTACACTAGTTCTGAACCTCAGAGCCAGTGGATTGAGTTTCATCAAGTTCGCATAGAACTGGTGAATTAGTCTCGGGTAAAATTTTTGATGTATTTTGACCAGTGGGGTCAAGTGTATGGCATTGAAAGCAGGTAATACATCGAAGGTCCCGTAATGAATAGATTCAAAGTCAAAGAATCTACCCATCATGATCATTTTATGATTTATGATAGATGTAGACCTCTCTTTTGCTGCCAGGCTCGAGAACAGAGAGTCATCGAGCTCTGTTCTGGCCTTCTTGCTCGAGGAGCCCGCCATACCCCTTTTGAATCCAGAGCCATATATTTGGTGGACCTTGGCCTAGTAGGCATATGAGGTCCCCCAACAGTGGTTTTAATGCGGATTCTATCGGTCATTTTGGAAGAAAAGTGTTTGTGGGAGAAAAAGAGATTTAGGTGGAAATTTGGGACTTCAACCATAGAAAGTTGAAATAGATGGTATGGATGTGTATATCGAGGTGTGTATGAAGTGTTTTGAGGATTTTTTTAGTAAAAAATATGAGATTTTTTAGAGAGAGAAAGCTTAGGATTGCAACAATGGCGTAAAAGAGTGAAAAATCTAAAAACACTATTTATAGAATCGTGATACCAGTCGACTGGGTCCATTGTAGTTTTAAATTTTTTTAACATACCAGTCGACTGGATCGGGACACCAGTCAACTGGATAAACTGGCAGAGAGATAACAGTCGACTTGGTAGTTCATACTAGTCGACTGGATGGTTAACTAAATTTCAAAAAATGGCTCCAAACAAGGTTTTTGATTACTAGTCGACTGGGAGATTAGGCAGAGACTTACCAATCGATTGGGATAGACTTACTAGTCGATTGGACTCTTAAGAAAACTTTCAGTCTTGAGTCTTAGCGTAAAATTTGTTTATCTATGTCATCTTAAGTGAGTGAAATATTAAATAAGGTTTAATATTCTTTCACTAGATGTCAAGTATGCAAAATGATGAATGATGAAGCAATCAGATATACAGTTTATCATAATCTAACAATCCCATTAAGAGTCTAATTTTGCAGAAACTAGCTTCATTTAGAGGTTTTGTAAGAATTTCAGCTATTTGATCTTCTGAAGGTATGAATTCTAGTCTAATATCACCTTTTTGAGCATGATCACTTAAGAAATGATGCCTAATTTCTATGTGTTTAGTTCTAGAGTGCTGAATAGGGTACTTGGTTAGGTTGATAGCACTGGTATTATCACAATGTATTGGGATACTTTTAAAGGTCATGCCATAGTCTTCTAGTTGTTGTTTCATCCACAACACTTGGGCACAACAACTTCTAGCTGCTACGTATTCTGCCTCGGCAGTTGATAGTGCAATGGAGTTTTATTTCTTGGAAAACCAAGAGGTTAACATTGCACTTAAGAATTGGCATGTTCCACTTGTGATTTTTCTATCTAACCTACACCCCGCAAAGTCAGAATCTGAATATCTTATAAGCTCAAAAGATGAATCTCTAAAGTACAATAATCCTAGGGTTTGAGTTCCTTGTAGATATCTAAGAATTCTTTTTACTGAAATTACATGTGATTCCTTAGAATTAGCCTGAAATCTAGCACACATGCATACACTGAACATTATATCAGGTATACTTGCAGTTAAATAAAGTAACGCTCCAATCATGCTTCTATAATATTTAGTATCTACACACTTACCTCCTTCATCAAGATTAAGTTTTGTTGAGGTGCTCATGGATGTACCAAGTGGCTTTAAACTTTCCATCCCGAACCTCTTTAGTAGGTCCTTAGTGTATTCTGATTGATTGATGAAGATACCTCTTTTTAATTGTTTGATTTAAAGTCCAAGGAAATAGGTAAGCCCTCCCATTATGCTCATTTCAAATTCACCTTGCATGCACTTGGCAAACTCTTTACACATAGATTCATTAGTAACACCAAATATAATATATCAATATATAGTTAGACTAGTAGAGTGTCATTTATGTGAGTTTTTATGAAGAGAGTTGTGTCTACTTTTCCTCTTATAAAATTATTGTCAATCAAAAATTTACTTAGTCTTTCATACCATGCTCTAGGAGCTTGCTTCAACCTATATAGAGCTTTAGAAAGCTTGTAGACATGATTTGGAAGACTAGGATTCTCAAATCCAAGAGGTTGCTCAACGTAAACCTCTTCTTCTATAAAGCCATTTAAGAAGGCATTCTTTACATCCATTTGAAATAATTTAAACTTAATAATGCATGCAAAGGCTAATAACATTTGAATAGCTTCTAATCTTGCTACGGGAGTATAGGTCTCATCAAAGTCTATTCTTTCTTCTTGATTATATACTTTAGCAACTAGTCTAGCCTTGTTTCTAGTCACTATCGATTTTCATCCATCTTATTTCTAAATACCCATTTAGTTCCTATTATTGTATGATTCTATGGTCTAGGAACTAGATTCCATACATTGTTTCTTTCAAATTGATTTATCTCTTCTTGCATCGCAATTATCCTTTCGGCTTCTATAAATGTCTTATGTTCTATTTGAGAAAAATAGGCTACATACTTGCAAATGTTTCTAATTGGGGAACAAGTTCTTACACCTTATGAAGGATCACCAATCACTTGATTGATTGGATGATAATTCACATACCTTCAATCTTTAAGAAGACTATCCTCTTGTTGACTTGTTGATGGTTGGTCCAATTTGAGAGTTTCCATATCTTGATTTGTTTGAGGTGAGCTCTCCTTTGGGTCAACAATGGGAGTAGGTACCTCCGTTCTTGGAATGAAATCTGCATCATCATTGAAAGAAACTTTTCTACCACTAATTGGGTTAGACTCATAAGAGTTACAAGTATGGATTCTTCTACCACTAGAGTTCTCTTGTTGAAGACTCTATAAGCCTTACTAGAGGTTGAATATCCTAAAAATATCCCTTCATCGGTCTTAGAGTCAAATTTACCCAAGTTAGTTTTATTTTTATTTAGGATGAAGCATTTACAACCAAATGTATGAAAATAGGAGATATTAGGCTTTCTATTTTTCCATAATTCATATAGAGTTTTGTTAAGCATAGACCTAACTAAAATTCTATTCAAGATATAGCAAGAAGTGTTTACCGCTTCCGCCCAAAAGTATTTGGTAAGCTATTTTCACAAAGCATTATTCTTGCAAATTCTTCTAGAACTTTATTTTTTATCTCCACAACTCTATTTTGTTGAGGAGTTCTAGGAGCTGAAAAGTTATGATCAATTCTATTTTCATCACAAAATTTTGAAAAACTTTGCTTTTCAAATTTTTTTCTATGATCACTTCTAATGCTTGAAATACAAATTTCTTTTTCATTTTGAAACTTTTTGCAAAAGTTTTCAAATCCCTTAAAAGCTTCATCCTTGTAAGCAATAAAGATAACAAAGGTATATCTTGAATAGTCATCAACAATAACAAGAGTATATTGATGGCCACCTAGACTAATGGTACATATTGGACCAAATAAGTCTATATGCAAAAGTTCCAATGGTCTAGTAGTTAACACTACATTTTTTTATTTAAAACAAATTCTAGTTTGTTTTCCCATTTGACAAGCATTACATTCTTTATCTTTTTCAAATTTGATTTTGGGTAGTCCAATGACTAAATCTTTTCTTGAAATGATTTTAAGCAAATTCATGTTCACATGACCAAGCCTTCTATGCCATAGCCATGGGTTTTCACTAAATGCGGCAAAATATTTTTCATTTTCGGAATGCAATGATTTTAAATCAACTATATAGACATTTTCATGTCTATGGCCAACAAACTTGATCTTGTTACTCTTTATGTCTACAACTAGACAATGAGAGGTTTCGAATATGATTTTGTTGCCTTTGTCACATAGTTGACTAATACTTAGTAGATTTGGCTTAAGGCCTTTTACTAGAAATACATTATCTATGGTTGAGAAATCATTACCAACTTTTTCATACTCGATGATCTTTATTTTTGTGTTGACTCCAATTATGACAAGTCTGCCATCTCTTAGAGTTAGCTCCTTGAATACACTTTTATCATCGGTCATGTGTTTTGAGCATCCACTATCAAGATACCAATAGTTACCTTTTTTTTTGGTGTGGACACACATCTATCACACCAGGATACACAATTGCATTTTTAGGTTCCTAAAATTTCTTAGGTCCTTTGGGGTTAGTCCTAGAAAATACGGTTTCTTTTGGGACCCATACTTTTTTAACAACATATGGTGTTCTATAGACATGTTGATGATGCACAATCCTAGGATAATTGTTATTGAAATTTCTAGGATGACTTAGTTATGCATGTCTATAATTCTTAGGATAAGTATTCCTAGGATACATGTTACTAATGTGAGGAATATATATCATTTCTAGGAAATGTATGATGATGATTTCTTGAAAACATACTTTCATTATTATGAATATGCATATTATTTCTAGGATAACCATGATGATAATTCCTAGGATATGCATGTGTAGTGTGCAAGTTTTGATTATACATGTTGTTTCTAGGATGCATATGATGGTCATTCTTAGGATGTGTACAAGCATTTCTTGAATGAGCATACATGTAAACATGAGTATTTCTAGGATATGCATTAGAATTAGTATTTGTATACCTACTAGCATTCTTTGAGGGAATACTTTTGACCTTGCTAGTGGTCTTTGAAGTAGAGACTTCATTCACACATGATGCTTTCATGAATAAACTCTATTTTGATTTTTGCTTGCTTAATGGAGAATATCCTAACCCAGATTTTCCTCCACTTAATCTTTGGAAAGATAGCACTTCATCAAGCTTTTCTTTTCCAAGCATGAGTCTGCCATTCAATTCTAATATCTTATTCTTTAAGTTTTCATTTTCATCTTCAAGGAAATCTTGAGAAGAATCATAAAGCAATGAAGATAGTTTATCTTTTTCTTCTTTTAGACTTATCATCTCTTTAGAAAGAGATGACACCTCTTTCTTAAGAGTAGAGTTCCTAGAATCGAATTTCTTCAATTCTTCGTGCATTTCATTTATGACTTCTATCAATTCTTCACTACTACTAACATGTTATTTTTTGAAGAGGGAAAAGATAATACCTCATTTTCATCATCGATTGCCATAAGACATAGGTTGGCAATTTCCTCGTATCCGATTTCTTTATCTGAGGATTTTTCTTCTTCATCATCACTCCAAGTGGTTGCAATCATAGCTTTCTTCTTGAAGCTCCTATATGGTTTGCTTGAAGCTGTACAATCGGCCTTGATGTGACCGGGCTTCTTGTATCCATAACACACAAATGGTTCCCTTTTTGAAGTGGGATCCTTTGTGTAAGGTTTCTTGTTTTTCTTCAAAAATCTATGAAACCGTTTGGTGATTCAAGCCATCTCACCATCTTTTTCGCTTCTTCTTTCGATTCTTCTTCTTTGTTGCTCGTAGAGGCTTTGAGAGCAATCATCTTTTTCTCCTTCTCATCATCATTGATAATGGAATTCATTTCTTCCATTTCATATGTCAATAATGACCTAAGAAGTGTTTTGACATCAAGTTTGTCGAGATCTTTGGCCTCCTGAATGGTCGTCTTCTTTGGTTTCCAAGAGAATAGCAGAGATCTTAAGATTTTTATCATTAGTTCAAACTCTTCAATGTTCCTACCAAGAAGCTTCAAACCGTTAATAATAGTTGTGAAACGTGAGTGCATTTGAGAAATTGTTTCATTATGAGACATTTTAAAAGATTCATCAGATACTAGCATATAGATTTTTGACTTTTTAACCTCACTAGTTCCTTCATATGTAACTTGCAGTTTATCCCAAATCTCCTTAGCTGAAACAAATGCGAAAATTTTATTATATTTAGATATATCTAAAGCACAATGTAAAATACTTGTAGCTCTACTATTGAGAGACATCATTCTACAATCCTCATCATTGAACTCAGTTTTGAGTTTAGGCATTGTATGATTGATTTCTCCAATAGTTATTTTCTTTGATGGAATTATAGGTCCTTCCTCAATGACTCTCCATAGATTATAATCTTGTAATTCGACAAAAAATTTTATCTTGTTTTTCCAATAGTTATAGTTGGAGCCATTGAACAAGGGAGGCCTAGTGTAAGAATGTCCCTCAAAATAGCTATTTGCTGCCATCGGATCAACTCAAGGATATTAAGCCTAAAATTGAGAACGAGGCTCTGATACCAATTATAGACTAAGATTTCAACCCAAGAGGAGGGTTGAATTGAGTTTATAAAAACTTTCGCTAATTAATCGCAAGTATATAAAAACAGATAAGACCACAAACACGTAAACAAGTAATGTGCTATAAACAAAAGAGTTTAAGGAATAGAAGATGCAAACTCAGTCTATAGTGGTTCAGCAATATCGGATTCGTTCTGACCCTACGTCCACTCTTTTCAAGGAACCTCCTTGAAGTAATCCACTAAGAAACTTAGTCGTGCAACTTCACAGGTATTGCACAAACCTTACAAGCAGTCTCTTCCTCTTGGAAGCATATCCATTCCTGTCGGAAGCTAATCTCTTCCTTTCAGAAGCTAATCCCTTTACAATAAATGAGTTGTTGTAAAGTAAATGGTAGAGAGACAGCAATGAAAGCTTATACAACTGAATAATGTCTCTCTTTCAAGGTAAAGCTTGAAGAATGGCTCAATAATAAATATTTCAAAGCTTTTGTGTACTAATGAGCAAAAACTTGATTGAATGCGTAATCTCTCCTTTTTAAATGCTCATTTTAGTGGGTTTATATAGCCTTGTATTAATATGGCCGTTTTGTACTGACTTGGAATGTTTTGGAGCATTTAGTGCTGAAGTCTTGCGTCTCAACGGTCATAATTTTTGAATTACTAGTCGACTGGGTCAAGTGAAAATTCTCACTTTTAAGGTTATGTATGGTACCAGCCGACTAGGTAGTTCTTACCAGTCGACTGGTGACATTGTGTCCAAAACACCAGTCGACTGGTATGAAGCACCTAGTCGACTAGGGACACATTGCCCCATATACCAGACTTCTGGTATAAGTACCCAGTCGACTGGGTTGCCCTTCAACCCAGTTTTTCATTCTTTGAGATGTTTTTTTGACTTATAAACGTTTGAATGAATAGTTTGTTAAAATTCATTTTCAAAAGGAGCCATAAGACAAGCTATTTACCTGAACAAGTGAGATTTACAACTTGTTTCAATACCTTAATCCTATACTAGATCTTCTGTCTTGACTTAGTGTCTGATTCGGGTTGAGTTCTTGCGTCTTGATTCTTGGTTGTATGTTTTTATCGTTTAAAACACATAGATAGTATTGTTAGTACAATTAGAGTTGTGTTTTGTCATCATTAAAATTTAGATGAGGGTCAACAATATCATACTTTTATGTCTCTTTCTCACCATAATTGTCTCTTTGTGAGACTCATTCATCTATAAATAAATGTATAATAACAACAACACTTTTGTAATACAATCAATATGTAAAACAGATGTAATACATGAATTATTATTAGGGAACGTCTTTCCACATGTCGACATGTTTTTTTCTTAGACTAGCCTCCTCCTGGTTCTTTTATTTCCAGCATATACCGGCTGTCACGGTATTTATTTCTAGCATATACCGGCTATCACGGTTTTCATTTATTTCTAGCATATACCGGCTGTCATGGTTTTTCAATTAAACTGGGCCCCTCTCGGTTCTTTTATTTTATGCATATGCATATGAACAATGATATGAAATATGCATATGAACAATAATATAAAAACAAACATGAATTCAAATATTTAAATTAGTTATCATGATTATTCTCAAATCATTATTTGAAAAAATTCCGCTAAATTCTTCTCCCCATAAATCACATCAAATCATCAATTATAGCTTGTCAAGATCCATTAAATTTCATCTCCTTATAAATCGTATCAAAAAATCAACCATAGCTCATCAAAAATTTCACTTATCCTTTTATTATTAAATCAACTCATTATTCCAAAAATATTATTTCTCATAAAATAATTCTCTACACATCTACTATTCTTATCACACCTATCAACCAATTTTCATCTATTACGAAAAACATAAGTTAATAATTTATTATAATATTATCACTAGATATTTCATATTTATCTTGATTACTTAAAGTAAATCTATCTTACCACGTAGCACTTAGAGCTACCCGTAGATCACCTCATTGCCTTTCTTGCTCCTCTCAGCAATTTCCTCTGGTTTCTGATTATCATCACCTGACATAATATTTATATTGAAATTTCTAATTTAATATTCAATTCTTCATAATTCACACCCTTTGAAAATTCCCACTTTGAATTCTGAAAAATTTCATGTATGCTAAATTTCAAAAAATAAACTTCATGTTATTACCTTCTGGTTTTCTTAAAGCTTCCAGATGATCTCTATAAAATTCTCCTATAAACTCCTTCAAAATTTTGTTCTTTCAACATTTCTTTCGGTTCCCAAGTGTTTAGAGAAATAGAGTAATTTGAATTGAGGAAAGGAAAAAACCAAAGATTTGCTAAGAAAAATTAAAATAAAGCAACAATTATATATATATATATATATATATATATGCATTTTTTTCTTCAGTACCTTCCCCCCCTCCCCAAATTTCTCCACACAGGTTTACATGTGTCCTACATGCAAACCTCATGTCTTCATATGGCAGCAGGTGGCAACACCTACTGCCATGTTTTTCTTCCTTTCTTTTTTAAAAGTGAAAAAAAAAATTTCTTTTTCTTTTTTCTTTTCTCCAAGACTGGACACATCTAGATTTTTTTTGTTCAAAAGAATTATTTTATTCAATACTAAATCCTTCGCATATATATATATTATTTTAATTTCATGTCATATTTATTAAATTACTTCTTTACCCTTACTTTATGATTACAGGTATTACACTCGCTTAGAGAAACCCATGTTTGCTGACAAACTTACTTCCAAGAAAGAGATAATTTCTTATGCAAGAATTCTGGTTGAGATTGATGTAGAGAAGGAAGTCAAATACTCGGTCTCCATCAAACTTCCAGGAGGCAACTCTTTTAATCAGCAAATTACTTATGAGAACATGCCTAAGTTCTGCAGTGGATGCATAGTAGGGCATTCTTTTTAGAGTTGTAAGTTTAGAGTCACTCCTGTCCCATCAAAGAAGAAAGCAACTATGCAGGGAGATCAATTTGCAGCTCCTGTAAAGGACAAGCAAGCGATGACAAAAGCTTAATTTGCAATTCCTCAAGGATGCTTAGCAAAAGGGGCTACCAGTGAAGCGGTCACTAAAGAGCCATAGGAATAGCAAAAGGTCTTGGTTACTGATATTGGCCCAAAGCAGTCCTTCCAAGGTACTCACTCAGTCAGTGCAAAGGGCACAAGTGACAAGGATAAAAGGATCCCAGTGATAACTGCCTTTCAAGCTAACACAAAGAAGAAAAAGAATAAAGGCCCCACAATTGAGATTCAAAAGGAAAGGAAGGGGGATGTCCCTCTTGGTATTCCATGAAAATTGCTAGCTGGAACATCAGGGGCTTTCACAAGTCCCTGAAGCAAAATGGGGTTTCACACCTCATGAATAAAAACAACATTGACATTATAAGTATTTTGGAGATAAAGTTGAGTGAGGAGAAGCTCCTCAACATCATGAAGAATAAATTCAGAGTGTGGAACCAAGCCAATAATTTTCATACTCATTCTGTAGGTAGAATGCTAATTCTCTAGAACCCTTTAAAGATTAGTCTCACCATCCTTGATTCCACGCCTCAAGTTATTCATTGTGCTGCCAAATGTTTGATTTCCTCTATATGTTGTACTGTTAGTTTTGTATATGGAATTCATACTGTTGTATCTCGTAGGCCCCTTTAGGATAACCTTGTTGCTTTCACCGGCAACATTTCATCCCTTTGGATGGTGCTAGGAGACTTTCATAACATATTTTCTGTGGAGGAGAAGAGGAATGGTTTGCTAGTTTCTGTGTATGAGATAAAGGACCCCCTAATCTGTTGCAATGCTACGGGGCTAACTGATTTAAACTCCACTGGCCGTTTTTTCACTTGGTTGAATAACCATACTTGGTGCAAATTAGACAGGGCTATGTGAACAATACCTAGATTCAGATGGGTTTCCGTGCTCACGCTAATTTTATGCTCCCTGGATGCTTGTCTGACCACTCAAATTGTATTGTATCCCTCTTTGATGAGGAGAGAGGAGGCAAAAGGCCTTTCAAATTTTTTAATATGTGGATTGCTTATGAAGATTTCCAGGAGACTGTTAATGCGATTTGGAGCAACAATTTTGAAGGCCACAAGACGTTCAATCTCTGTAAGAAACTGAAAACCTTAAAGGGGCCTCTCAAACAACTCAATGCTAAGCACTTTGACCACATTTCTTCAAGAGTGGCAACGACGACAAATGAACTGTTTATTATGCAACAAGAGCTGTATGATAAACCATATGATGCTGATTTGCAAGTCAGAGTTGCAGATAAAAGATTAAAGACGTTCAGGCTGGCTGAAGCTGAAAGGAGCTTTTAGGCTCAACAGGCAAAGTGTAAATTCTTAATGAATAGTGATAGAGGTACAAAAATTTTTCATGCCATTATGAAAAGGAACATTAGTAGAAATCATATTGCAGCTATTGAAAATCCAGATGGGCAATAGACAACTTCCCAGGTGTAAGTTGCTATAGAGTTTATCCGATTCTATAAAAGTCTCTTGGGGTCTTCAGATGCATGTAGGCCTATTGATATAGAGGTTGTTGGCAATGGCCCTATGGTGAAAGAGGAGCAAGTTGTCTTCCTTCTTAGAGAAGTCTCTAAAAATAAGATTAAAATGGCTTTGTTCAGTATTGAAGATGATAGATCTCCTAGGCCTAATGGGTATACCTCTTCTTTCTTCAAGAAAGCTTGGGACTCCATTAAAGCTAACTTCGTGGAGGCTGTGATGGAGTTCTTTAGAAATGGAAAGCTCCTCAAGCAATTCAACCACACTGCTTTGGCTATGATTCCAAAATCCAAGCATGTATCAATGGTGGATGAGTTCAGACCCATCGCCTGCTGTAATGTAGTATACAAAGTCATCTCCAAGATCATTGTATCCCATTTGACTCCTATCTTGGAGTGTATTGTAAATCCTTCTCAGACAGCTTTTGTTAACCACAGAAGCATGATTGAAAGTATCTACTTAGTTCAAGAGTTGCTCCGAAAATACAACAGGAAGATAATCTCTCCGAGATGCATTCTTAAGATTGACTTAAGGAAGGCCTATGATTCAGTGGATTGGAACTTTTTGAAAAGCATGCTTGTTGCCCTTTACTTCCTAGCTAGATTCATAGCTTGGATCATGGAGTGTGTTACCTCCACCTCATACTCTATTGCTTTGAATGGTAGTCTTCATGGGTACTTTGAAGGCAAGAAAGGCCTCATATAAGGGGACCCCCTCTCCCCCTTTTTTTTTGTCCTTTGTTTGGAATATCTATCAATACTGCTCTCCAGGTTGAAAGACAACCTTGAATTTAATTTCCACCCTAAATGTGGGTAGCACAAGATCACCCATTTGGCCTTCGCGGATGACCTTATTTTGTTTGCTAGAGGCGATGTTGGGTCAATTAATTTGATTATGGATTGTGTTAGAAGATTCAGTGACTATTCTAGCCTTCAAGCTAGCTTAGCTAAATCCAACATGTATGCAGCTGGGATCCCGGATCAAGAGCTTCTGGCAATTCACAAGGCTACTGGTTTTGAAGAGGGTTCTCTACCCTTTAGATACCTTGGTGTCCCCTTGGCTTCTACAAGATTAAACTCTGTGCATTACCTCCCTCTCATTGAGAAGATTTCATCATATATCAATACTTGGGTTGGGACTGTGCCATCTTATACTGGGAGGGCTGAGCTTATTAAGTCTGTCCTGCAAGGAGTTGAATGCTTTTGGCTGGCTATTTTCGCTATTCCCGCTAATATTCTGGACAGAGTCATCAAGATTTGCAGGATGTTTCTATGGAGTGGTAACAACACAGCCACAAAAAAGCCTTTGGTTGCTTGGAAGAAAGTTTGCCTTCCGAAAGCCGAGGGTGGGCTGGGATTCTTAGACCTTAAAAGTTGTAACACTGTTTTGCTTTCCAAAGCCCTTTGGAATATTCATAATAAGAAGGATTCCTTGTGGGTCAAATGGGTGGATCACTTCTACTTATGCGGGTCCTTTATATGGGAAATCTCTCCAAAGCATGAAGATTCTCCCTTGATGAAAAAGCTTCTTGATATAAAGAGTAGTCTTCTCATTTCTGAGTGCTCTCCACAGCAGGCAGAGGCTAAGTTGCTGATGAGTGAAAAATATTGCATATTTTGGCTACTTAATTTACATTTGTTAGCTTAGGAATTTGTTACTTTGAGTTGTTTTCGTTGTTTTTCAGGTTTACAAGCATCAAGAAATGAGTTTCACTAAATTGCCAGAATTGCCCGTACAGATCAATCATCTTTGAAAATTAAACTGTATTGATGCAAGAAGAACCAGGGGATGAGCCATATATGCTTAGAAAGATCCGGAAGTCTATTTTCTGGATAATTTTACAGCTCATAAAAAGGATTTTTCTAGAGAAAGTTATGGCAGTTTTAGTAGACAAAGGTCAGGCTGTGCGGGCTATGCGGGATTTCAGCGTGAGCATAAGTTTTGAAGGGCAGGTGAAGGCTCAAATCCCACATCCCACATCGGTTGGAAACATATTTCTATATCTCAGATCCCACATCGGATTGGAAACACATTGCACTCGTGGTATTTGCCTGTATAAACACCATCTGACTTCATCATTCAGTGTGCAATTCTTTGTGCCATTTGGTACAATTCCTGGGCCACTTTGGTGTTAACTGGTGGACGTCTACTAGCATTCTGGTGGATCCCAAAGGCTTTGCTACCACGAGGGGAAGCGTCGCCCATCAGCGAGTGGAATTTCTCCCATGTAAAGTTATTTATTTCTTTTTATTTAGTTGTTTTAGTTTAATGTTTAGCACTTTTATTATGAATTGTAGTTTCATAGTTATGAGTAGCTAGAATCTTTAGCTAAGGTTGAAGATGAAGTCTCGCCATTGTTTGGCATAATAGTTCATATTTGTTTATACAATTCTAACATTTTTTAGTATAAATGTTCTATCAATTATTTGAGTAAATCTTGTGATTGATTGAGTTTAAATTGTTCTGTTGGATATTCCTTGTGTTTCATCTGATGGATACATCGAATTGTTTTCGATTAAATTAGATTTCCTTTGTGATTTGTTAAAAGCGGATACATTGGATGTTTTTGGTTTAATTGGGATATTCTTTGTTTTTTGTCTTAAGTTGGATTCATAGAATTTTTTGATAGACTATTTTTAGAACATTGAGATATATGCTTAACTTTGGCGGGGTGGATTCAGAAACCTTAGTCTTTTTATTAGTTTTTAAAATCAATTTAGTTTAGCTTTTATTTATTTTGCAACATATAATACAAAACTCGGAACTAGGTTAAGATAAGATTAGTCTAGATAAAATTATATGGTCACAACGCAATTCTCTGTGGATTCGACCTCACACTTGCACAACACTATATTGCAAACGACTCGTGCGCTTGCGAGTAATTTAAAACTCACAACAAGTTTTTGGCGCCGTTGCCAGGAAATTGTTTGGTTTGTGAAAATTAAATTTTTGTCTGAATTAATTTTATTTTTCTACTAGTCTAGTTAGCATTTTTGTTTTTTTTTTAATTTTAATTTTAATTTTACTTTTAATTTTAAATCTAATTTTTATTTTTATTTTTTTAATTTGAATTTGAATTTGAATTTGAATTTGAATTTGAATTTTATTTTAGTTTATTTGCATTTGCCCAAAAATAAAATAAAAATATAAAAAAATATTTAAAAAAAATGTGGATGAATCCAGGGCCGGTTTCACAGTCTTTAAAGGACACCATTAAGGAGTACATGAAAATGATCGGCCCGTCCATCAATGCTGCCAACACATTCAATGTTGATAACTGTTCCATCTGTCATAGTCCTATGCATTTAGCACAAAATTGTCCTTCAATACCGGCTTTTGCCGAGTATCCCATGGAACAAATGAATGCTTTCAATGAGTGTTATTGGCAATCAAATGGATCTTACTCCGAAACGTACAATTCAGGGTGGTGGGACCACTCTAATTTTTCATGGATGCAGAACCAATTGAGGAATCAGGGAGGAGCCCCTTATCAAGCTCACACTCAATACCCTCCCGAAT
The DNA here is from genome assembly GCA_023935145.1 of Bretschneidera sinensis. NCBI lineage: Eukaryota > Viridiplantae > Streptophyta > Magnoliopsida > Brassicales > Akaniaceae > Bretschneidera > Bretschneidera sinensis. The sequence goes on from CM043699.1 coordinate 90,133,779, forward strand.
TTCCTCCGCCAGTTCCAAGTTATAGCCACTCAGCCTATCCAGCACCATTACCTGCTTACCAAGCTCCCATTCAAACACCAGCGCCAGTTTCACAGTCACTTGAGGACACCCTTAAGGAGTACATGAAAATGACTAGCCAATCCATGAGCGAAGTAATGAGTGCAACAATAGAAAACACCCAAGCGATTGCCAAGCTAGAGAGTTAAATGGATCAAATCGCAAGTTATGTGGGTGAAGGAGAGAATGGAGAGTTCCCTAGTCAACCTGATCCTAACCCAAAGGAACAGTTTGCGGTGGGAAATTTATCAACTCCTATGCATTGGCAGGAACAAGTGCAAAGACAAGTGTACAATCAAGTGGAAGAGAACCTTGCTATGTACCAAGGGCAAGAAAGTGGCAAAAATGAGAAGAGAGATGCTGAGCTATCTACAGCCACTCATATTATTAAGGATCTCCCTAGGTCATTTTTTCCTAAAGTACCTTACCCTGAGAGACTACAAGCCCCCAAGAAAGAAAGGAAGTCTGAGGACATTATGGAGGCATGCTTTGCTCAGTTTGGAGAGGATTTGAATTTAGATAAGTTACTTGAGCAAGCAAATACTATCTTGGAGTCTACTCCTCGAGAGAGTAGTAAGACAGAAGAGACTGTGGATGAATCACGCATTGAGGAACCCCTAGAGGCATGCTTTGCTCAATTTGGAGAGGATTTGGATTTAGATAAATTACTTGAGCAAGCGAATGCTATTTTGGAGTCTCCTCCTCGGAAAAGCACTAAAACGGAGGAGTTTGTCGTACCTGAAACCCCCAAAAAGGAACTTAAGCCTTTACAAGATAATCGTAAGTATAAGTTCCTGGGTTCAGCCAATAGTTTGCCGGTGATTATACTATTGAGGATATCAGGGGAATCAGCCCCTTGTTGGTAATGCACAAGATATATTTGGAGGAGAATGTCAGTCGAGGGAGCCATAAAGAAGGCTCAACCCAGCTATGCAAGAGGCTGTGAGCATAGAATTAATTAAGCTGCTAGATGCAGGGATCATTTATCCCATCTCTGATAGCAAGTGGGTGAGCCCGATTCAAGTCGTGCCCAAACGTGCTGAATTAACGGTAGTGAAGAATAAGGACGACGAGTTGGTGTCAACTCGTGTTCAGTCAGGGTGGAGAGTGTGTATTGACTACCGTAAACTGAACACTGCCACAAGGACTGATCATTTTTCATTCCCATTTATTGATCAGATGGTGAAGCGCTTAGTTGGGCATGATTACTAATGTTGGGTCTGGCTGAAGACGTTAAACTTAGCGCTCATGGGAGGCACCCCACAGCTTATCCTTTATGTTTATTTATTATTTTACGTATTTATGATTAATGTTTGTTTCTAGTATTTTTTGTTTTTCAGTCTTTATTTTTCAGCGACAATGCATACTTCAGTTCAAGTTTGGGGGTATGCTATGAGCCATACCAGTCCAGATAGTTCTCCATATCTCAGGTCAACTCTTTCCATATTAGTCACACATTGGGGTCAATGTGTAATTTAAGTTTGGGGGTATGGGAGACACATCACACACTTTGTCCTAATTTGTTGTTGTTTTTCTTCAATTAAAAAAAACAAAAAAACAAAAAAAAGGTAAATGTATGCTCATGTTATTTTGAAATTTTGGTTGATCTAAACATTTTCTGTGATGTGATGTCATAGGTGAGCTTAAAATTTTGAACACATGATCTGGTGATAAAGTTTTAAAATTTAGTTACTTACTTTAGGCATTTGAGAATTCACATGTTTGATCTAATCTAACACGAGCACATTAGCACAAATTGTGTGAGGCATGACATGTGATTTTAATGTGTACGTTTCCTTGTCTTAACTGAAACTAGATGACTTGTTGGATAAACACTTGTGCATAAAAAAGCATAAAAAAAAAAGAAAAAAAATATAATAATAATACTACTAATGATCATCATCAATAAACTTTCCACTGAGTAACTGGACATCTTGCCTCAGTAAGCAGTGAGTGCTCACGTCAAAAGGTGGGAATTTTATTCATAATGATCATTGCGAAATTTTTCGCTGAGTAACTGGACCTCTTGCCTCAGTAAGCAGTGAGTGTTCACGTCAAAAGGTGAAAATTTTGTTTGGTAGCATTAAGGTCAGTTTAGTTTCGTAGCATTTTTTACTCGAGTTAGTAAGTCCTTAGGGGTATCTTTACACCTAATGCCCTAAAACCATCTGGTTTGGGAGTCATTGACTCAACATTCGCTACATGGGTCAATTAGAAAGCTTAAGGGAATTAAACATAGCAGAGCCTTATATATATATATATATATATATATATATATATATATATATATATATATATATATATATATATAAGAAGAAGAAGAAGAAAATAAAAACTATGCCATTTTCGTTCATTCTGATGGGAAATTTGGTGAATCTTGAGACATGGAGACCTTACACATTGGAGTTATTTGGAAGCTTCATTTTTATATGCGAATTCACTTTACACAGTGTCAGACTTGTGATGCCTTAATCTGCCTTTTGTAAGTAATTAGATTTTAACATTTCTATTCATTGTGAAGATGGGTTTATCTTTTTAAGCTTGCTCATGAATGAATATCATGGTGGTGTGTGCTCCTTAAATTTCTTGGATAACATGAGTGATGAACTTATCTTTATGTTCTTTGTTTTTCATTTAGTTTTTTATTTTGTTTTGCTAAAGGACTAGCAAAATGTAAGTTTGGGGGTATTTGATGAGTGAAAAACATTGCATATTTTGGCTACTTAATTTACATTTGTTAGCTTAGGAATTTGTTACTTTGAGTTGTTTTCGTTGTTTTTAGGTTTACAAGCACCAAGAAAGGAGTTTCACTAAATTGCCAGAATTGCCCGTACAGATCAATCATCTTTGAAAATTAAACTGTATTGATGCAAGAAGAACCAGGAGATGAGCCATATATGCTTAGAAAGATCCGGAAGTCTATTTTTTGGAGAATTTTACGGCTTGTAAAAAGGATTTTTCTAGAGAAAGTTATGGCAGTTTTAATAGACAAATGTCAGGCTGTGCGGGCTGTGCGGGATTTCAGCTTGAGCAGAAGTTTTGAAGGGCAAGTGAAGGCTTAAATCTCACATCCCACATCGGTTGGAAACATATTTCTATATCCCACATCCCATATCGGATTGGAAACACATTGCACTCGTGGTATTTGCCTATATAAACACCATCTGACTTCATTATTCAGTGTGCAATTCTTTGTGCCATTTGGTACAATTCCTAGGCCACTTGGTGTTAACCAGTGGACGTCTGCTAGCATTCTGGTGGATCCCAAAGGCTTTGCTACCATAAAGGGAAGCGCCGCCCATCAGCGAGTGGAATTTCTCCCATGTAAAGTTTTTTATTTCTTTTTATTTAGTTGTTTTAGTTTAATGTTTAGCACTTTTATTATAAATTGTAGTTTCATAGTTATGAGTGGTTAGAATCTTCAGCTAAGGTTGAAGATGAAGCCTCGCCATTGTTTGACATAGTAGTTCAGATTTGTTTATACAATTCTGACATTTTTTAGAATAAACTTTCTGTCAATTATTTGAGTAAATCCTGTGATTGATTGAGTTTAAATTGTTCTGTTGGATATTCCTTATGTTTCATCTGATGGATACATCGAATTGTTTTCGATTAAATTGGATTTCCATTGTGATTTGTTAAAAGCAGATACATTGGATGCTTTTGGTTTAATTGGGATATTCTTTGTTTTTTGTCTTAATTTGGATTCATGAAATTTTTTGATAAGCTATCTTTAGAACATTGAGATATATGCTTAACTTTGGCGGGGTGGATTCAGAAACCTTAGTCTTTTTATTAGTTTTTAAAATCAATTTAGTTTAGCTTTTATTTATTTTGCAACATATAATACAAAACTTGGAAGTAGGTTAAGATAAGATTAGTTTAGATAAAATTATATGATCACAACGCAAGTCTCTGTGGATTCGACCTCGCACTTGCACAACACTATATTGCAAACGACTCGTGTGCTTGCGAGTAATTTAAAACTCACAACAGTTGCATCAGTGGGAAGATCAGAATTCGTTTTGCATCAAGAAAGCCTATGAATATTTCAGGCCCAAAAGTACCAAGGCTACACAGGCTTCAGTTGTTTGGAGCAGTAGTTCCACCCCTAAGCACACTTTCATCCTTTGGCTTACTGTCAAAGATAAGCTGCTCACAAAGGACAAGTTACTTTATGCCGAACTGGACAGAACTTGCCCCCTGTGTCAGGCTAATGATGAATCAGCAAATCATCTATTTTTCTCCTGTCGTGTCAGCGCTTTTATTTGGAAAGACATCAAAGACTGGTTAGGCATTAGAAGGGACATGAATACCATTCAAAGTGTAGTAAAGTGGATTCACAAGGAAGCAAGAGAGACTGGCCCTCCAACAAAGGCCAAGCGAGTTGCCTTTGCTAGCACAGTCCACCATATTTGGATGGCTAGAAATGCTAGACAGTTTGATGGAACTGTTGCCTCCCCAAGCATCATAGTCAGAAAAATTAAAATCCATATTTATAGAGTTGTGTATGCTTTGTTTCCTAAGTTTTGTTTAAGCCTGTAATTGAACGTTTAGGTTATGGATCTTCGGTATGCCCAGCGTTCTTTGTAAATACTTTTGATATATATATATTAACTTTTACCAATTAAAAAAAAAGAGAGTAAGAACACATACAACCACGTCGTTAGGCCACGGAACTTGATTTTTGAAAAAAAAAAGGTAAAACTTTCACACCAGCTTTTACTCTATCCTTTCACAATCTGCCATTTTAAAAATTCAGTTCATATCTTCACGATCTACTCTTTCACATTTCATGATGTCACTCCATTAGTAAAATTTCCTTCATCAGCCATTGAATTCAGATGTGATTAAATATGGAGGAAGGTGGATCTACTAATGCAATGCCAATTTCATACTCTGAAAATGCATTACTCTGCACAAGTTTCTTGCATATTTCATATTGAAATCCAAGCAAGGCAAAGAGAACCTTAATTGAGCACTCAAGTGCAAACAGGGGCTAAACAAGGATTGATATGGCTTAACCCATAGAACAATCTTGCTCGGCGCAAATTTTCAAAATGTTTCATGTGGAAAATTCAAAGAATGCTGCAAGAAAAACATCCCATGATCATTTATAGTATAAAAGACACCTTAAATGCCATATTTTAATCCACTAAACATACTTTTCTCTCTTGAACTTGATTTTAGGAACTAAAAACACACAAAGGAAAAGAAGAAAAAGAATAAATTCAATTAAATGATTTAAGGGGAGATTCGAACTGAAACTTTTCTTGTTTTTTAAAAAAATAATTATTAGATTGTACATCCCAACTGCATGACTTATACCTCAATTGCACTTCTAATATAATAATAAAACAAGAGAATCTAAACTACATATGAGACAAGAACTGTAAAAAGTTTAGATCAGAATTAGGAACCCAACACATTTTAACAACAAATTAACTTACAAATTATTTGACCCTAAACTCCTGCTAGAGAGCTAGATTAGTAAATGGTAATTCTATAATAAACACTCAAGTTCCATCTATTAACACAAAGGTTCATCAATGCAAACCATAACCATATGGGGATGAAATTCATCCTGCCTCCAATGCAAATGAAATCTCGAAAATGAGGAATGTAATATAACAAGTGGAATAAATAAGAATAACCATAGAAAAGAGAAAAGAATGAAGATTATAGAGTACAAGAAAAAGCACTATCTTAGTTCCACGGATCATCCCAGCCTTTGGGTTCCTCTCTTTTGATGAAGTCAATTATGGCCTTGACAGTTTCATGAACTCTGTTAGAGAGGGAGTGATTCCCATATTCAATTTCAACTTTCTCTGCACCACCCAATGCTCTGCATAATCTGCATTAGTTCACATACCAAAATCACCATTTAATCAAAATTATAGTTCTCTTCCAAAACTAATTTGCAAAGTTCTTAAATCACCCAAACAAGATAAACTAATTTGCAAAGTTCTTACCTTTCAACAACTGCTTTCTTGTCAACATACTCTGGCACATATTCATCAGCCATGGAATAGATGACCTGGCACAACACACGTGATAACCTAAGTTGTAGATGACATGCCCAAAAGATGAATCCTACTAATGTTTGCTGCTTCAAACAGTAACATCACAGCAGATTATATTGGCTATAGTTTTTCACTTGTTGCCTATAAAATATTCCTATACCTTTCCCCAACCCCTTCGTCTTTCTTTTTTCTGTTTAGTAACTTAGTACCCAATTGGAAACACCCAAAATAGTTGTAAACCGAGCATAAATGAATTTGTTCCCCTGGATTATAAATTTCTTGGATGGAGGTTCTCATCATGTAAACAAACATAACCAACGTTCAAATAAGAAAGTTAGATGAAGGCATGTGTGTACCTGGCAAGGTGTGTTAGACATGTGGCCAAGTCTCATTCTCAGCTGATCATCGCTAAGGTCAGAACTAAACATGTCATCATCTCCCATATAGGCACAAAGGGAGTGGTACCTGCAAAATACTTGGGTTTTTTAACAAGAAAGAAGTATAAATGAAAAAGAAGAATGACAATTGCATAGGTTTCAGTAATGTAGTGTTACAGTTTCTTCTAAAATTGTTCAAATTTCTCAGACATCGTGCTGCATCTGTGATCAATCTGAGTGAAGAGGGGAAAAGAAAAGTAAAGATATAAAGGAGACTAGGAGAGGCCTTGAATTGAATGATTTGCACTACTTTTTAAAATAAAAACTCGGACAGGCTTCAAGTTGGAAAGCTAATAGACAAAGCCAAACATATCTTTTCACTCCAGGATGACAAGAAGACTGAAGTACACCTACCTATACGCAGTAATCGGGGCACATGGATCTGCTTCCTTAGGCATTAATTCTGACCCCCGGCCGTCTTTTATCATGCTTGCAGCCAAGTCTATCATAGCAGCCGTTTCAGGAAGAGTTGCTCTGTACTCCCGATTACTAATTGGAGCCTGAACATTTCAATAGGTGTTATGACCAATGCTGCAAGCAAATGCACAACATGTAGGCAATAGCAAGACAACTTTTGCATTAGGTGAATAAGATTATTGATAGCTCCGATGCCAATTAGTAAAGTTAAAAGTTTGTATGAGCTTATAATCAAGTTTTACTTTTGTTTCATCAAGTTGCATAATTCAAATCATCTGATACTAGGTACCATAGCACAATGATGTTCATTTCAAAATAAAAGGAACTTAAGCAAACCATAGATGACAGTTTACAACATCGTACTTGGTAATGTTTCTCTAAACCAATAGAGGCTACTGTTATCAATCCGAGTGATGGATGAGTCTCCCGAATTTAAGATAGTATTAATTTATATATCACTGGATTTTGCCTGTGACAAGATTGAAAGAAATGTCCAGCAATTTGTTTGATAAGCCCTGAAAGTTCAAAATAAAGTTCATAGCTTGGAATTCCTTAACAGTTAGATTAAAATTTTCCTTCCATTTTCACTTCACAATAATAAACAGCAGTCTTCATATCATCTCCTTCAAATTTATCAAATTGCCAGTCTCTGCAGAATTTCCCCATCAAAACATCACTGTTTTTTACTAGAAATTAAACCCCCCCTCCCAACCTTCCCTCTTATCACACCTTTAACTGACACAGAACAAGATAATCATTCTGCTCATCTGATAAACACGTCATCCACATATATCAGAACTGATTGGCAAGAAAAGTCTATCCTTGTTGCGTTATTGCATCTATAATACACATCGCATACAGTAGTCAACCAATAAACTTTTATGAACTGATCAATCATAACACTGAATATCATGGAACAAGAAATTAGATAGTAACATGATAGACCATTGATTAAGAGCACTTATGTGCGGCAAAGGCTCAACAGAGGAATGTAGGTTTAGTTGCAGGGGAAGCTTCTAAATTCTGTTAGCAGGGAGTTAGTTAGATGAGCTGGCTTTGAGCTGGCTTTGTTGAGTTTGTTATTTTCAGCTGATGCTTCAAGTTTAAATAGCAATAGGGAGAGAAGGGAAGGGGAGAAAATTGGTGAGATCAAAAGGGAGAGACTAGGCTCTCGAAATCCTAGCTTCTATTCACTATTCTCCCTGTATTTCACTGCTATCCTTGATTAATATCATCCAATTCCCTATTCTTACTACATTCTTTACTTCTTTTCTATTATAATCATACAAAATTCATTAATCTGTAAACAGAGTTCTATCATAACACTATAAAACAGGTACAGAAAATCCTAACATGAAAGAACAAAGTATGTGAAATAGCTGAGGAATTTCTAGAAGTTATAATTACTGAGGTTAGGTCAACCCAGTGTCATCGTATCTATCAGGTATGCTGCACATATCCTGTATGGCAGCGGTAGCCTCAGGTCTCAACCACTTCAGGTTGGCTACATTTAAGATTTTATTGCCATCGTGCTCTATATTGGACAATACATAGTTTTAATTAATAAGCCATTCAGGCCTTTATTGGTACCTTAACCACCACATACTTGGTGAAATTCCTCAAACTGGGACAACATTAGGGAAGGAAAAAAATGACCAATTCAGGTAGGTGTCAAACCATTCCCCTGCCCCCGGCTGGGGCGTTTTTTTCCCCTTTAAAGCAGGAATCGGGGCGGGTTCATGACAGATTTTGCTGCCCCAAATCTGGGGCTTGCCATGCTTAGGGGATTCCCGCTCTGACCAGCCTCGGATATATTTACAATTTTGCCCTTATTTCCAATTTTTTTTCCCATTTCTATATGAGTATATAAACCCATTTGCCTAATCCTTTCACTCTCAACACTGCTCAGCCAAGTTCTCTTCTCTCTCTCTTTCTCTCCCCCGTTTACTCTCCCTCTCTATATCTTTCTCTTCTCTCTGATTTTTCCATTTTCTTCTCTATGAGCTTCAAGGCTCAAAGGGAGTCACATCTGCACAAAGCATATGAGTTTCAAGCATTTGAAATAATTGGGTTTGAAGGGTCCAACAACTTTTCTTTTGTGGGGATCTTTGGGCTTGGGAATCTAGGAATCAAAGAGAGATTAATTATTTAATTTCTGCCTACAGCTTTGAAATAATGAATGGCTTCATCAGGTGATCTAAGCCTTCCATTTCTGCCGCTTTTTTTGTGTGCGTGTGTGTTTGATTCATGGTTGCTCTCAATTCAAAGAAAATGTCCAGTTTGTAACAAGGATTCATGTTCTATTATGGTATATTAATTTAGTTGAGCAATAGCTATGTAAACATTTGATTATATTGGTTAATTACTTACTATTTTCTAGTTTGTGTTCATGTTTTGAATTGGGTCTCAATTTCCTGGATCAAACTCCAAAGGATGCTCCTTTAGATGAAGGTTCTCATTCTGACTTAAGCTTTACATTGATTAATTGAGAAAAACCCGATTCAAACTAAAATAAGCAGGGCAGGCAGGGAGGGGATTTCAAGTACCTGCACAGGGCAGATATGGAGATTAAAAATAAGCCCCCGTTGCCACCCCTAGACAACATACCGCTGTATGTGGGCGACTGGATGAATATCTTAGTCAATGTCCCTTAATTGAAAATTAGTTCAGTGATGGAGTTCTTAGGGTGTTAGATCAGAAATTAATTCAACTTCACATTTTATTTCATTTGAGGAAAAATTGCATATAAATAAACGTAACTCGCCTGCATGAGCACAGAACAAGTCTCAGAGCAAAAAATAGATACCATGAACAGAATTGTCCATAACAAGGTATCTAAAATGTTTTAAAGATAGCAAACTGATGCTTGTTATTGAGCAAATACTAGTCACTTAAATTACAACTCACAGTTGACCATGATTAATGAAAATGTTGAACTAGGTCTGAAGACTTAGGCTTGGTTATCAGTTAAAGGCTAGTTATTAAGGGCAGAAACACATATAAGCAGAAAGATACAACAACATATAATTCTTTTTTAACAGAAGTGCATAAAGAAGTGAAAATTTTTTATATTGCATGAAGAAGGGGAATAAGTCAAAATCTATAGTGACTACCTGCAAAATGGCAGCACGGACTGCTCTGGAGCATGCAGCATTTGTATGCATATAGTGCACAATATCCTATATTCATATGCAAACAAGAGAGATGTTACTTATATTTTGTTTAAAAATTCCGTAGATAAGTGCTCAAATGAACTTCAGGTAGAAGACGAGATTAAGATGCAATCAGCAGTCACCTGACAGCCAGTACTATGGCCAAGTAGTACCACACCCTCAGAATCTTCTTTGTTGATTAGATAGTTGATTAGCTGATCAAGCTCCATAGCATCCTTCAAACAAGATGGTGGAAAAGTATCTTAATCTCTAAGCAGAAGAGGTTGTATTTTAAAAACAGAGAAAAAAGACAGTAAGACCTGGGTACAAAGATTAGTTTCCAGATTGAACTCGGCCCAAAATCAAAAAGAGAACAGTGAAAACGAGAAAGTTTCAAACAACTAAAATATTAAGTGATTTAACATCAAAGGTCCAAATTTAGCACAGACTTAGAAAGTCGAAAAATATTTAACAGCCTACAATTGCAACATGATAAAAGTTGCACTCCTAGAGTAAGCTGAAGAATACTGGAAAGAAAAAGAAAAATTTCTTCCATCAGACTCTAAAGATGTTAAGAGGAACAAAATGTGTGGCCCTCAGCACACTGGATCCTTCAATCAGAATCCTTAGTTACCCCTCACGCTAGTTGCCTCTCCTGTGGACATTGTGCTGGTGGTAAGTAGTGAGAGCAGTGATAAGTCAATGACCAAACATAATGAGTAAATTATAATTTTGTGCTTCTTGTCTATTGCTTGAATGAGAAGGTATTAAGCAAGGATCATCTGAAAAAGAATAATTTTCATACAGAGAATCTATAGATTTACCAAGTCAAATGATATCACAATATGAGAGAAAATTGATATTATGATAAACAGATCTCTTGATGAATCCTCTAAGACATATTTTGTTCTAATTTTCAGGCATAATGATATAAAAAAAAATTGGTTCACGGGCATAGATAACATATAACTGGGAAATATATAGTACTTGTTTCAAGCTTGAGTTGCCATATCCACTATATAAAGATGACATAAGTAGTTGAAAGAAGATCTGTGATTTGTACTTTTGATGTTTGATTTTGGGATAGTTCTTGCTTCAGTTTCGTTACGAGGAAATTAAAGGGGTGGTTCAGCCACGCGCGAGACTGAACTTTCAATTATTTTCCAATTTTAGAGTTTATTTGGCTTGTTATTTTTCTATTTTTGATATTAACATAATTTTTCCCTCTTCAAAATTGAGAATCTATGTGAGTCCCTCACCAATTGGATAATGACATGTGACATTCTTAATGGGTAAAAAGGTAAGCCCACAACTTAAAAACATCTGCCAATTAAAAGGTGACACATGAAAAAAAGCAAAATGATAACTTCACCTAAAAACCCTAGCCAAATAGAAACCCTAACAGCACAAAAATCATAATTCTTGCAGGAAAAGTCACTCTGAACACATTTTTCTGATGGGACTATACTTCAAAGCATTATAAAAAAAAAGGCTCATATCGCTTAACAAGTAGGTCTCATATTTTCTCTAAACTCTATCAATACTCTTATTCTTCCTACAGAGTACTGACTTGAGCGTCGGAGAATCTCCCAAATAACCCAACTCTGGACGACTTTTTAGACCATGTGTTCGCAGCGCTTGCGGAATAAAATCTATTTTTAGCCTTTTCTGATTAGAAAATTCATTATAATAATAGTAACTTATGATTTTTTGAAACTACTAGAAATTCTTTAATGAAAATAATAATAATTCTATAACAAAAATTGTTTCTTTATTGCAACCAAAAATTTTCTTTAAAAACCTTATTAGGTTCTTGAAGAAATTCGAATGTTGATCGGTGGCGCATGCAAGAATTTTTTACATTCTGTTTGGAACAAATAAATTTTATAATTTTTATGGAATTCATTTCGAATTCTATAGTTGTCATGTTTGGACAAAAATACTCTGAAATTCATTTGAAAATGAATTCATATGGAATTGAGTTGGCTTATTGAAAATTTTATCAAAATTGATAGAATTTACAAATGAATTATACAAAATGAAGAGTAAAAAACTATGTTAACCAAAATTCTTTTTTCTCTCTCTCCTTCCCTCATCTCTCCCCCTTCCCTCCTCTCTCTCCTCTTTTGAAATTTTCATTTATTCCAAACATTTTAAGCATGACAATTCAAATTAATTCTACAATTTAAAATAAGAAAGTCAAACATTAAAAATCATTTCAATTCATTTATAAATGAATTTTATTTTCAATTCATTTGAAAATAAAATGAATTTCATATTCATTTGATTCCAAACGGACTCTTAGTCTTGTCATCTACAAAATAATAGACTACTACATGCTTATGAACATGCAAAGCCTCCCTCTCTCCTAAGCAGTGGCCGGTGGTCGATCTGCCCATAGCCCCATACCAACTTTCTTTCATTTGGGCTTAAGTGGACTTTTTTATACTAAACGTGGGTGATTTGGGTCCAATGCAAATTGACATTGGGCCTTTATTGGACCTGAATTTTGGCAAGGGTATTCTCTTTTCAATCTTCATTTTCTAAGTTGTTGTTTGGTATATGTTTTAAGTACAACTTAATCAAAAAAATTGTTTTTGTTAAGGTTTATAATTTGCTTTAAATTACACTTAAAGGATTTAACAAACAAAGCTTTATATCACAATATGAGAGAAAATTGATATTATGATAAACAGATCTCTTGATGAATCCTCTAAGACATATTTTGTTCTACTTTTCAAGCTTAATGAAGTAAAAAAAAATTGGTTCACAGTCATAGATAACATATAACTGGGAAATATATAGTACTTGTTTCAAGCTGGAGTTTCCATATCCACTATATGAAGACGACATAAGTAGTTGAACAAGTGACCATTTTTCATTATCCAAAGCAATTGCAAGAGGTTCCAAGTATCTGCAAATCAGGTAAAGAAAGATATCAAAATATTTAGAATATGAATTAGCATTCCACTATGTATTAGAAGAAAAAGGATCTTGTTTAATTACTCTCTCCATCCAATTGACACCACCCTACTTCCCATTTAGTTACTCTCAAAATGTTTGTCAATTTAGAAAAGTCTATGCATGGACTTGTTTCACTTCATAAATTGACAATCTCCATATTTTTAGCACTGTCCTTATTTTGCTTTTTAGTTAAAATAAAGTCATGGGATGTTCTCAGAAAATTTCAACTTTTGAAAGCTGATAGCCTCTGTCAGATGAATGGAGTAACTAAAGCTCTAATCATCTGGCAGAAGATCCAATCTCAGTTCTATTGGAAAGAAACAACTAAAGAAAAGACAACAAATTGTTTCAATGGAAATGATGTTTACAGAGCACACCCAAAACTATGAAACATACTCAGTTGCCAGAAACCCATCTGTCAATCCACCAATAAATACAACTTGTTGTTTATAGTCACCTGTTTTAAATGCAACCTGCGATGATAAATATAATAAGAACGAGAGACATAATTACTGAAGTTAAATGTAAATCAATAAAAAAGTATAAAGTCCTACAATAACACATTATCATAAAATCTGAGCCACGGAAACAATATTACAAAAAATAAATAAATAAAATTTGAGGGCCCAATAATACTGAAGTCTCTCATCAATACATTGCAGCCAAGAATCCCCATGTTTTTATGCCAACAACACAACTAGAACTTACTACTAAACATCATAACAACAAGGGAAAAAAAAGCTCTAATACAAAGGAGAGAAGTTCTTGACGTGAAAACCATGCCACTACCCACTATGAAAAAAATAGCTGTCCAAAGTCCAAAAGCCATTGATGAGAATGTCAGAAATTAGAATTACTGTCTGAGTAAACAGATTTTCATAAGAACCACTTGTCCACCTACTCCAACTCAAATTGACCAATTACCAGTAGGAAGGCTCTTTTGAATGCCACAAGTGTCCACTGAAATTAAACTAGTGAATATAGAACCTAAAAATTCAACTTTTGGACTTCCATTTCAGATGAATTATTTGAAAGATGACACTTAAAAGAGAAATGGAGCAGTAGCCTTGATACAAATGTTGGACACCCTTCAACCAAAAAGATTAAACCATTGAGTTCTGGTCTAGATCATTACTATCATACATATTGATTACTCACTCGCTAGTCACTTCTTTTCGGAGTATAATTTCCTTCAGTATGACTCAGTTGCACGTGAACCTCAACAATCATATACAAAAGCTAATCCCAATGACTAGAAAAGGGCAATTTACACTTCAAGCGTCGAGACTATTTACTGATTTACATAATAAATTTGAAGTTATGAAAATTTATTCGAAATTTTCCATGAAAACCAAAATCACAACTGCAAATATACCACAACTAGAGACACATATGCCAACATTCACTCTCAAACCCCATGATTATCAAACAAACCCAATATAAAAACCAACAATTAGTATCCAATCAAAATGGGAAAAAAAAAAAAAAATCTGTTCTGCTTCAACGCTAATAATCAAACAATCAATTAAGCAAAGAATGATTCAACGCACCTGAGGAGGCTTGGCCCCGTACTTGAAGAGCACACCGCGGAACTGTTTCTTTCCCTTAATGGGTCCTCCAGAATCGACGCCGCCCCCTCCAGATACGGAGCTGTTGGACAGCTTGAAGCTCCCGGATTTATCGGAGCGTCCCCTCACAATCCCCGAGAACCATGAGGTCGTTGATGACGTGGAAGATGAAGAAGAAGAAGAAGAAGAAGATGGAGCTGAAGATGTAGTCGACAGATTCATTTGTTAGATGTTAACGTTAAGTGGGTTTGATTTTAAATCGACAACATTTATCTACCAATTTATGGGATTTTTTTTTTCTGTCTGTTAATTTGACTTGATTGGGATGTGTGGTTTACTAGTATCTTTTTGTGGAGGTTTTGAAGGTGAATTGTTTGATAAAGAGGAGAAAGAAGATCTCTGATTTGTACTTTTGATGTTATTTTGGGATAGTTCTTGCTTCAGTTTCGTTAAGAGGAAAATAAGGGGTGGTTCAGCCACGCGTTTGACAAGCGCGAGACTGAACTTTCAATTATTTTCCCATTTTAGAGTTTATTTGGCTTGTTTTTTCTATTTTTGGTGTTAAAATGATTTTTCATTTTTCAAAATTGAGATTTGATGCGGATCTTTCACCAATCATATAATAACAAGTGATGTTTTTAATGAATAAAAAAATAAATTCACAACCCAAAAACATTTGTCAATTAAAATTTGATATATGACCAAAGACAAAGCCGCAAAATGCATTCTCCGCTCCAAACTCATCCCATAATGGCCTCAAAACTCCAATTTGAGGAGTACTTTCCAATACAAAGCATTTGGTGCTTTGTGTGTGATCCATTGAAAAAATTCTCTTTGAAGCCTGTCATATATGCACAACTTCAATTGGGCCAGGAAACATATTATATATAGACTGGTTTTTGTTGAAACCCATCTTCTCCAGTAGACTATAAATACTCTTTATTGCCGATTGGAAAAAAACTGGGGATAGAAACTGGATATTTTTCCTTTCAAGAGAGAAGCCCATTTTCATTTTATAATTTCGAGCTCAGCTCACTTTGTCAAACGGGCTTAAAATTGAGCTCGAACAATTCGAACTCGTGTTTTATGAATCACGAGTCGAGTTTTGACAAATCCAACCGCGAGCTGTTCGATATGATTCTACCCCAAATGTTCATATTTACAAGTGGTGAGGACTTTGCTAAGAGAATCTCAATAAGGAACAGGACCAACCTTGCTTTAAAATTGTCATGTGAAGAAAATGCTCCCCAAATTTGAAATTAGTGAGCTACAGATTAGCCAAAATTTAATAAGCTACCAATTTACAGGTATTACCAAGAAGGGAAAAGAGAAAATCGAAAATAAGGGAACCGGTTTATAGGTATTGATCTTAGCAGTAGGTTAAGAGTGACACTTTGTTAATGTAACCTGCCAACCTTTGGATGTCAAAGAGTTACACTTTATTAAAAAAATCCATTAGCAAATTCTAAGAAAGGTAGTAACAAGTCTTAAAACACGATTATATCATCCTAAGACCTACTTTAATAATTATGATATGGGTCAGCTGCTAGTCAATACGAGTATGTTCGGAACAAATGAATTTTATAAATTTTGTGGAATTCAATTGTAATTTTATACTTATTATGTTTGGAAAAAAAATTATAGAATTCATTTTGAAATGAATTCACTGTGAAATTGAGTTAACTTGTTGCAAATTCTATCAAAGTGAAAAGTAAAAAGTTGTGTTGAGTAAAATACTATCTCTCTCTTCTTTCCTCTTCTTTTTTTGAATATTTCATTTATTCCAAACATTTTAAATACAAAAATTCAATTGAATTCTATAAACATAACTAACAAAAAAAAAATCTAAATGTAAAAATTAATTTCTAAATAAATTATATTTTCAATTCATTTAAAAAATAAAATGAATTTTATTTTCATTTGCATCCAAACAGAATGTAATATTTCAATGGTCTTGCTTTATCAAAAGTTGCAGTTTTTTTTAATAAAGTGATAATAATTCTAATTGAAATCGGAAAATTACTTTCATTTGGAGAGAAATACATGTTAATTAGACTGGGAACTGAGAAATTTCATACAAAATTCCTCTAAGTTTTTTTAGGGTCAAAATTCCTATATATAGTTTTATCTTAACATAATATATAAAGTGATTTTTGTATAAGCAGAATTAGTTTATTTTAAAATAAGCAACACGTTAAAAGAATTCGGTTACCTAAACAATGAATCAAACAACACTAAATCAACTTATAGTGTTATCAATAAAAGCACAAGATTTAAAAAATCATTTTATTTTTTTATTTTTTTAACATTCCGTGTAATACGTACTAACCAAGTAATCAAGGTCCATTCCTTCTTGATCATACGGATAAAATAAATGAATATTATATAACTCCGTTATCTTCCTTTTGCAAAGACATTGATCTAAGATCGACGATCGCAGACTTAAAACTTGAAAAAATCATCACAAGTACACATTAGTTAATTAAATTTTGATTTGATTTAACATGTGACCGCAGCTCATTACAGATTGCATTAAATACCCAATTAATTTGTCGAAAGTTAAAAAAATATTTGATTCAGTAATAAAAACTCGCTAAAAATATTTATGTTTGAGTATATTCATAAATATTTATTGACATTAAATTTAAATTTTCATATCACATAATGCGAAGTGATATTTAGATTTGGTTTCAAAGTAGGTACAGTGAAAACTACGTGCTCCAAACTTATTATGTGCTGAGAATCCAATGTTCTCTATAATATGTAAAGTAATTTATCTATTTACGCATTTTACCTAACAAAAAAATTAATTTCCTAAGAAATTTCACACAATATTAGTTTGCATGGAAAATGATGAGTAAATGATGGTTTTTTTTTTTCAATTTTCTCACTAAAATTTTGTTCCTATAAATGTAGAAAATGGTGGCATAAATTGGAATTTTCGGTAAATGCAATGAACGAAAGAGTGGTCATTACTCATTACATTAGGAATCAAAAGGAAGGTGGGCTCAAATGAAGAAACGACCCTTGAATAAACTAAAATATTATATGTGAATATGCCCTTCTTAATTAAAGTCTTGCAAGGGGGTCCTTTAGGTGTTGATTCTACTAAGAAAGAAACTAATTAAGTACTACGTACTTTATATTATATGTGTTTACAACCCCATTATTGACTTACTAATCAATGCTTTCAATTTTATTTTTCTGTTGATCCATCAAAAGAGAGAGGGATTCCTCAAACAGTAGAAACCACGAAAAATCAAAATTGAAGATGCTCATGGTGGAGATATATATTGTAAAATGCATTTTAATTATCCGGTTTTTTTTTTTTTCAAACTTCTTGATATTTCACCAAACGCGTGTGTGTTACACATGATTAATACATGATAAGATGTGAGGAGAGAGATACAGTGATGAATTTTTTTTTTTAAATTTTTAAATGGAAGCACCTAATCGGAATGCTGCCGGAAAGTCTAGTTCACGCTCTCATTAAAGTTAATTTTTATTGCTACGGAATGATTAGTTTGTAATGTGGATGAGATTGAATATTCAATATAAAATGGAAAAATAATAAATTGGGACTTTAGTGATCGGAGAAGAAAGAAAGTTTATGATTGTGGAAGTTCCTTTTTATCTATCAACAGGATCTAAGTGCCATTCCTATTTGAATTTTGTTGTTAAAAAAACAGCAACTTTTGTCTCTCCCAAGGCACGCTCGTATACCATCATAGTCATAACTTCATAACTTCAATATTTTTCAATATTGAGATTGAAAACTCATAAATTTATTATTTTTACATTTGATGCTTGTGGGTCAAATTTATCGTTTAATAAAAAATTAACACATGATAATTCTCACAGTTACAAAAATAAAAGTAAAATAATAATTCCACTCATCCCAGATTTTATTTACCTCGCTTTTTCTAATTATATACTAATTTAAGTATTTAAGGATTCTCTCCGAAAAAAAAAACACTTTAGATCAACTTCATTTTCAAATACCTTTCACTGAACTAGATCAAATCCAACTTTCAAAAACGACTTGAATTAACCCAATTGATACGATATATTTTTAGCATCAACAACATCAATCATCTTTATCATAAAATAATTATATGAAAAGTTGGTACTTTTAGATAATGTTAAAATATTATCTTTTTAATAATTATACGGAGTGATATCATGCCTATTTGATATAAGAAGCCAAATATTTCAATCCCACATTGAAGTAGATTTCTATTTAAGAGGATTTTCAAACGGTGTCTAAGTGATAACACACTTGATGAGACACAATGAAATCACTTTTGATAGCCACTTTCGGAATTAAGATTATAATTCAAATTACTCCATTAAAATTGTATATAATCATTTGTTGAGTCAAAATCATTAGACTTTCACCATCATTGAACATACAAAGTATAAACATTTGAAAGAATGCAATGATTACAATATATATATATATATATATATATATATTAAAAAGATACTGAAAATAATTCACAATGTTAACCTGTATTTTCATCATCATCATCTTTCGCTAACCCGTTATAATGGCCACAAAAAAATAACCGCAAAAAAAAGTGGTGATTGAGTCATCAATTTTAATCATCATTGTTATCCATCAGAATAGTAATGATTTAAAAATATAACAGTGATAATAACAAACAAAAATAAAAATGCGTGCACATTTTTATATGTCAAGCCAATGAATGATTAATTTGAATTACTCGTGAATCAAAACCAAAAGAAATGTTATATATATATATATATATATATATATATATATATATATATATATATATGTTTTGGTTGTACTATATATGAAGCTAGTGTACGTTTTCCTTGAAGTACTGAAAATAGTTCTGATGATAATACGGCAACGGGTAAAGCTAAAGAGAAATATGGGGCAACGACTTTTGACATCCCACGAGTATGTCAATTGGCGTGCGCCACGTAGGCACGAGTGTACGTTCTTTTTTTTCAGTCAATTTTTGTTACCAATAAATTTGCATGATATTATTAATGAAATTTTCGGACCAAAAAATTTTTAAACACTGTGACGGATGTACCCGTTTCAGCGTTGTTTAGCAATCGCTCTCAAGAATAAAGGGAAAGAAAGAGGGTACCCAAAATTAATAGAAAAGAGAAAAGATAAGGAAAAAATATTCTTTAATGAGTAGCCAATACATTTTTTCTAATTAACACCCATCTTTAGAAAAAGGAAAGAATTTACTTGCCATCATTTTCAGTTGGGTATCTATTGTACGGAAGCCTTTTGTGAAGGCAAATGGCAATCAGTCACTCGTGTTAGCAGTAATGTTGAAAAGCTCAAACAACATGAGATTGTGTCACCAGGGACTTTAAGGAGTCGTCCATGGATTAGAGGGATTGTGTCTCTCCCTCTAATGTTTAAGTTAATGATATGAACATTGAGGAAACAAAGAGTAAAAAAGTTAGAGAATCATATGATTATAAGTTGTGTACTTGTCATAAAGAGCATTGATTTATATAGTCTTGCACTATAGTTCAATTAAAAAGTAATTAATGATGAGTGTTGCAATAAAATTAGAGTTTCCATGTGTTGGAGTATTCTAATTGGATTAGAATTTCGTATTTTAATAGGATTAGAGTTCTCATAAGCTGAGATGACCTTAATGCCTATGAACAAGTGTAAATAGCTTATTTATTGATTTTTTTTTTGGTCTGTGGACTTATCTTGAAATGTCACATGTCATAACCTGATTGGATGAGAAAAATTATTCTACATCAATATAAATTTTATATCATGAAAAGAATAAGGAATTGAAAATAATACGCAATATTGATTTATATTTTTATTATCACCTCTCGCTAGCTAGTTATAATAGTCACAAAAAGGTAATTGTAAAGAACAAAGGGTGGTAAAATCATCAATTTCAGTCATTACTATTATTCGTCCGAACAGTTATTACGTAGAATATCAAAAATAATAATTTTGAAAAATTCAAATAAAAATAAAAATTCGAAATATGTGTTATATGACGTATTTCTATTTGCCAAATCCGTGACTAACTAATTTGAATAAATGACACACCAATAAAAGTCAAAATGAATATATATATATATATATATATATATATATATATATATATATATATGTGTGTGTGTGTGTGGGGGTGGGGGGGGGGGGGGTGTTTCATGTTTCCAAATTAATACATTTCCTTGTATAAGCTCACTTCACTAAGTATGTTTTGGTTGTCCTATATAAGAAGCGTAAGTGTACATTCTTCTAAAGTAGTGAACATAGTTCTGATGATAATATGGCAATGGGTAAAGTTAAGAGACGTGTGGGGAGAGCCAGTTTTGACATTTCGCTAGAATGCCAATTGGCGTACGTCTCGTAGGCATGAGTTCATCTTCTCCGTTCAGTCAATTTTTGTTATTAGTGAATTTACATGATGTTACCAATAAAATTTTCAGACAAAAAAAAATGTAAAAACACACTACTACGGCCCACGGGCAAATGTACTCGTTTCAGCGCTGTATAGCAATCTCTCTACAAGAATAAAGGAAATACGAAATCAACAGAAAAAAAGAAAAGATAAGGAGAAAAGATTCTTTAATGAGTAGTCAATCAAACTTGCTGCATATATACATTTTTTTTTCTTTCTAATTAACGCATCTTTAATGCTCTACTCATCACTTATATATATTAAACTATATTTATTCTCTTACTTTCATGCCCAAGTCACTTCTAGAGCTGCTGTTTATGAAAATCATATTTTCTTTTTCTTTTTTTTAAAAAAATAATTTACTTGCTATCATTTTCAGTTGGGTATCTATTGTACGGAAGCCTTGTTAAAGGCAAATGGCAATCAGCCACTCGTCTTAGCAGTAACATTGAAAAGCTCTATCAGGGGGGAAAAAAAAAAAAAAGTGTTTCTTGCGGCACAGATTTTTTAACTATGCATCTATAATATTTAATTTTGTAAATTATTAATTTAGTGTAAAAAGGTTTTTGAATTATGATTAATAACAATTAATTTTTTAAGTTTATTTTTTGATAAAAAATTTAACGGAAGTACAACACGTGAAGATTTTTTCATTTGAATATTACTATATGATGAGTGTGTATTTCAAAAATTGAACCTAACTAAATCGTTGAACCAGTGAAGTTATCCTTTAAGTTCTTCACTTGATTAAGTTTATTATCGAAAAATAGATTTAAAAAGTTGATTGTTACTGATTTATAATTCAAAGACTATTTGCGCTAAATTAATAGTTTAGAGAATTAAATGTTATGGATTCATAATTCAAAGTTATGCGATGCACTAAACCCGAAAAAAAGAGTGATGCTATTCAAACACGTCCCTTTAACATCCATTTTTAACATTTTTAAAAATTTGTATGGTAATTATTACTAAGTTTTTAAATAATTACAATTGATTTATTTAAATAGTAAAATTTGGTGTTCAAAAGAAAATAAATTTAAAAATATTTATTAAAAAAATAAATTTATATTGTTACTTAAATATACTGTTTAGCTAGTCCTTTCACCACATATATAATTATTATCTAGGTATCGAACCCACTAAAAGGGAAATTCCCTTTGCCCACTGCTTTCTTGAAAACAACTTGCCCACCCAAATTGTTCGCAATGTGGTTGCTATTTTTATATTAAGTATGAGGATGAATACATAACATATATATATATATATATATATATATATATATATACCCAAATTAAGAAAAATAAATATTACTAAACTAATCAATTAAGTCCAAAGGGGGAATCTTCTTATGACTCACAACCTCCTACTGTGATTTGACTAATCCTAATAATCATTAAATAATATACATTAATAACCATCTATATAAAAATATCATTTGATTTAGCAGTTCTTAGTTTCAGTTTATAACCATCAAAATGATTTTTAAAATTAATTTTGATAAAACCAAAAACTACTTCATGTTTAGTAATGCGAAAAATAATTTTTTTTCATATAAATATCAATTTATTAAAAATGTTTTTTAATTTTTGATTTTTTTTCAAAAACTATTTAATTTTTAAAAATTTAACTTAATTTTTATTTATAAGAAATAAAAACTATTTTATAAACTATTCAAAATGGTACATAAGGCCATACAAATTTCATGAAATATCTTCATATATAGTGATCGATGACTTATATTAACAAAGAGCTTTTGTCTTTGCTACAATAAATTTATATTTTTTTATTAAAATAATGTTATATACAAGTATATCGATTATTCAATTATAATATAAGCTCATAATACTATAATACTATCACACAATCTACTAAAATAGCGGGAGAAAAAACAACCAAAATATAAATCGAATATCTAATCTAAAAAGAAAGTTGTGTGGTCCCAAGATCACAATTTCTATGAGGAGCCAAAGTACTTCGGATTTTGATTCTTTCAATTTTGAGAAAAAACTTTAATTTCAAGTTAATCTCATCTTTAACTCTTTAATTGTTTTAGATGGACAATATTTTGTCACAAAATAAAAATAGTGACATATCATTTTTTAAGAATCTAATAAAATGTGATATGACATTGTTTTTATTATACGACAAAATATTATCCATAAAAAATAATTTTAGAATTAAAATGGAATTGAACTTAAATATAAAATTACTTTTTAAAACTAAAAAAACCGAAATCCCTAATGGTATGGCTTTATGAAAGAAGAAAGTGGGGGGAAGAATTTTGCAAGTATGCACGTGTCACTCTCATGGAATCAGGTGTCACGGAGAAGTTGTGCAACTGTTTGTCATCGTGGTCTTTCCTTAGCACCATAAATACCAAGATCACCTCTCATGCTTTGAGCAAGTAACATGAAATAAAGGGTACTGATAATGAATATCTACCTTGTGTTTTAATCATTTCACACACCACCCATAACATCTTATCTCTTCTTCTTCACGCAAGTGCTCTTAGTATCAAAAATTCATTTTATTTTCAAAGAGCAAATATATAACTTTTGTGGTGCTCAAAAAAAGAACACAACTAGTTGTAACTTGGCTACCTTTATTTGCATATATATATACCCACAATACAAAAGGACCATTTCTCTAATTTGCTTGAAATTCATTGCAAACTTTCTTTCACTTCTCTCTCTGTCCCCTCCCCCACACTCTTTCTCCGAAGACACAGGTACATACCATATTCGTCCACAGGTCGCCGCATATTTGACATTAAAGGTACGGTGGTCCATGAACATATTGCGGGGTAATAAAAAAAATTTGTATGTTGTGTGTCACACGCTTTGTTTTCGGATAAATAATTCTTATATAATCTTACTTGCATACTTGGGTTAATTTTAATCTCATACAGATTCAATAAAGATGAAATTTTGCCTGTCCGCCCTCAAACAAGTACAGCCCCTAGTGAATTTCCAAGGAGCACTCACCATAGAACCCTTCTTTCGCCGGAAAGACAAGGTTGTCTTCGTAATAGGTGCGACCGGCACCGGCAAGTCCCGCCTTGCAATCGACCTAGCAACCAGTTTACCGGCGGAGATCATAAATTCCGACAAGATTCAAGTTTACAAAGGGCTTGACATAGTCACTAATAAGGTCACGGAGGAGGAGTGTCGTGGGGTCCCTCACCATTTGCTAGGCACAATAGATCCTAATTCAAACTTCACCTCTATCGATTTTCAACATCATGCATCACTCGCCGTTAAATCCATAGTCGGGAGGGATCGTCTCCCGATCATCGCCGGTGGGTCCAATTCGTATATCGATGCATTGGTGAATGATTGTTCTGATTTCCGATTAAGGTACCAATGTTGCTTCCTATGGGTTGATGTGTCCATGCCGGTGCTATATTCATTTGTATCGAAGCGAGTTGATAAGATGGTGGAAGCGGGTTTGGTCGATGAGGTGAGAAAAATGTACAATCAAAAGGCCGATTATTCACATGGAATTCGGCGTGCAATTGGTGTCCCTGAATTGGACCCATTTTTTAGAGCTGAATCAGTAGTTGATTATAAAACTCGAGCTAAATTGCTCAACCAAGCCATTGACAATATCAAAGAAAATACTTGTTTATTGGCTTGTCGTCAATTACAAAAAATTCATCGCCTGTACAAACAATGGAATTGGAACATGCATCGATTAGACGCAACAGAAGTGTTTCTCAAATGCGGAGAAGAAGCCGACGAGGCGTGGGAGAAACTCGTTTCAAGGCCTAGCAACATGATTGTTGATCAATTTCTCTTTGATGAAGATCATATCACCACCGCCATTGCCGCAGTAACCCATTAAAGGTAGGACCCACATAAACTACCAATGAAAATATGGCTGCACGTGGCACCCTATCTTTATATAACTTAGTTCTTTTTTTTTTGTTAATTTTGGGATTTATGTAAGAGAGAAGAAAAGGGAAAAGGTTTGAGAGAGAAAAAAAAAATTACGGCTTAGACTGATAGGAGTTGCTGTCAGTTCGTTAAGTACCTACATGTGGGCGGGCTTACAGTTGGGAGCAATTTAGAAATCCGTGCAGGGGATGCTAAGTTACTTGAAAGTGCACGCGCACATTCAGTTTTTCTTTCCGTACTTAGTGTGTGGTGCGCCCGCATCAATCATGATACAGTGTACTCTTTGTCGGGGCCATGTTGAATTGTGATGTGGGGATGGTCCAATAAAACTCCATGGACCCCCCACGTACAAATGGGTACGTGAGAGGGGCGACTGGCGTTTTGGTCATATTCAGTGTGCCTATATTGGACAGCTACACATGTAATTGGAATATCTGAAAGATGTGTCTGTGAAAAAAATGTCTTCTCTTTGTACCAACTTAGTAGTAAGTAAATATTGATCAACATACAATCTCAAGCAGGATAGGAGAACGGTGATTTTTACGGTAGATTTAAATAAATTTAAATCAAACCTTAAACAATTTTTATATCTCAAACATATGGTTTAAACAATTTTTTTTTTAGAATTTGGGTGATAATTTAAAAATAACCGAGTAATGAAATCAAGTAATAACACAGAAGGATTGAACATAAATTTTCAATTTCGTGTTTGCAAGACACATTTTTATTGATTTATAATTGAAATGTTTATTTAGATTGTCAATTTTAATTGTATATTTGTTTTTATTCTATATGCGTTGGTACACGTATATCTCAAATAGGTAACAATATATATATATATATATATATATATATATATATATACACCTTAAAACTCTATTGATAAATTTATGAAAATTGAATAATAATTTTATAAAAATTAAATAATAATATGAAAATCGCATTTTGTGCGTTTCTCCATCAATTGCATGATCAATGGCAAAATGTGGGACCTAGAAAACCATTGATTTGATGTAAAGGGGTATATGCTTTGATTCACAGTTAGTTAGATCATTGATAAAGGACACGGCTGTGATTGAACAATTGCATTACCTTTTTTTTTTCCTAATCCAACTTGCATTACCGAGTTATTCCTTTGAATTGATGTGTGTGCAAATGTGATGAGAATCTGAAAAAGGGCCAAAAGGGCAAAATACAGTGGCATTTGGTGGGGCCAATCCAGAACCCCTTGTCTTCTTCACGCCACACGAATCCAATATATAAATACGGATACGGTGGCTTTATACCCCACTCACCACCCCCAGTCCTCGAGTGGACCCACATGAGAAAAAAAAATCTTTTGTTTTTAAGCTTCTTCAAATTTTTTTTTTTTTTTTTTTGCCCTTCACGTTTGAGTCTGCTTTTGGTTTTTTGCTGCACATATGGGGAAACGGTACGCTATGTGGTCAAAATCACCTTTAGTAAAGGAGCTCAAGGCTTTGCCTTTGCATCCCATATTGTAAAAGGGGATAATGATTTTCCAAAAGTTTAATGGGTATCATTCTTTTTTCCCTTTTCCCTTTATTTTTTTCCACACAGAATAATTTCACACAATTGATCTCTATGTGAAGTATTTATTAACACTCACATTTATAATAATTTATGAAATCTCATAAAAATTAATACTATTTTGGAGTTAAAAGATGTAATAAGGAGTATCTAATTATTTTTTCTGTTGTTTTTTAGTATAATTTTGTGAATTTTTCTGTGTATTTCTTTGTATAATATTAAGAAAGATATTCCAAAAAATGATTTGTCATGATCTCATTGAACTACACAAAGCAACAAAATAAAGTCCTATCTTTCTCTTATATCTCTCTTGATACTAAAAATTTCTTATCTGGACTGAGGTTGGATTGGAGGCAGTGGGCCTCATTCGATCAATGACAAAAATTTATCTTTTTTTATGCTATCAAATGAATGGTGCTTGATTCAACATATCCTACAACTTCATCTTAAGCAAGAATTTTTCTTTAATACCATGTGTACGTCCGTTAGTAGCATTTATAGGTTGTGAAATGGGTATAAGGCCTAATAAGATTCAGGGTGTATTTATCCAAAATGGTTGGGTTCAAGTCGGTTCTTCAGTTACCAACAAAAAAAAAATAGAGAGGTCTAAGGCCTAAAATAATCCAACTACAAAGAATATGTACTCCACTGCAAGAGTGGTGTCAAGCAAAAAAAAAAAAAAAAGGTTAATATATAAAGTACATATTGCAGATCCTTTTCAATACAATTATCAATTAAAGCCGCCCAAAATTTTCCAAATTGATATTTCTAACTCCGTCCCTGCAGCTCATGGGTACCATTTCAGAGAGTTCAAATCATAACAGGCAAATTCCAACCTAAAATAATACATAGTATTTATAATAAGGTTTAAATAAATATTGAACTTCTTCTAAAAATATCTATATTGAATATCTATATTGAACTTAATTGGTTATCCATATAAAATACATTGAAGAATAATTAGTGACAAGAAGCATATAACTTAATACATTATCCAACGGTATGGCTTCAACGAAGCAGTATTTAAGTTGATGGTAAAAATATTATTCATTTTAAACTATAAAATGTCTCTTCACGTGCAAACCAGTTGAAGAACTTTACATATGTATTCAGTGTAAGAGGCTGACGAAAGCCGAAGAATGATTAATGCACGTTGCACAAAATCCCAAATAATGGTGAAGAATTAATGGTTGTGGGCGTGAAGGGAAGAAAGGTTCCCACGAATCGAACACAACTTTTGTTTTGCTTACACGCGAAATAAATAATTGAGTGATCAATTATCTCAAAACAAAACCTTAAATTATTTTAATTGGGTTCCACTTTATTATTTATCTTCTTACAAACTCCATCATGTGCAAACCCACTCCTTTGCACATACCCTCACTAAATACTATGAGAACACTAATGTGTGTCAAGATAGGGTGAAAGATAGGAGCCTGACTCGAATTACTCCCTCTTCACATGCTTGGATAAAGATTAACGAGGAATGAGAAAGAGGGTTCTCAAGGATCAGAAGCAAGATTTGGAAAAGATAGATGAAAAATTCTTGTCCAAACTTGATTTATGGGATTTTCTTGAACTAGAGATATTCTCCATTGTTAGATGGATTTTTCCTTCTCTCGATCTGACTAGGGAATATAACTCTCGTACAGAAAAATCTCATGGACTCGGTATAGATAAATCCCTCCTAGGATTGATCAGTCATTTGGGTGACTGTTTAGCCAAGAAATTATAATATTTAAGCGCATGCAGTGCACTACCAGAACGTACATGCATTCCCTTGTGATAAAAATAAGAGAAAACGGTAGCCACAAGAGATCAAACTGAAAGATATGTAGTCGTAAGGTAGTAGTGTATCTTTCTTTGAACATGTTTGTCTGTTTGATTTTCTCTTCAGTGGTAGAAAACTAGAAAATGTTAAGTTTGAATGAGATATTAGGAAGATCGAATTTCTCATTTTGTCTTGATCAATGGGCATTGTTAATAATCACCATCAACCCTGTTAATTGATTTGTCCAAGCGCTCAAAGACAATATAAAGATCAAACGTAGAGTGAACTATTAACTAAATCCGGCTAGTGATCAATTACATGAACCATGATCAAATAATTAAAACCAGCAAATTTTCTGGAAGGAAACACATTTCTCTCAAAGGGATTCGCCATTAGCCAATTGTCAGCTTGTTCGAGCAAAGACAACATAGTGATCAAAGTAGCAAAGTCTTAGTAATCACTTGAAAATGCTGCAGATGTGATTTTTTTGATTTCACTGTGGTTAATTCGATCAATTTGTTGTTGGTTATTCATTTGGATCATATATTAGCTGAGCTGTTTATCTTTTAAGGGTTAATTTGTTTATATTCATTGCTACACCTAATAGCTAGACGACATATGGATGGCCTTAGGACCAACAGCAAGATGACACGTGGACATTCCCATACCCAATGGCGAGATGATACGTGGACATTTCCCTGACCAATGGCGAGATGACATACGGACAAGCTATTGACGAACCCACTGCCATTCCCGGACACCCTTGTGTAGCCCTACAAGTGCAATTCCAGGGAACACTGTTCCTTGACACCCCTGCCCAGACCTATGAGCGTGATTCCAGGGATCACGATCCTCCTTAAGCACCCGACCATACTTATTACACCCAAAGTATAACGCGGTAGTTGTAGCACAGCTTTGGGGTGTCGATTCCACAGGGAGACAAGCAATCTACAAGAGAAAGTGCAAACCTTAAAACAAACGATAAAAGTTAAACGAGAGAAATTGAGTTTTGATATTGAAGTAGTGTAAATATAATGGATAAATAACAAGGGTCTGGGAATCCTCCCTAGGTTTGTTGCCTTATTCCAATCTTAATTCAGTTGTTTTTATCTCGATTGTAAGTTTCAGATCCCAAACAAGTAATTGGCAAATATTCAATCTAGTACATATATAAACCCTAATGTAATTGATATGAATTACTCTTTACTTTCGAGTTAAGCACACATAACCTATCCTATAGATTTATCAAGAAACGATAATATATCTTTAATAACAATATTACAGTAATTGACAAACCTAAAAGATAAATCTACCAGACTCAATCATACCCAAACAACATCACCTAGGGATTCATCTCTTCGCCTTGCTTGGAGATTAGTTGGCCATAGGGGAGAATGTGGCAGCTCTCCCTTGAGTTTTCCGGCCTTCGGCCCTCTTCCTCGATGTCCTCCTCTCAAACCCTAAGTGATTTATTTATAATACAAAAGTTCCAAGGGTATTCTAGGGTTTAAACAATCATCAATGTCCTAATTAGGTTATAACTCGGAGACAAACTTTTGAGTGCGTGTCGCAGCTCTCACTTGTAGGCGCTGCGGCTTGGCCTTGGTCTTTGGAGAGGTGTGCTTCTGGGCGTTGCGGCCTTGCCTTGTGGGCACCGTGGCTCTTGCTGAAGGCTGAGGTTAAGGAGGTTCTGGGTGCCGCGGCCCTCCCTGGTGGGCGCCTAGGCGCTAGCTGGTGCTTGATCTTATGCATGTTCTGGGCGCCTAGGCCCTCACTGGTCCAAGCCTAGGCACCCACTGAGGTGGATTTTCTTCATTTTTGCTTCTCCGCAACCACTCTGACACTCCGTTATGCATGGAATCTTTGCGCTTTAAACAACGATTGCTTTTCTATCTCTTTTAACTCGTAGTACCTGAAAATGCACCGAAATAGATCAACATTCCAAGGATATCACTTTAGAGTTGTTATCGTATAAAAATGCAATTAAGACCGAGATCAACCCTAAAATGCTAACAGTTAAGCACTGTTGAGATGCATTTTATGGCCCTCATCACAACCCCCAACTAGCTTATTGCTAGTCCTTAACAATTCAAGCGAAAACAAGAGATGAATTCTTATGGTAGGAATCAAAGCAATGTTAGTGTTAAACCAGGAGCAATTCACTTTTTGTCTCAAAAATTGCACATAATACACAACACATAGAATCATTAAATATCACTTAAGTCCAAAAGTAATCCAAACATCAATCTCAAAATCGTTATCGACTCTTAACATCCATCTTACCACAATCTATTAATCCGAACACCCGGATGATTTTATGCATAACAGTTATGAATACAAGTCTTGGCCTCTAAAAACATAATGAATTGCGTGACATCAATAAAAAATCAAGCTCCATAGGCTTATTTTTCAAATATCTCTCCACTATTGTAGAAAAATCACACTACATTGGATCAATAGGTCTTTAATAAGCTTGTAACGTTAGGCTAAGGTGAAGGTTAAGAATGAACGGGAAGGATTCAACAAGTAAAAGAACTTAATTTATTAGTTTTAAGCACAACCACTTTAAGTACTTGATAACCTTTACTTCAACAGCCAACTCTTTCAACCTGTTTCTATAAGAGCATATCTCTTAATAAGTCACAACTTTTCTTTTCTTTTCTTCTCTCTTTGCCATAATTCACTTCTCTTTTCTTTTATATTCTGGCATAAGACCATTCACCTCTTTTTTTTTCATTTTTTTTCTTTTCCACAACCCCCAGCTTATCTCCTTTAATGTACTTGGGTTGTGGTATTAATATTTTTTCATATTTCCATCCTTACTCCTTTTAAGTGTTTTTCAACAAATGTGTACAACTAAGTTCTTTTAAAAAAAGGGTAAGGATAAAGTATTTTTAGGCTCATAAGTGTAAGTAAATAGGTTTTCGAAAGAAACAAAGCTTAAATTCTTTTTCAAGAAAAAGGCTCAAACAGGTGACTAGTGATAGATATAGCAAGGATAAGTTTGAAAGGCTCAAACGGTTCAAAAATGGCCTATATCATATCCTAAGCAATGTGCATTCTAGGAATTCGCCTCAAGTGGTTATCGAATAAGTTCTAGAGCTTGTCGAGACTGCAAAAGTATTCACAAAACAATCACACATAAAACTTCTCTAAATGCTTTAGACTAATCATACAATCTTACCGCAAACTAGAGTCCCAAACCAAATGAAGATTGACACTTAAATTATTCTCAAACTGAAGCAAGATTTAACTTCTTCTAAATGTTGTATGCTATCTCAATTAAGCTCATATCATTGACATGTGAATTACATCCAAGGCTAACATAAAGTATGCTAAAAACAAACAAAAATGGAGAACGACACCAAACAGTTCAATGGAAAAAGAAAAAAAATGTATGGAAATAAAGAATATGGAAACAAAGAGATGCGTTTCCTCCACCCCCAACTTAAAAATTGCATTGAGCTCAATGTAAAAGAAAGAGTAAAGGAAACTCCCTTTGTAGTCACAAATGCACAGAAGCTAAAAATTGTGCACCACCATTTGAACTGCTTCGTATATTTGTCCCTAAAAAAAACATAAAGTTAATACTGGAAAATAACAAAATACTAATAAAAAAACAAGAAAAAAATACGAAAAAATAATAAAATAAAAGGATAAGCTGTGGGGTGCCTCCCATGAGTGCTAAGTTTTACATCTTCAGCCAGACGCTCTTATTCCCTCCTAGACAAACATGAGCTGAATGCACCAGTAACTGCTTTACTGTCAAATTGGGTGCTTGTATGCTTTGAAGAGGCCCCGAGGATGTTATCAGTAACATCCACAGATTCTGGCTTAGTAATTGCTCTTGTGAAACCATGGGTGTGGATGGACTCCAATGGATTAAGGTGATGGACCTTTTCCATGAGTGAGTCAATCATGTATACTTGGTGGCTCTCGTCCACATCCTCTGATTTGTTCGTTGTGGGAATGTGTAATGACTTAACACTTTGGGTTACAATGACATTTACTTCCTTCAAATTCTTTTACGCCAGGTGTTGTCCATGGTGTGTGAACTGAGCTTGGGAAGGGAACTTACCTCGCTTATTCGCATTCAAGGAGCTCATCAACTTAGACACTTGGCTTTTTAAATCCTTATGTTCTTCAACAACCTGCGTTATCAAAGATTCAATTCTTGAATTAGTATTAACATATCCTCAATAAAAGCATGCAAAGTGTCTTCTAAAGGACTCCTAGAAGGTGCGGGTGCATGATATGGTGCAGGATATGATCTAGGGGGTTGTGTAGACGGTTGGTTTTTAGATTTCCAGCTAAGATTAGGGTGATTTCGCCACTCCGGATTATAAGTATCAGAGAAAAGTGAAAGAGGCTTCTTGTACATACCTAAAGCATTACATTGTTCCTCATACATCTCTCTCATCTTCACAAATGTGAGACACTCTTGGGCAAGATGATCTACCCTGCCACACACAAAACATGGTTCAAAAGATCTTGCATGATTAGCTACGTGTATTGGTTGTAAGCTCTTAGTCTTTAACACATATAATTCCCTAATGAGTATCTTGACCTTAGCTTTTAGGTTGTCCTCTTCCCTAAGATGGTAAATTCCACCACCACTCTAGTTTCCTACAAGTCGTGACCTGTTTGTGCTTTCAGTAGCACTAGGTCCAATCCAAGTGTGAACTTTTTCAGCAAGCTCATTGAGGTATTCTATGGCCTCATCAGGATTTTTTTTCTAAAAACTCACCATTACACATCATCTCTACAAATTGGCACTCTCTATATGTAAGTCTCTCATAAAAATAGCTCACTAAATGCCAATTTTCATGCCCATAGTGAGGGCACATACTCAATAACTCGTAAATCTCTCCCAAGACTAATACAAAGTCTCACTATCTTTTTGTGCAAAGGTAGAGATTTGCCTCTTTAAAGCATTGGTCTTATGTTGGGGGAAGTATTTATTAAAGAAAATCTGAGTCATCTCAGTCCACGACCCAATAGATCGTGGTCTCAGTGAGTATAGCCAACTCTTAGCTCTATCCTTTAAAGCAAAAGGAAAGAACTTGAGTTTCACGATATCATCATGTATTCATGTTCACTCATTTCTTCAGGACTAGATGGATTGTCAAATAAAGGATTTAGAAAAGAATTTAATTCTAACTCTAACACAGGCCTACAAGCAAATCTACCTAAAGCGTCTATATGTTTGTGCATGCAGGGTAAAATAATGAAAAAAATACTATAAAAGGAAAGAAGGAAAAAAATAATACAGCAAGCTAAAAGAAGGAACGAAGTTACCACCTTTACAAACTGTTGAAAAGAAAAACTATCTACAATTCTTCTACCATCTTGTCTCAAAGTTGACAATCTTCCTTGAATTAAGAGCGTCTCCTCGGCAACAGCGCCAAAATTTGATTATGCCCAAAGTATAACTGTAACGACCCATCCCAGGTTGGCCACCCCCGAGACGGTGTCATCACATTTTGAAATCTCAAGCACAACACTTATATGCAACAACAAAATATATAACACCAATAGAAAATTTTTACATAAATCCTCAACCCTCAACAGGGGAGTTAACTCAATCTGATCTTTAAACATTAACTACAACATAAAATGCATGAATATTTACAAATAATTTTTTTTTCTTCTTATTTTCTCATTAGTCTGAGGGTGATGACACGCACGTGGCTTACAGAAATGATTTCTTCTGAACCTCAACTCACCAAATTATTTGTCAAGCCTGCTACCTGAAAATCATTGTACAATGAGGAGTGAGCTTCACAAGCTCAGTGAATTAAATTTACTAAAAGTATTCCAAATTCCAAAAATAGTCCTTTAATATTTAATCTTTTATTTTTCACATAACCTGACGCAAGCTTTCTACTATCATTACACATGTCATATGATTCATTCTCTATCAATATATTCTTCTCAATTATTGGTTCACCTTAAGACCATCAATTATCTCATAATTACCTCGTAATGAGGCTCACATCATAAAGTCTACCATTTAGATAAGTCTTATCACCATAACTGTCTCTTTCAATGAGACTCAACCATCTATAATTAAATTCACAATAATATACCACATCTCAGCATTTCAATAATCTCATCATCATAGCTGTCTTTTTTTTTTTTTTTTTTTTTTTTTTTTTTTTTTTTATGAAACTCAACCATCATTCATAACAATATACCACATCTCAGCTTTTTCAAAAAATTTTATCATCATAGCTGTCTTTTTTTTTTGAGACTTAGCCATTGTTCACAACAATATACCACATCTTAGCTTTTCAATAATATTTTTATCATAGATGTCTCTTTTTATGAGATTTAGCCATCATTCACAACAATATACCACATCTCAGCTTTCCAATAATCTTATTATCATAGTTGCCTCTTTTTATGAGACTCAATCATCTATAATTTAATTCACTATTAATACATCACTCATTAATATTTAAAAAATGCAGCAATAATTAAAACAATTGCAATGCATGAATGATTATGATGGGAACATCTTCCCACTTGTCGACAGGTTGTTATTATCTTAGACCGGCTGCCTTCCCGGTTCTTTCATTCTTATTTAGACCGACTACCTTCCCGGTTCTTTACAGCTTATCCCAGCTGTCACGGAATTTATTTCCAGCATATACCGGCTGTCACAGTTTTTCAATTAGACCGGCTGCCTTCCTGGTTCTTTCATTTTTATTAGACCGACTGTCTTCCAAGTTGTTTTATTTCATTAGGCCGGCTACCTTCCCAGTTCTTTTCTTTCTTATTTAATGCATATGTATATGAGCAATGATATGAAATATTCATATAAACAGTAATATAAAATAACACATAAATTTAAAACACTTAAATTGGCTATCCTGATTATTCTCAAAAATTTCTCTCATCCAAAATCACATCAAATAATCCATTAAAACTTGTCAAGATTCACCAAATTTCATCCCAAATCATATCAAATAATCCATCGAAGCTTGTCAAGATCCATTAAATTTCATATCATCATAATTCGTATTAAAACATCAATATAACTCATCAATAATTTATTTATCGCTTTCATTCTCAAATAAACTTATTAATCCCAAAAATATTATTTCTCACCAAAAATATTTCTACATGTCCAAATTTCCTATCATACCCATAAATCAAAAAAAAAAAAAAATTCATCTATCACCTAAGCATACATCAATAATTCATTTTAAAAATATCATTAGATATTTCATTTTTTTATTTAGACTACTTAAAGTAAATTCAACTCACCATCTAGCTCTTAAAGTTACCCGTGGATCGCCTCCTTGTATTTCCTGTTTTTCTCAAAAATTCCTCCGATTGTAGATCGTCAACACCTGAGATCATATTTATGTAAATTTTCTAATTTATTCTTCAATTTGATATAAACCACACACTTGGAAAATTCTCACTTTTGCTTCTTAGGAATTTTATAAATACCATAAATTCAAAAATAAACACTATATTATTACCTTATGATATTGATAGCTTCTCATGATCTTCTATGAAATTCCATAGAAAACACCTTCAAAATTTTACTCTTTCAGCATTTCTTTAGGCCCCAAATTGCTTTGAGAAAACAAGAATTTGAAAGAAACTGAACGAAATCGTTCAGTATACAACTTATACATATATATGCGCAAAATTTGCTTCAGCCATCCCCTCTTCCAAATTTTCAACCCTTTTAAAGAGCCTCCACGTTTCAAAAACGTGGAGAACTCTCTCCCCACACATATTTACTTGGCAGCAGGGCTGCCACCTGCTGCCGACATTCTTGATTTTTTTTTAAAAAAAATAATATTTTAATATATATTATTTTTTTCTTTTTTTCCTTCTTTTCTTTCTTCTGGGACCTGATGATTCATGTCCCTTTTTTTTACTATTTACCTTTTACTATTCATCTTTCACTATTCACCTTTTATTATTCATTTTTTAAGAATTATTTTATTCAATATTAATCCTTCGCATAAATATATTATTTAAATTTCATGACATATTTATCAAATTACTTCTTTACCCTTAATTCACGAATACGGGTATTACAATTCTACCCACCTTACAAAAATTTCATCCTCGAAATTACTTTACTTTACTCCAGAATCAAATATAAATAATCTTTCTTCATACTTGTCTTATACTTTCATGAAATCTCTTCAACATCCTTATTCCGACACCGAACTTTACACTAGTGAAATTATTCTTTTACATAAGATTTACTCTCTTTGTTCAAAATTCTCACTGGTACTTGTATATAAGCCCAATCTTTCTGAATTTCTATAACTTAGCCCCAAATATCCTGTAAACACTTTCTTAAAAGTGAAACATGAGATACATTATATAAATGTTTTAATTCTGGAGGCAAATTCAGGTTACTCACAACTAATCCAACTTTCTCAACAACCTCATAGGATCCCACATACCTCATATTCAACTTTCTTTTTCTGTTTAAATCTCAATACACCTTTTCGTTGAAATATTTTTCAATACACCCAATCACCTACTTGAGACTCAAGAGATCTACTCTAGGTTGCTTTAAGGTTTTCTCTAACAAATTCGATCATCTCTATTGTTAGCTCAATAATAGACAAACCAGATATAACTCTTCCATTTCTTCCCAACATATAAGAGTTCTACACTTTCTATCATACAATGTCTCAATGGGTGTCATCCCAATACAAATTTGATACTGATTATGATAAATAACTTTAATCAATGGCATGTAAGCATCTCAACTTACTGAGAAATTCATCACATTTATCCTTAGCATATCTTCTAGTATTTAAAAAAAATCCAATATGAGCATGAAAATTATATTAAATTGCCACTGTGTACCCGTGGCTTTCTGAAATCCTCTCCAAATATAGCATTTTTATTTAACACTATGACCAATGGTACTTCATACAACCTCACAATCTCAGCTACATCCCTCTTCCATCCTAACCATCAGAATTTCGGTCTCAATCCTGTGTACATCTTATTGTTACTTAGTTGCATCGAATCTACATCATCATGTACTTTTCTCATTATCCCCTCTCTTAACTTCACATTATTTGGAACACAATTTCCAAGTTCCAATACTAAAATACTCTCACTTCAATTTTAAACTCATCTTACTTTCTAATAAGCACTCAATGCTTAATCTTTTTCTATCTCTTTATCTCTACTTTGCATCTCTAAAACATTTCATTATGGATGATTGTACAACCATATTTATTAACTATGATTCTTTACCACTGATATTCAACTTCATTCTTATTTCTCTTAAATTTATCATTAATTTCATATAAAGACTCCCAATAGTAGTTAACTTTATTGTAGACTTTCTGCTCAATGTATCAATTATCACTTTCACATTTTCTAGATGATAGTGAATTGTACAATCATCGTTACTAATCCACTTCATCTACCATCTCTGCCTCCAATTAAACTCTCTCTGATTAGGTAAGTATGTCCAACTTTTATAACCCATGACTATCTCACAAGTGGCTCCATACAGATGATATCTCCAATATTTAAGGTAAATATGATAGTAGCCAACTCTAAGTCATGAGTACGAAAATTTCTTATCATAAATCCTCAATTGCTTAGAAGTATAGCCCACAACTTTCCTATGGTAAAAATATCTCAATCATTGATGTGACGTGTCACTATGCACCACAAGTACTTCATCATAAAAAAGAAACACCAATACTGGAGCTACAATTAATTTTATCCTTTAGTAATTGGAATTTTTTTTTCACACTTCATTTACCATACAAATCTAATCTCCTTCCTGGTCAGTCTATTCAGCAGTAATTCAATATTCTTCTATAATAACCAGCTAACCCCAAGAAGATTCTAATCTCAATCACCTTAGTTGGTCTCTCCCAACTTAACATTATCTTTACCTTTTATGGATCAACTGTTATGCCATTTTCGGATATTACATGTTCCAAGAAAGTTATTTCATTCAACCAACTTTCACACTTAGAGAACTTATATCATATAATCTCTTTCTCCTCCAAATCTCCAACAAACTTTCTAAATGTTTCACACGTTTTTCTTCCTTCTTAAAATACACCAAGATGTCATTAATGAATACAACCACCAGATTATCAAGAAATGGTTCAGACATTTTATTCGCCAAGTCTATGAATGTTTTTGGAACATTATTTAATCCAAATGTCATTACAAGAAACTTATGACCATGACGTGTCCTAACAACAGTCTTAGGCACGTCTCCCTTCTCTATCTTCAATTGGTGATAACCTGATCTCAGGTTTATCTTAGAAAATACTCTCACTATTTGCACTGTTCAACCAATTTATTTATCAATACACACTCTTATCATTTCATCTTCCTTCTTCACGAACAACATAAGGCTTCCCAAATACATTAGGTCCGATAAATTGTTTATCCAAAAATTATTAAAATGGTACATTCAACTCTCTCAATTCAGCTGACGTCATTCTGTAGCGTGCTATTAATTATATTTGATGAACCTAGTATCACATCAATAGAGACATTTAATCTCCCTATTAGGAGGCAACCTAAACAACTCATCACGAAACATATCATGAAAATCTTTCACTACCAAAATTTCTTCTAACTTCTTATTTTCCTTTCTAGAATCCATTATGTATGCCAAATACTTCTCATGTCCATATCTTGAACACTACAATCTTTCTGGAACAATCAACCCAAACATAATACATCGATAACCAATTTTTTCCCAAAATTGTATTATATTATAATAACTTAACTTCAGATTCTCTATCACTGATACAAATCACACAACCCTCGTAAATATTTATTATTATCACTCTACCTCTGGTGGGAACTTTAACAAAAATATTTTGCATCCAAGGACTATTATATACTTCAATAGACTTCATATAAATACTGGATGCAAAAGAATTAGGTTGCACCAAGATCACCCAATATATTATCTGAATATATCTATAGTAATTTCTATCTCTCAATCCTACATCAGAGTATCACTTTCCTTTGGCGGCATACTTACTTTCTCTACCATGACTCCCAGTTCTCATACCCTGTCTCCCAAATCTAAGGGTCCCACTAATATTGATCCGAGCTATATAACCAACAGATCATGTTTGCCTTTGACTCTGCATTTCAGTTTCTTGTGACAAGGAACGCTTCCTCTGGGTGGTCTCTCACCCTACACACTCATACTATCACCACCTTTATCACCTTCATGTCTAAGCCTCTTGAACCACTCTTTCTCCTTCCCTTAATCTCCATCACATCTCTCTTAATCTAAAATGATATATCCACTAATATGACATAATTCATTTGCCTCAAATATTAAAACATAATTCATTTATGAACCTTGTACACTTCTTTTCCTCTAGGTCTACTATTTCTGGTACAAACCTCAAACAAGCCACAATTCTCTTATCATACTGAGTCATATTCACTACATTCACTTGAAATAAATAAAATTTCTATCTTGTTTGGCTCCAAAGGTCTAAGGAAAGTATTTATCAAGAAAATCTTTCTTAAATCTATTATCAATATTCGTACTTACCTAGAAAGAATATCCTTCCATCATTCTAAAATTTCTCCTTCTAACTCAAACGAAGTAAAGGCAATCTGCCTATCAGTTACTGGTAAAATACCAAATAATGTTTCTTACATGTTTCTCCCGAAACTCAGGCGTAAAAGGATTCATCGATCCTTTAAACAACAAGCATTCAGCTTAATTATATCTCCCTGCATCTTATGCATAAATCCACTTTTCCCTCTTTCTAACTCTCTACCATTACTGGATTTAACAACATCAGGCACTGCTCTAGTCTGCTTATTAAGTCTATGCTATAAATTATCCACTCAATCATTTGTTACATTCATTTTCTCACAAGCATGAGTAAGAGCTTAGCTCATCTCTTTCAACTTCAGATTCTCTCATACCTCAATTATATTGCTAATATCAATCATATTATCAACATGTTCTCTTCTAGGAACCACAGATTCAGACTCAACCTCGACTTATCAAAAATATTGTGGGCCTACCACACCCTCTCAAATCAATAATTCTAACTCTAGCTCTAGCGAGTCCACGTGTCATCTTCAGACTGTTCATTATAATTTATTTTAATCTTCCACTTTCTTTCTCTTTATGCAGTCTACAGAATCATAAAACTTAATGCTCTGATACCAAAAATGTAACGACCCATCCCAGGTTGGCCACCCCCGAGACGGTGTCATCAGATTTTGAAA
Organism: Bretschneidera sinensis; assembly: GCA_023935145.1. NCBI lineage: Eukaryota > Viridiplantae > Streptophyta > Magnoliopsida > Brassicales > Akaniaceae > Bretschneidera > Bretschneidera sinensis. The sequence continues at coordinate 90,174,286 of CM043699.1, forward strand.
TCTCAAGCACAACACTTATATGCAACAACGAAATATATAACACCAATAGAAATTTTTTACATAAATCCTCAACTCTCAACAGGGGAGTTACCTCAATCTGATCTTTAAACATTAACTACAACATAAAATGCATGAATATTTACAAATAATTTTTTTTCTTCTTATTTTCCCACTAGTCTGAGGATGATGACACGCACGTGGCTTACAGAAATGATTTCTTCTGAACCTCAGCTCACCAAATTATTTGTCAAGCCTGCTACCTGAAAATCATTGTACAATGAGGAGTGAGCTTCACAAGCTCAGTGAATTAAATTTACTAAAAGTATTCCAAATTCCAAAAAATAGTCCTTTAATATTTAATCTTTTAATTTTCACATAACCTGACGCAAGCTTTCTACTATCATTACACATGTCATATGATTCATTCTCTATCAATATATTCTTCTCAATTATTGGTTCACCTTAAGACCATCAATTATCTCATAATTACCTCGTAATGAGGTTCACATCATAAAGTCTACCATTTAGATAAGTCTTATCACCATAACTGTCTCTTTCTATGAGACTCAACCATCTATAATTAAATTCACAATAATATACCACATCTCAGCATTTCAATAATCTCATCATTATAGCTGTCTTTTTTTTTATGAGACTCAGCCATCATTCATAACAATATACCACATCTCAGCTTTTTCAAAAATCTTATCATCATAGCTGTCTCTTTTTATGAGACTTAGCCATTGTTCACAACAATATATCACATCTCAGCTTTTCAATAATATTTTTATCATAGTTGTCTCTTTCTATGAAACTCAGCCATCATTCACAACAATATACCACATCTCAGCTTTTCAATAATCTTATTATCATAGCTACTTATTTTTATGAGACTCAATCATCTATAATTTAATTCACTATTAATATATCACTCATCAATATTTATAAAATGCAGCAATAATTAAAACAATTGCAATGCATGAATGATTATGATGGGAACGTCTTCCCACCTGTCGACAGGTTGTTATTATCTTAGACCAGCTGCTTTCCTGGTTCTTTCATTCTTATTTAGATCGACTGTCATGGTTTTTCAATTAGACTGGCTGCCTTCCCGGTTCTTTCATTTTCATTAGACCGGCTGCCTTCCCGGTTCTTTTCTTTTATTAGACCGACTGTCTTCCTGGTTTTTTTCTTTCTCATTTAATGCATATGTATATGAGCCATGATATGAAATATGCATATAAACAGTAATATAAAAACAACACATAAATTTAAAACACTTAAATTGGCTATCCTGATTATTCTCAAAAATTTCTCTCATCCCAAATCATATCAAATAATCCATCGAAACTTGTCAAGATCCACTAAATTTCATCTCATCATAATTCATATTAAAACATCAATATAACTCATCAATAATTTATTTATCGCTTTCATTCTCAAATAAACTTATTAATCCCAAAAATATTATTTCTCACCAAAAATATTTCTACATGTCCAGATTTCCTGTCATACCCATAAATCAAATTTTTTTTTCATCTATCACCCAAGCATGCATCAATAATTTATTTTAATACTATCACTAGATATTTCATTTTTTTTATTTAGACTACTTAAAGTAAATTCAACTCACCACCTAGCTCTTAAAGCTACCTGTGGATCACCTCCTTACCTTTCCTGTTTTTCTAAAAAATTCCTCCGGTTGTAGATTGTCAACACCTGAGATCATATTTATGTAAATTTTCTAATTTATTATTCAATTTGATATAAACCACACACTTGGAAAATTCCCACTTTTGCTTCTTGGGAATTTTATAAATACCATAAATTCAAAAATAAACACTATGTTATTACCTTCTGATATTGATAGCTTTTCATGATCCTCTATGAAATTCCACAGAAAACCCCTTCAAAATTTTACTCTTCCAGCATTTCTTTGGGTCCCCAATTGCTTTGAGAAAATAAGAATTTGAAAAAAACTGAACGAAATCATTCAGTATACAACTTATACATATATATGCGCAAAATTTGCTTCAGCCGTCTCCTCCTCCAAATTTTTAACCCTTTTAAAGAGCCTCCACGTTTCAAAAATGTGGAGAACTCTCCCCCCACACATATTTACTTGGCAGCAGGGTTGCCATCTATTGCCGACATTCTTGACTTTTTAAAAAAAAAAAAATTTAATATATATATATATATTATTTTTTTCTACTTTTCTTTCTTCTGGGACCTGATGATTCACGTCCCTTTTATTCACTATTCACCTTTCAACCTTTAACTATTCATTTTTTTAAGAATTATTTTATTCAATATTAATCCTTCGCATAAATATATTATTTAAATTTCATGACATATTTATCAAATTACTTCTTTACCCTTAATTCACGAATACGGGTATTACAATAACACGGTAGTTGTAGCATAGCTTTGGGGTGTCGATTCCACAGGGAGACAAGCGATCTACAAGAGAAAGTGCAAACCTTAAAACGAACGATAAAAGTTAAATGAGAGAAATTGAGTTTTGATATTGAAGTAGTGTAAATATAATAGATAAATAACAAGGGTCTGGGAATCCTCCCTAGGTTTGTTGCCTTATTCCAATCTTAATTCAGTTGTTCTTATCTCGAATGCAAGTTTCACATCCCAAACAAGCAATTGACAAATATTCAATCTAGCACATATATAAACCCTAATGTAATTTTTATGAATTACTCTTTACTTTCGAGTTAAGCACACATAACCTATCCTATAGATTTATCAAGAAACGACAATATATCTTTAATGACAATATTGCAATAATGGACAAACCTAAAAGATAAATTTACCATACTCAATCATACCCAAACAACGTCACATAAGAAAAGCATGACTAGACTTATAAGGAGAAGAAAGATATAATCACTGGATTAACAGAAAATCTTCTAATTAAATTAAAGAGTAAATCATAACAATATTTTGACAATAAATCCCTAATTACAACTGAATCAATAATGAAAAATAAGAACAACTACACCTAGGGATTCATCCCTTCGCCTTGCTTGGAGATTAGTTGGCCATGGGGGAGAATGTGGCAGCTCTTCCTTGAGTTTTCCGACCTTCAGCCCTTTTCCTTGATGTCCTCATCTCAAACCCTAAGTGATCTACTTATAATATAAAAGTTCCAAGGGTGTTCTAGGGTTTAAACAATCATCAAGGTCCTAATTAGGTTATAACTCAGAGACAAACTTTCGAGTGCGCGTCGCGGCTCTCACTTGTGGGCGCTGCAGCTTGGCCTTGGTCTTTGGAGAGGTGTTCTTCTGGGCGCCGCGGCCCTGCCTTGTGGGCATTGTGGCTCTTGCTGAAGGCTGAGGTTAGGGAGGTTTTAGGCGCCATAGCCCTCCCTAGTGCGCGCCTAGGCGCTAGCTGGTGCTTGATCTTATGCACGTTCTGGGTGCCTAGGCCCTCACTGGTCCAAGCCTAGGCGCCTACTGAAGGTGGCTTTTCTTCATTTTTGCTTCTCCGCAACCACTCTGACACTCCGTTATGCATGGAATCTTTTCACTTTAAACAACGATTGCTTTTCCATCTTTTTTAACTCGAAGTACCTGAAAATGCACCGAAATAGATTAACAATCCAAGGATATCACTTTAAAGTTATTAACGTATAAAAGTGCAATTAAGACCGAGATCAATCCTAAAATGCTAACAATTAAGCACTGTTGAGATGCATTTTATGGCTCTCATCACATACTTACTGACAGAGGAACGAGATATCCAGGATTGCCCCATCCCTGGCACATGGGCAATCCTACATTTGAATTGCTATAAAAGGCCCAAGGTATGAAAATCCAAAATATACAATGACAATTACATTACTGAAAGTGATGAGTGAAAAATATTGCATATTTTGGCCTCTTAATTTACATTTGTTAGCTTAAGAATTCGTTACTTTGAGTTGTTTGTCGTTGTTTTACAGGTTTATAAGCTTGGAAAGGAGTTTCACTAAATTTCCAGAATTGCTTGTACAGATCAGCCATTTTCGAGGATTTAACTGTATTGATTCAGGAAGAATCAAGAGATGAGCCATATATGCTTGGAAAGATCCGGATGTCTATTTTTTGGGGAATTTTATGGATCAAGAAAATGATTTTTCTAAAGAAAGTTATGGCAGTGTTAGTAGACAAAGGTCAGACTATGCATGATTTCAATGTGACAGATCAGCCATTTTCGAGGATTTAACTGTATTGATTCAGGAAGAACCAGGATATGAGCCATATATTCTTGGAAAGATTCAGATGTCTCTTTTCTGGGGAATTTTACGGATCAACAAAATGATTTTTCTAGAGAAAGTTATGGCATTTTTAGTAGACAAAGGTCAAAGAGCAAAAGCTGGAATCTGTAGTATCCCACATCGGATTGGAAACACATTGCACTTATGATGTTTCCCTATATAAGCCCCTCTTCACTTCATCTTTAGTGTACAATTCTTGGGCCACTTTAGTGTTAACAGGTGGACGTCTGCTAGCATTCTAGTGGATCCTGAAGGCTTTGCTACCACGAGGGGAAGCGCCGCCCATCAGCGAGTGAAATTTCTCCCTTGTAAAGTTATTTATTTCTTTTTATTTAGTTGTTTTAGTTTAATGTTTAGCACTTTTATTATGAATTGTAGCTTCATAGTTATGAGTAGCTAGAATCTTTAGCTAAGGTTGAAGATGAAGCCTTGCCGTTGTTTGGCATAGTAGTTCAGATTTGTTTATACAATTCTGACATTTTTTAGTATAAATGTTCTGTCAATTATTTGAGTAAATCTTGTGATTGATTGCGTTTAAATTGTTCTGTTGGATATTCCTTGTGTTTTATCTGATGGATACATCGAATTGTTTTCGATTAGATTGGATTTCCTTTGTAATTTGTTAAAAGCGGATATATTGGATGCTTTTGGTTTAATTGGGATATTCTTTGTTTTTTGTCGTAAGTGAGATTCATGAAATGTTTTGATAGGCTATGTTTTTAGGACATATGTACTTAAACTTTGGTGTGGTGGATTCGGAAACCTTAGTGTTTTTATTATTAGTTTTTTAAATCAATTTAGTTCAGTTTTAATTTGTTTTCCAAAATATCATTCAAAATTCGGAACTAGGTTAAGATAAAGTTAGTTTAGATAAAATTATATTTTCACAACGCAATTCCCTGTGGATTCGACCTCGCACTTGCACAACGCTATATTGCAAACGACTCGTGCGCTTGCGAGTAAATTAAAACTCACAACAAGTTTTGGCGCCGTTGCCGGGGAATTGTTTTGTTTGTGAAATTTTTGTCTGAATTGATTTTATTTTTCTACTAGTTTAGTTAGCATTTTTGTTTTATTTTTATAATTTTAATTTTAATTTTGATTTTGATTTTATTTACAATTGCTCAAAAAAATGAATTAAAAAAAAGAGAACAAAAATATGGATGAATCCAGCACCGGTTTCACAATCTTTAGAGGACGCCCTCAAGGATTTCATGAGGATGACCGATCAGTCCATCAGTGCAGCCAATATATTCAATGTTGATAGCAGTTCCATCTGTGCTAGTCCTATGCATATAGCACAGAATTTTTCATCAATGCCAGCTTTTACCGAGTATCCCATGGAACAAACGAATGCTTTCAATGACTGTTGTTGGCAATCAAATGGATCTTACTCCGAAACATACAATCCAGGGTGGTGGAACCACTCTAATTTTTCATAGGAGCAAAACCAACTGATGAATCAGGGAGGAGCCCCTTATCATGCTCACAATCAATACCCTCCCGAATTTCCTCCACCAATTCCAAGTTATGGTCACTCAGCCTATCCAGCACCATCACCGGCTTACCAAGCTCCCATTCAAGCACCAGTGTTGGTTTCACAGTCATTAGAGGACGCCCTCAATGATTTCAGGAAGATGATCGGCCAATCCATAAACGAAGTAAGGAGTGCGCAAATAGTAAACACCCAAGCGATTGCTAGGAAAGAGAGTCAAATGGATCAAATCGTAAGTCACGTGGGTAAAGGAGAGAAGGGAAAGGTCCCCATTCAACATGTGCCCAACCCGAAGGAACAGTTTACGATGGGAAATTCATCAACTCTTATACACGGGCAGGAACAAGTGCAATTGATTGTCCCATTGAGGTCTAGGAGACAAGTGGACAATCAAGTGGAAGAGAACCCAGCTATCTAACAAGCGCAAGAAAGTCGCAACAAGGAAAAGAGAGATGCTGAGCCATCTACAGCCACACCTATTAGTAAGGATCTCCCTAGGTCGTTTGTACCTAAAGCGCCTTACCCTGAGAGATTATAAGTGCCCGAGAAAGGAGGGGATTTTGAGGACATTCTGGAGGAATACTTTGCCCAGTTTGGAGAGGATTTGGATTTAGGTAAGTTACTTGAGCAAGCAAATGCCATTTTGGAGTCTGCTCCTCAGAAGAGCAGTGAGACGGAGGAGACTGTAGATGAATCCCGTATTGAGGACCCCCTGGAGGCATGCTTTGCTCAATTTGAAGAGGATTTGGATTTGGATAAGTTGTTTGAGCAAGAAAATGCTACTTCGGAGTCTGCTCCTCAAAAGATCAGTGAGACGGAGGAAACCACAACACCTGAACCCCCCAAGAAGGAACTTAAGCCTTTACCGGACAATCTTAAGTATAAGTTCCTAGGTCCAACAGATTCTTTGCCTGTGACTACAGCTTCAGATTTGGTTGATGCTCAAGAGGATAAATTATTGGACGTTTTAAGAGAGCACAATGAAGCTATCGGCTGGACTATTGAGGATATCAAGGGGATAAGCCCCTCGGTGGTGATGCACAAATTACATTTTGAGGAGAACGCCAAGCCATCGAAGGAGCCACAAAGAGGGCTCAACCCAGTTATACAAGAGGTTCTAATCCTTTATCCAATCTTTGATAGCAAGTGGGTGAGCCCGATTCATGTCGTGCCAAAACAGGCTAGATTGACGGTAGTAATAAATAAAGGCGACGAGTTAGTTCCAACTTGTGTGCAATCAGGATGGAGAGTGTGTCTAGACTACCGTAAGTAGAATACTGCCATAAGGAATGATCATTTTCCACTCCCATTTATTTATCAGATGGTGGAGCGCTTAGCTGGGCATGATTACTAATGTTGGGTCTGGCTGAAGATGTTAAACTTAGCGCTCATGGGAGGCACCCCACAACTTTTCCTTTTTGTTTGTTTATTATTTTATTATTTTATTTTATATATTTATGATTAATGTTTGTTTCCAGTATTTTTTGTTTTCCAGTCTTTATTTTTCAGGGACAACACTTACTTTAGTTCAAGTTTAGGGGTATGCTATGAGTCATACTAGTCCAGCTAGTTCTCTATCTCCCAGGTTAGCTCTTTCCATATTATTCACACATTGGGGTCAATGTGTAATTTAAGTTTGGTGGTATGGGAGACACATTTCACACAATTTGTCATAATTTGTTGTTGTTGTTTTTTTTAGTGAAGATAAATGCATGTTAATGTTTGTCTGAAAATTTTGGTTGATCTGAAAATTTTTGATGTGGTTTCATTGGTGAGTTTAAAACTTTGAACACATGATCTGATGATAGAGTTTAAACTTTAGCTACTTACTTTAGGCATTCGAGAATTCACATGTTTGATTTAATCTAACACGTGCACATTAGCATATATTTCTGTGAGGTATGACATGTGATGTTAATGTGTATGTTTCTTATCTTAACTGAAACGGGATGTCTTGTTGGATAAACACTTGGGCATAGAAAAGCATAAAAAAAATACTACTAATAATCATCATCAATAAACTTTCCACTGAGTAACTGGACCTCTTGCCTCAGTAAGCAGTGAGTGTTCACATCAAAAGGTGAGAATTTTATTCATAGTGATCACTACGAAACTTTCTGCTGAGTAATTGGACCTCTTGCCTCAGTAAGCAGTGAGTGTTCACGTCAAAAGGTGGAAATTTTGGTTGGTAGCATTAAGGACAGTTTAGTTTCGTAGCCTTCTTGACTCGAGTTAGTAAGTCCTTAGGGGATGTCTTTACACCTAATGCCCTAAAACCATCTGGTTTGGGAGTCATTGACTCAACACTCGTTACATGGGTCAATTAGAAAGCTTAAGGGAACTAAACATAGCAGAGCCTTATAAAAAAAAGACAAAAAAAGAAAAAAAAACTATGCCATCGTTGTTCATTCTGATGAGAAATTCTGTGAATCTTGAGATGTGGAAACATTGTACATTGAACTTATTTGGAAATCTCATCAGTATATGCTAATTCACTTTACACTGATTCAAGCTTGTGATGTCTTAGCATGCCTCTTGTAAGTAATTAGGTTTTAAATTCTTATTCATTGTGAAGATGGGTTAGATTTTTTAAGCTTGCTCATGAATGAATTTCATGATTTTGAGTGCTCCTTAAATTTTTGGATACCATGAGTAATGAACTTATCTTTATGTTCTTTGTTTTCCATTTATTTTGTTATTTTTGGATACCTGTCAATTATTTGAGTAAATCTTGTGATTGATTGCGCTTAAATTGTTATGTTGGATATTCCTTGTGTTTCATCTGATGGATACATCAAATTTTTTTCAATTAGATTGGATTTCCTTTGTGATTTGTTAAAAGTGGATACATTGGATACTTTTGGTTTGACTGGGATATTCTTTGTTTTTTGTCGTAAGTTGGATTCATGGAATGTTTTGATAGGCTATGTTTTTAGGATATATATGCTTAACCTTTGGTGGGGTGGATTCGGTGACTCTCTAGCTCATCCCGTTTTCCTTGTGCAGGCTCCCCCTTAAAGCACTGGCCTCCAGCTCAGCAACACATTTTTGGCATCAATAGATTGGTGCCGTTCGTGGCAAATCCACCATCTCTCGCTAACAGTAAAAACGAAGAAATCTAAAGAACTCATTTGTTGCCATGCCACCTAAAAACACCACAAGGAATACCAGTAAAGGAGTTGCCTGGGCCAGCACCATATGTACACAAAACAACACCCATAGCCAAAGGTCTGGGTCAAGCCCCCCTACCATATCCAAATGAAGGTCCTCTGGAGATAATCTACAATATCTTCCAGGGACCCAACACCCCCGCTACACAGAAATCAACCCCTCTAAAATCTCTAAGAGGCCTCCGTAGCACATCCCACTATGCATACGTTCCAAGCACAGTTCGTGGAACTCTCATGACTGGTGACCGACCTCGCCACTGAGATCCGTAAGGAACTCGCCGGCTCACCCCCATATCTCATCAATAGAATCTTGGGTGCGCAAGTTCAGCTAGCTGCGAACTCCCCATCGACAAATGTTCCACGACAGAGTCCTTACCACTTCACACCGTCAAAACCAAATGAAGCCCTTCTTGTTGAAGCAACCTTGGTCTCGACAGATAGATCGAGAAAATGGAAGAAAGAATCAATGAAGCACTAAAGTACCGAAACCACAGCATCCTGGATGAGCTTAATGTTCAGGACCCACCCTTCACTCAAGAGGTCCTCAAAGCCTCACTCCCGCCGAACTTTCGAATGCCCCAAATCAAACTCTACGACGGTTCTACAGACCCCTTGGATCATCTCTAGCACTATAAGACTATAATGATGCTACACCGATATTCCAATCTTGTAATGTGCCAAGCATTCCCCCTGACACTCGAGAATGTGGCTAGAATATGCTACTGTCATCTGAAACCAGGAAGCATTGGCACGTTCAAAGAACCGAGCTACACCTTTGCATCTCATTTCCTTAGCAGCAAGAGACCCAAGAAGACTTTGGAGTCTTTGTTCAACATTATCAAGCTATGGGAGAAAGACTCTGAGCCTACATCTCGAGGTTTAATGTAGCCGCTAAGGAGATTCCTGATCTCGATCCCAACGTCCAGATGCTAGCATTCAAAAATGGGCTAAGATCCAGAATCTTCAGCTCCGAGCTAACCAGGCGACCACTCGACAATATGAACGAGATCTTGGCCTGAGCCGAGAGGTACATGCTGGCAAAAGATGACCAGGTCTTCCGGAGAGAGTGGGAAGAGGACACAGAGAAGAAGATGAGAGGCCCCACTAGTCCTCGTCATGAACCTACCAAGCAAAATTTACGCTAAAGCGGGTACAGGGCCCCCTGTCACTTCGAGAGCTTTACTTCCCTCAACGCATCCAAGACTAAAGTCTTAATGCAACTCCAAGACAGGGCAATCCTGCAGTGGCGTCTGAAATCGTTGTGTCTCAATGAGGATCGAAGCAAGTGGTGTAAGTTCTATAAGAACCATGGGCACAATACAAAGGACTGCCTGACCTTGAATCACCAAATAGAAGCCCTTATCAATAGGGGGTAATTGAAAGAGTTCATTAGACTATGATAGGAAAAAGTACCAGAACAATTCTGAAGAAGTCTCGAGCGCCCGTCTAATCAAAACGGGACTAATCAAACCCCTTAGAGAAGTCCTAGACTGAACCAAGGAGGGCCCAGCCAAAGAAACCCGGAGGTCGTCATGACCAAAATCATCAAGATTATCTGCGGGGTTCCCACGGTCAGAGGCACCTCGGGACACAACAGAAAGACCTATGTTAGGTTTGTGGCTTCGGTCAGTGGAACCCACAAATGTAAGAAGGCAGACCAGGCAATCTCTTTCACGGACGAAGATCTGGAAGTGGTCTAAACCCCACAGCACGATGCCGTGGTTGTCTCCTTTCTCATGGCCAACCACGATGTCAGGTGCATTCTAGTCGACAATGGGAGTTCAACCGACATCTTATTCTACGACGTATTCCAACAGATGCAGCTAGAAGATGCTTAGCTAGAATCGGTTTCCACCCCGCTCTAGTGTTCACCGAAGTTAGTATAGTTCCCTCAGTCATTGCAAGAACGACTCTGCAAGCAACCACCGTATAAACTATTTTCTTGGTAGTTAAACAATCGTCGTCCTACAATGTGATCCTCAGTAAACCCACCCTCAACAAATTTAAAGTGGTTGTCTCCACGTACCACTTGAAAATGAAGTTCCCCATCGAAGATGGGGTTGGTGAAGTCAGGGGAAACCAGCAAATCTCTAGGTCCTGCTATCTAAACGTTGTAAGGAGATGAAAAAGGATGAAAGCCCTCCTACTTGAGTTGGACTACTTCTGGGATGAAGGGAAGACTCCGAGGAGCCAGCCTATGGAAGAATTAACCATGGTCCCCCTCGAGGAAAATACCTCCGAAGCCCCCAAAAGATCCTTACTCATCATCCTTAGAAAAAATTAAGACTTTTTCGCCTGGTCAGCCTCGGATATACTCGGAATAAGCCCAAAAATGAAAGTGCACTAGTTAAACATGGACTCGAGCCACAAACCAATCATCCAGAAGAAAAGATCATTCATTCCCGAGTGGCAAGTTACTATCAAGGTTGAAATGGACAAGCTACTCGTGGTGAATTTTGTCCGAGAAACAGATAACCCAGACTGGGTGTCTAACGTGGTAATGGTCAAGAAAGCCAACTGTAAGTGGCAAATTTGCATCAATTTTACGGACTTAAACAAAGCCTGTTCGAAAGACAGCTTCCCACTGCCACAGATCGACCAGCTCATCGATGCGACGTCAGGGCATGAACTACTAATGTTCATGGACGCCTACCCCGGTTATAATCAGATCCTTATGTATAGGTCTGACCAAGAAAAAATGGCCTTTATCACCGGACAGGGATTATACTGCTATAAGTTCATGCTCTTCGGCCTCAAAAACACTGGGGCGACTTATCAGAGATTGGTAAACAAGATCTTCCATGGACAGATCGGAAAGAACATGGAGGTCTATGTGGATGACATGTTGGTGAAAAGTATTAGGGCCAAATGAACCTGAACCCCTCGAAATGCACCTTTGGAGTCATTGGGGGGAAGTTCCTTAGCTTTATGGTGACCCAAAGGGTCATAGAGGCAAACCCAGAAAAAATTGAGGCCGTCTTCGATATGAATCCCCCTTGGACAATAGGGGAACTACAATGGTTGACAGAACGAGTAGCTACTCTGAGTTGTTTCTTCAAAATTCGCAGAGAAGTGCCTCATTCTTTAAAGCCGTCAAAAAAGTAAAGGACTTCGTCTGGACCGACGATTGTCAGAAGGCATTCAGTGAGCTGAAAGAATATTTGGGCTCACCCCCTCTCCTGACCAAGCCCATCACCAACAAAGAATTCTTTTTATACATATCGGTCGGATAGAAAGTAGTGGCCTATGACCTAATCCGATAGGAAGTAGGTGTCTAAAAACCTGTATACTATGTGAACAAGATCATTCACGATCCGAAAACTTGGTATCTCCCTGTAGAAAAAATGGTGTACGCCCTCCTGATCACTACCCAAAAACTCTGGCCATACTTTCAAGCGCACACCATCATCCTCCTAATGGACCAACCACTGAGACAAGTGCTCCACAAACTAGATGTCTCTGGGAGGAAGATCAAGTGGTCGATAGAGCTCAGAGAGTTTGACATCTGATATCATCTCTGTAACGCCATCAAAGCTCAGGCCTTTGCAGATTTTATCGTGGAAACCACACTCCACGGCAAAATAGATCCTACCATGGATTCGATACAATCGAACTAGTTTCACAATGGACCCTCCACGTTGACGAATCCTCTAACAACACCGAAAGTGGCACCTCGTACGAACTTTCTTCTTCTACGCACTGCTTCTATCTTTTTTTTTAGAAAAAAATTATACTAACAAGAAAAGTGTAGTGTTCATCACCAAAGTTTAAACGAATACCAAATTTAACCTAAGATAATTTAGACAAAGTAATTCAAAGGAAAAAGAAAATTCTCTTACCGGGAAGCTAAATGTGGAGAGACCTCTTTTCCTCGTTAAGATATATTTAGCATGTGGTTCTGTTGTATGAAACATGCATGTGAGTGACTGCCATTTATTAAGACCCATTGAATCCCCAATAAACATGATCCGTTTTCCTTTAAATCTCCTCAAGAAATCTTTCCTGTTAAATCAGTTTATATATATAAACTGTCTTATAAATCATGTAATTAATTATTAAATTAGTAAATGACTTTAGAGAGGAAAATTAAGGTTGGTAAATATGTATGTACTTTGTTAACATGCATGAAGTTGGCCAAAACGATGTCTGTCAAAGCTCTAGATGCATACAACGACTCACAGCTGGTGGTGAACCAGATCAACGTGGAAGTCAAAGCCCGAGGAGAAAAGATCACCCGTTACCTGGAGAGAGCCAAAAAACTTGCCGCTAAGTTCAAAGTATTTCGGATAAACCAGATCCCATAGGTAGAAAATTCGAAGGCTGATTCTCTAGCTCGACTCGCCTTTTCTCGCCAGCCAGAGCCCACGCAGATAGTCTACGTCGAAACACTTATTGTCCCAAGAATCGAAGAGATCCTCATGCTACTTATGGTTGAAGTAGAAACTTAGGTTGATCCAATCCTCTGATATTTGCAGGATACCAACTCCCCAAGTAAAGAGATAAAGCCAAAAAAATCATCTCCTGAGCATCACAGTATACGTTCATAGATGACCAATTATACAGGAAAAGCCTCACGACGCCTTACTTGAGGTGCCAAGGGCCAATTGAGGCCAATTATGCCCTTCGGGAAGGTCACAAAGGAAGATGTGAGAACTACCTTGGAGGTCGAGCTTTAGCTTTCAAAATTCTCCTTCAAGGCTACTACTGGCCCAATATGCGAAGATAAGCCATGGAATTGGTTAAGAAGTGCAAGATTTGTCAACAGTACTCTGCGATACCCCATCAACAAGCGAATCTTCTCACCTCAATCACTAGTCCGCTCCCCTTTGCCATGTGGGGGATGGACCTCCTTGACCCCTTGACCGGAGCGCTCGGCCAACGGAAGTACCTCATTATCATGATAGACTACTTCAGTAAGTGGGTAGAGGCTAAACCGCTGGCCAGTATAACCAACCACCAGATTTAGAGCTTTATATGGAAATCTATAGTGTGTCATTTCGGCATTCCCTATATATTGGTAACGGACAACGACAAACAGTTCGATAGTGCTCGATTCAAAGCGTTCTGCGAGGAACTGCACATCGAACACCGCTTCTTCTCCGTCGGGTATCCACAGTCAATGAACAGGCTGAAGTAACCAACAGAACGCTTTTACAAGGCATAAAGATGAGATTAGATGAAGCCGATAAACAGTGGACCAACCATTTACCGAACGTGCTCTGGGTATATCAGACCACCGACCGAACACCCATTAGAGAAACCCTTTTCTTCATGGCCTATGGTTTTGAAGCAGTCATCCCTTTAGACATCAGGGTACCCTCGCTACGAATATAGACTTTCAAAAGTAACAACAACGAGGAAGCTCTATGGATGAATGCTGATTTCATCAACGAAGCTCGGGATAAGGCCCAAATTTGGTTAACCGCCTATCAGCAGAGGGCTGCCAAGTATTACAACTCTCGGGTCTGAAGTAGAAGCTTCAGGTTGCATGACCTAGTTCTATGAAAGAACGGAGTATCCTGCCCACGAGAAATGGGAAAGCTGATCCCAGATTGGAAAGGCCCGTACCGCATTAAGAGGCTATGTCGATCCGGCACCTTCATGCTCAAAAAGCTGAGTGGAAAACTCATTCCTTGCACATGGAATGCCGAAAACCTCCGACAATTTTATCAATAGCTTGTGTCTCATGTGTAGCTCATGAGGCGGCTAGGTTAACTAAAGTTGTAATAATGAAAGCGCGATTGCAATAAAAGATAATAAGTTAAAAGGAGAAAACTAGAAATTTCATTAAGTTACGAAAGTTAAGACACTATCAACCTTGAAATATAGAAAGAAGAAAAAAACTAAGGCTAAATAGTGAAGCCTCAAGGGGAAGCATCCCCCACAGCCGCCTCCTCCTCAACCTCAGCTCCTTCGTCGTCCTCAAAGTTGCCCAGGTCTAAACCGAAGAAGTCAACCTCGAGGAAGAGGACCTCAGCCTTCTTCTTGGGCTCTGAAAAACTATCAAAGAATTAGTGACCATCCTCCTCCAGAAAGGCTTCCTGGTAAGAGGTAGTCTCTCTAAAGGCGGCCAAAGCCTCCTCCATGGCCTTTCTTATGGCCTCGACAGCCTCCTCATTGACCCGTTCCTACGAGGCAACTGCGGCATCTTTCTCTGCCCCAATGATATCCCTCTCTTGCACCACCTTCGTCTTGGCCCCCCTAGGCCCCCTCCAAAGAATCCCGCAACTACCGAACGAGCTCCCCACTCTCATACAGCCTCTATTGACATCGGCCAAGCTTCTCGGTCATGTCCAAACTTCGCGCGTGATAGGATCCCCAGTAGAACACTAGATTAAAACAAAAAAAAGAGGATCAAATACTAAACTGGAAGTAAAGAGGATTCGAAAAGCAAGCATCATGCTTTACCTGGGAAGTCAGGGTCTCGACTGCTGAGTAGAGCCCTCGATGGGCTTTCAAGACAGCTCGAGTGTATCTCAATGTGGGATCTGTAAAATCATATGCTCTCGAGCCACCCAAAGATGGGCAAAAATGGAGTTATCAACCTTCAGAGCTCATTTGGGTGTAAAAACGAGATAAACAGAAGGGACACCCTGAGACGAAGACAGAGGCTGGGTTGGCTCAGGAGGCATGACCAGATCAACCCTAGGTCCAAGAAAGAGCTCAGAGGGGCTTTCCACCTCGATAGGGACCGGGGAAGGTGTCCGCACCATTTTTCTCTTAGGGTAGTCCAACGCCGGTTGCTTCTTTTAGGCTGTCCGTTTCTTCTCTAGGGCGATCTTCCTAGCCTGCTCCTTGGCTATAGCACTCAACTCCATCTCTACTCAGAAAAAGAAGCTAAGTATAAATAAAAGTTAAAATATGAATAAAGTAAAGCAAGACACAAAACAAAAAGTAAAAGAGCTAAGAAAGACGAACGCCAGCATATACCATGATCAACGTCTTCCTCAGGGAAACTAGGACAAAGCCCACGACTAATCGATTCTTCATTATCGTACAAGATCTCTACATCCATGGGCACGACCACCATAGCCTTAAGCGACTCTTGCTCACAATGCAAGAGGTGCGACTTTTTACACTTACCTGCACAATCTAAACTCCAACTGAGGGGAACTTGGAAATTCTTCTCGCTCTGGACAAAGAAAAAAAAATTCTTCCATCGCTTGATCAAGGAGGGCTTTTTCTTCAACACTCCCTTCTTCGCCCTCGAGCTTATGAGCACCCATCCGGTCTGCCTGTGCTTATTGATTTAAAAGAGCGCCTTAAAGACATCGATATTCATTAAACCCCCCACCTCGGTGCAGACACAGATGAAAGCCATAATGAGACGCACCGAGTTGGGCACCAGCTTGCACAGTACTATGTCAAAATACTTAAGCACTGACCAGAGAAAAGGGTGGAGAAGGAACCTGAGCTTAGCTCTCATGTGTTGCTCATACACACATAGTTCATAGGGCATGCAGCTCGAGAGGCCCTTTCTCCAACCCCAGCCAGCCTAAGGATGTTCTCCCTTGGAATAAGATAAACCCTCCTTATGACTTCAATGTCCTCCTTCCCCGTCGCACTAGAAATAGAGTTGGCCACAAATGACTATTAGACTCTTTCCTCCAGAACCATGTCACCCCTCAGTTCGGCGAGGGTCCTATCCACCTCATCGTCGCCCTCGGAAGAGGAATCTTCTTCCTCTTCTTCCTTTTCTCCCTCCTCATATCGAGACATATAAAGGACAATGGCTAGTGGCCTTTCTTGAGTGGCCACCTCCTCGACCGACTCACCCTCAGTAGAAAATAAACATATGGCTTAATCTAATTCCCTAAACATGTTCCTACTATCATCACTACCACTAGAGGTAGGAGGATTCACCAACAAGGATTGTGTACTTACGCCGACCAAAGAGATCCCTCCCTCAGCCTCGATCTCCCTCTAAGTAGACGTGTCCCTGAGACTTCCAAATATTCATGTTAACTCTAAAACCTTTTTCACCAAAACTCACGCTTACTCCCCTCACTAAACTCCAACTCTAAGCACTTTCAAGTTTTTGGACGAGGCTGTGGGCTCTCAAATCTTTTCCCTCGGAAATTTGTAAATAAGTTAAAGTAAGGAAAAATGAGGAGATAACACCCTTATATAAAAAAAAGGGTGTGACAAATGAGGAGGAAATTAAATACCTACAGTTAGGAGAACATGACGCTCGAAGTACCCGAGGTTGATTTTACGCTCTCCAAGGGAGCTTAGTCACAACAAGGCTTCGTTTTGATGACTCAAGGTACCGTTCCGTTTCCTAAAATGGCCAAACAATGATGAATGTCGCCATTTCAACCTTAAGTAACTGCACCCATTAAATGCCCAAACACGCCACGTGTATAGAAGGATGTCTAAAATAGCCCAAAAAATCAAAGAGGATTATCTAAAGCCCAAGAGATCCTTTCTTGGGCCAAAAAATAAGAAGCCCAATAAATCCATTCTTGGGCCCAAAAAAAAGAAGCATGATAAATCCTTTCTTGGGCCCAAAAGGCAAGAAGCCCGAAAGTCCACTAGAAACTCCAAAAGAAGGTCTCCCAGGCCGAGCATGTTGACTGCTTCTCACAAGCTCAACCCAAAATCTCTAAGGAATAGCATGTTGACTGCTACTCACATGCTCGGACCAATGTCTCCAAGGCCGAGCATGGTGACTGCTTCTTACATGCTTGGCCCAAAGTCTCCAAGGTCGAGTATGTTGATTGCTACTCTCATACTTAGACCAATGTCTCCAAGGCCAAGCATGTTGACTACTTCTCATATACTCGACCCCATATCTTCAAGGGCAAGCATGTTGATTGCTACTCACATGCTTAGACCAACATCTCTAAGGCTGAGCATGTTAGATGCTTCTCACATGCTCGGACCAACTTCTCCAAGGCCGAGTATGTTGAGTGCTACTCACATGCTTGGACCAATGTCTTCAAGGCCGAGCATATTGACTGTTTCTCATATACTCAGCCCAATGTATCTAAGGCCGAGCATGTTGACTGCTACTCACATGCTCAGACCAACATCTCCAAGGCTGAACATGTTAACTGTTTCTCACATGCTATGATCAACTTCTCCAATGCCGAGCATGCTGACTGTTATTCACATGCTCGGACCAACGTCACCAAGGCCGAGCATATTAACTGCTACTCATATGCTCGGACCAACATCTCCAAGGTCGAGTATGTTGACTGCTATTCACATTCTTGGATCAACATCTCTAAGGCCGAGTATGTTGATTACTTTTCACATACTCGGCCTAATGCCTCCAAGGCTGAGCATGTTGACTGCTACTCACATGCTCGGACTAACATTTCTAAAGCTGAGCATGTTAACTGTTTCTCACATGCTCAGACCAACTTCTCCAAAGCCGAGCATGTTGACTGCAACTAACATGCTAGGACTGAAGTCTCCAAGGCCGAGCATGTTGGCTGTTTTTCACATGCTCAGGCCAATGTCTCCAAAGCCGAGCATATTGACTGCTTCTCACATACTTGGCCCAATGTCTTTAAGACCGAGCATGTTGACTGTTCCTTACATATTCAAACCAACATCTCTAAGGCCAAGCTTGTTAAGTGCTTCTCACATGCTCGGACCAACTTCTTCAAGGTCGAGCATGTTGACTGCTATTCACATGGTCGGACCAACGTTTCCAAGACTGAGCATGTTAACTACTACTCATATGCTCGGACCAATATCTCCAAGGTCGAGCACGTTAACTACTTCTCACATGCTCGGACCAACTTCTCCAAGGCCGAGTATGTTGACTGCTACTCACATGCTAGAACCAATGTCTCCAAGGCCAAGCATGTTGACTGCTTCTCACATGTTCAGCCCAAAGTCTCCAAGACCGAGCATGTTGACTGCTACTTTCATACTTGGACCTATGTCTCCAAGGCCGAGCATTTTGACTTCTTCTCACTTGCTAGGCCTAATGTCTCTGATTATGCTCAAACTAATACACAGTTATTGTGTACAGTTGAGGTGTTGATCCCATGAGGAAAAGCGAACTACAAAGAAAAGTTTAAACCTTAACACGAACAACAAAATCCAAATGAGTAAATCTGAGTTTGATAATGAAATAATGTAAAGAAAATTGTGTAAATGTAATGAAGAATACAAATGAGAGATAACAAGGTTCCAGGAATCCTTCCTAGGTTTGTTGCCTTATTCAAATCTTGATTCAATTGTTTTTATCTCGATTACTAGTTTCACAGCTACCCGTGGATCACCTCCTTGTCTTTTATGCTCTTCTCAGCAATTTCCCCTGATTGCTGATCGTTCTTATAGAATTCATACCTTTTAAAAATTTCCACAATGAGTTCCGGAAAATTTCATGTATGCTAAATTTCAAAAATAAAATTCACATTATTACCTTTGGGTTTTCTTAGAGATTTCCTCAACTCTCTTAGAATTTATCCTGTAAACCTCTTCAAAATTTTACTCTTTCAACCTTTCTTTCAGTCCCCAAGTGTTTAAAATAAGCAATCGGCAAGTATTCAATCAAAGCATATGAAAACCCTAATGTAATTGCTATGAATCACTCATTGATTTCGATTCAAGTACACTTGACCTATCCTATAGATTTATCAAGAAACGACAATATATTTCAATGACAATATCACAGTAATGGACAAACCTAAAAGATAAATCTACCGGAATCAATCGCATCTAAACAACTTGACATAAAAAGGGCTTGACTAGACTTATATGGAGAAGAAGTATGCAATCACCGAATTAAGAAAATCTAATATAAGAAGAACATAAAGTACAGCTGTCACATGAACTAAATTCTTCTTGTTTAATCAAAGAGTAAATCATAAACAACATTTTGACAATAAATCCAAACTATAATTGAATCAATAATGGAAAATAAGAACAACTACACCTAGAGATTCATCCCTTCGCCTTACTTGGAGATTAGTTGGCCATGGGGCTCATGCTTGAACACCGTAATGTCGAGCTCTCTCTTTAGTTTCCAGCCTTAATAATTCTTCTCCTATCAAACCCTAAGTGATCTATTTATAATATAAAAGGTCCAGGGGTGTTTTCGGGTTTAAACCATCATTAAAGTCCTAATTAGGTCATGATACGGAGCAGGGGATCGCGTGGGCGCCACACCTCTCATTAGTCCAGGCTGCGGCTCAGACCTTTGGGCTTTCTCCTTGCTTCTGGAGGTCGCACCTCTCATCAGTCCAGGCTGCACCTCTCATTGATCCAGGCCGTGGCGCCCACTGATGGCTTCTTTGCTCTTTTGGGCTTGGTTTTGGAGGCCTAGGCTTAAACTTCTTCAGGCTGTAGCGCACACACCTAAGACTTAGTTTCTCTTCATTTTATCCTACCGAAATCACTCCTTCACTTCGATATGCATGGAATCTTAGTGCTTCAAGCAACGATAGCTTTGCCATCTCTTTTAAACACAAAGTACCTGAAAATGCACCGAAATAAGTCATTGATCCAAGAATATCACTTTAGAGTTATTAAGGTATAAAAGTGTAATTCAAACCTCGATCAACCCTGAAATGCTAACAAATAAGTACTGTTAAGATACATTTTATGACTCTCATCATAACCCCTAACTAGCTTATTGCTAGTCCCTAGCAATTCAAGTGAAAACAGGACAATATGAAATGAATTCGATGGTAGGAATCAAAACAAAGTAGAGCAATGTTAGCATTAAATCAAGAGTAATTCACTTTTTTTTTCTCAAAAATCGCAAATAACATACAGCACATAGAATCATTAAATATCACCCAAGTCCAAAAGTAATCCAAACATTAATCTTAAAATTGTTATCGACTCTTAACATCCATCTTACCACAATCCATTAATCTGAACATCAGGATGATTTTATGCATAACATTCATGAGTACAAGTCTTGGCCTCTAAAACATTTAATTAGCGTGACATCAATCACAAAAACAAGCTCCATAGGCTCACTTTTCAAATCACTCTCCACTATTGTAGAAAAATCACACTACCATGGATCAATAGGTCTTTAATAAGCTTGTAACGTTAGGCTAAGGTAAAGGTTAAGAAAGAACGGGAAGGTTTAAGCAAATAAAAGAACTTAATCTCTTAGTTTTAAACACAACCTACTTTAAGCACTGGATAACCTTACTTCAACACCCAACTCTTTCAACCATTTTTCGAGCATTTTTCTCAATAAATCACCATTTTTTTTCTTGTCTTATTTCTTTGCCATAATTCACTTCTTTTATTTTTATTTTTATTTTGGCATAAGACCATTCACCCTCTTTTTTCATTTTTTTTCTTTTCTTTTCCATAATCCCCAACTAATCTCCTTTAATGTACTTGGGTTATGGTAGTAATATTTTTTCATATTTCCATCCTTACTTCTCTCAAGTGCTTCTCAACAAATGTGTATGACTAAGTTCTCTTAAAAGAAAGGTAAGGATAAAATACTTTTAGGCTTATAAAGGTAAGTAAATGGGTTATTCAAAGAAACAAGGCTCAAATTCTTTTCCAAGAAAAAGGCTCAAACAGGTGACTAGCGATAGATATAGCAAGGGTAAGTTTGAAAGGCTCAAACGGTCCAAAAATGGCCTATATCATATCCTAAGTAATGTGCATTCTAGGATTTCGCCTCAAGTGATTATCAAATAAGTTCTAGAGCTTGTCAAGACCGCAAAAGTATTCACAAAACAATCACACATAAAACTTCTCTAAATGTTTTAGACTAATCATGCAATCTTACCGCAAACCAGAGTCTCAAACCAAATGAAGATTGATACTTAAATGATTCTCAAACCGAAGCAAGATTTAACTTCTTCTAATTGCTATATGCTATCTCAATTAAGCTTATATCATTGACATGTGAATTACTTACAAGGATAACACAAAGCATGCTAAGAACAAACAAAATAAAAAAAAATGAATTAAAACGAAAAAGAAAAGGGAGGTGACACCCAACAATTCAATTTATGCAATAAGAAATGTGTTTCCTTTCCTCCACCCCCAACTTAAAATAAGCATTGTCCTCAATGTAAAAGCAAAAGTTAAGGAAGCTCCCTTTTTAACCAAATGTGTGTGGAGCCGAAAGTTGTGCACGACCAATTGAACTGCTGCACATATTTGTCCCTAAAAAAAATACGAAGGTAATACTGGAAAACAACAAAATACTATTAATAAACAAGAAAAAAGAAATATAGAAAAATAATAAAATTAAAGGATATGCTGTGGGATGCCTCTCATAAGCGCTGAGTTTTATGTCTTCAGCCAGACGTTACACCACTCTCACTGCGGGCCTCATTGTGGTGCTGAAGATGAGGCTCCATTCTCAGTGACCTCAGTGCTAGTCTTTTGTCAATGAATACTTAAAGTCCACCATATGTGGCTCAAGTGTTCTTGGTGTTGCCTATTTACTATCAGCAGTATGGTATTTGATTCCCACATCCATGTGACTTCTCTCAAGCAACTCCTCAAAGCATGGTTGCCAAGATTTCTTAATAAATCCCTGTGACTTATCAAAAACATCAACAACATTAACGGCATGGGGATAAATTGAAGAGTCATTGAACTCAAAATTATTATGAGGGAATTCCAAAGAGTTAGAATTATCTTTAATGTGCTCATCCTCCAAATTAATCTTATTAATCATGTAAGTCTCGAAACACTCATCCTCTTCATGTGGCTACTTTGGGACTCAGAAAACATTTACCTCTAAAGTTCTATTTCCAAATGATAATGTCATTAGGCCATTCCTATAATTAATGAGGGCATTGGCGGTGGCAAGGAATGGTTTTCCAAGTATCAAAGGAATTTTTGACTCTGTATTCACGATAAAAACGATATTTAAAACCAAAAAGTCAACAGGATAATAGAAATTATCAATTTGCAACAAAACATCTTTCACAATACCGTTTGGTTTTTTTATCGATCTATCCGCTAATTGAAGTACCACGGAGATTGGTTTGATCTCACCTAGACCAAGTTACAAGTACATGGAGTATGGCATGAGGTTTACACTAGCACCCAAATCTAGCAGTGCTTGGCCGCAAGATTTGTTTCCAATTTGGCAAGCCACCACTGGACAGCCCAGATCTTTATATTTGGGTGGTGTCTTACTGTCAATTACTACACTTGCTTGCTCCGTTAAGAATGTTGTCTTCTTTACATTGTGCCTTCTCTTAAGTGTGCCTAGATCCTTGATGACTTTAGCATAGTTGGGGATCTGTTTTATAACATGAAGAAGAGAAAGGTTAATTTTAACATGCTGAAGCTGTTCAAGGATCTCACCTGTTAATGTTGAATTTCCCTCCCTAGGCTTAAAGAGTGCTTGAAGGAAAGACACTGGTGGAGAATAATCATCATAGGCCTCTTGTTCCTTAGGGGCTTCATCCTTGTTGCTCACAGTATTAGGAATCAAGTGTGATGGTAGAGTGGGACCATCAATTTTCTTACTACTGTGGGTGATTATGGCATTAACCTCTCTAACATTTTGATTTTGAGGATCGGAGGTTTATGCCATAAGTTGTCCCCTTGGATTAGGTTGTGGCTGTGAAGGAAAATGACCTTGCTCTTGAACCGTCAAGAAACTAGTCAACTTAGTTAGTTGACTCTTTATCACATTTTGTTCCTCTTTGATCACTTGTTGCTCCTCTAGCAACCGTTGATTTATCTTGCCTTGCTCTTCCACACTCTTGGCATGTACCTGCATAAATGATTTAAACATATCTTCCAAAGGTAAAGATTGTTAAGGTGCATTAGATGAGGTTGCTTTCGGTTGCCATTGGGTACTAGAGTGAGGATGAGGTTGCATATCGGATCTCCAATGGGTGCTAGATTGGGCATGAGGTTGTATATCGGGTTTCTAACTAAAATTAGGGTGATTCTTCCAACCGGGTTTGTAGGTGTTAGAGTAGGGTGAGTTTGGTTTCCTAAAGGGTATTCGTAAAGCATTACATTCTCCCTTCATCTCAAAATAGGTTGGACAACCCTAGGCACATGATCTACCCTATTACACATAAAAGAAGGTTCATGGGACACTACCCTAATAACCAGTTCAAGGGCTCTAGCATACTTGGTTTTTAAGGCTTCAATTTCCTTAGTTAGGGCCTCTAAATAGGCTTTAAGTTTATCCTCTTCCTTAAGTTGATAAATTCCAGTGGGTTGATTTCTCCTAGTGCTTTCTATGGCATTTAGTCCTGTCCAAGTGTGAGCTTTTTCTGATAGGTCATCTAGGAAATCTATTGCTTGATCGGGATTTTTTTTAAGAAAATCCCCATTACACATCATTTCTATGAATTACCTTTCCCTACTTAGAAGTCCATTATAGAAGTAGCTAACTACTCGCCAACTCTCATACCCATGGTGTGGACAAGAATTCAACATGTCCTTGAAACATTCCCAAACTTGATATAAGGTTTCGCTTTCCTTTTGTGCAAATTTTGAGATTTGTCTCTTGAGGTTATTGGTCTTATGGGTTGGGAAGTGCTTTTAGAAGAAAACTCGTGTCATCTCATCCTAACTACCTATAGACCTAAGCCTTAACGAGTACAGCCAAACCTTGGCCTTTTCCTTAAGTGAAAAAGGGAAAAACCTAAGTTTGACGGTGTCTACCATATCAGCCCTATCTTGAAAGGTTGCTATTACTTCCTCAAATTCCCTAATATGGATATAGGGGTTTTCATTCTCAAACCCATGGAAGGTTGGTAGCAATTGAATCATGCCCGGCTTAAATTCAGGTTGTTGAACATTAGGGGGGAACATGTACAAGATGGTGTGGCGGTTTGACTAGGGTGCAAGTAGTCTTTAAGTTTCCTAGCAACATTTTCATTGTGATTTTCGGCCATGTTAAAAAAATCCTCTAAATTCTCACTTGGGTGTGCGCTATGGTTTGATCTAGGTGATGTTTCACTAACGGACGTGGAAGGAGAGGGTAACTCTAATTTGGGTCTTTTGATGAATCTACCTCGCAAATCTCTCAGTCTATGCATATACCAAAGGGATTAGAGGGAAACAAATAAAACAAAAAAATAAAAATTTGAAAATCAAAACAAAGAGCAAAAAATGATATTACCGTCTTGTCTTAACGTTGACAATCTTCCTTGTACTTTAAGCGCGTTTCCCCAGCAATGGTGCCAAAATTTGATTACGCTTAAACTAATATGCGGTTATTGTGTATAGTTGAGGTGTCGATCCCACGAGGAAAAGCGAACTACAAGGAAAAGTGTAAACCTTAACACGAATGACAAAATCCAAATGAGTAAATATGAGTTTAATAATGAAATAATGTTAAGGAAATTGTGTAAATGTAATGAAGAATATAAATGAGAGATAACAATGTTCCGGGAATCCTCCCTAGGTTTATTGCCTTATTCCAATCTTGATTCAATTGTTTTTATCTCGATTACTAGTTTCACATCCCAAATAAGCAATCGACAAGTATTCAATCAAAGCATATGAAAACCCTAATGTAATTGCTACGAATCACTCATTGATTTTGATTCAAGCACACTTGATCTATCCTATAGATTTATCAAGAAACGACAATATATCTCAATGACAATATCGTAGAAAATGACAAACCTAAAAGATAAATCTACCGGAATCAATCACATCCAAACAACTTGACATAAGAAGAGCTTGACTAGACTTATATGGAGAAGAAGCATGCAATCATCGAATTAAGAAAATCTAAGATAAGAAGAACATAAAGTGCAGCTATCACATGAACCTAAATTCTTCTTGTTTAATCAAAGAGTAAATCATAAACAATGTTTTGACAATAAATCCAAACTAAAACTAAATCAATAATGGAAAATAAGAACAACTACACCTAGAGATTCATCCCTTTGCCTTGCTTGGAGATTAGTTGGCCATGGGGCTCATGCTTGAACATCATAATGTCGAGCTCTCTCTTGAGTTTCCAGCCTTAATGATTCTTCTCCTATCAAACCCTAAGTGTTCTGATGAGAGCTGTAAAATGCATCTTAATAGTACTTAATTGTTAGCATTTTAGAGTTGATCTAGGTTTTAATTGCACTTTTATATGTTAACAACTCTAAAGTATCATCTTTGGATCACTAATTTGTTTTGATGCATTTTCAGGTATTTTGAGTCTTAAAGAGATGGAAAAGCTATTGTTGAATGAAGCACAAAGATTCCATGTATACCGGAGCAAAGGAGTACTTTCGGAAAGGCTAAACAAAGAGATCCAAGCATATGCGCCACGCCTTGGAACCAGCTGGGCCGCACCCTCCAGAACAGAGGCCAAAGCAAGCAAAGAAGGCCATCAGGTCGGTGCGCCTTAGACCAAGGGGCGCCACACCCTGAGGTATGAGGTGTGCCCTGGATTAATCTAGGGTGCGCCCTGAAGGGCTGAGGTGCACCCTGGATTAAGCTGCACCGCACCTTACAGCAAGTTCACAAAGCTGGCCTAAAACCAAGCCTAGGTACGAGAAAATCCAAGCCTAGGCACGCACACGAACTTTGTTCTCCGATTTATAATGTAATTAGGTCTTTAATGATTGTTTAAAACCCTAAAACACCCTTAGACCCTTGTATTATAAATAGATCACTTAAGGTTTGACATTAGACATTCATTAAGCTGGAAGACTCAAGGAAGCAGTAACTTCTTCTCCATCAAAGTGTTCAACCATGAGCCCCATGGCTAACTAATCTCCAAGCAAGGTGAAGGGATGAATCCCTAGGTGTAGTTGTTCCTATTTTCCTTTATTTGATTCAGTTATAATAGAGCTTTATCTTTAAGACAATGTTATGATTTACTTTTTAATCTAATTATAAGATTTCATCTAATCTGGTGATTGTATCTTTCTCCTTGATATAAATTTAGTCATGCTTTCCTTATGTCAAGATTGTTTGGGTATGATTGAGTTCGGTAGGTTTATCCTTTAGGCTTGTCCATTACTGCAATATTGTCATAAAAGATATATTTTCGTTTCTCGATAAACCTATAGGATAGATCATGTGTGCATGAATCGAAAATTAAAAGTATTTCATAACAATCAAATTAGGGTTTATACATGTTCTCATTGAATATTTGCCGATTGCATGTTTGGGATGTGAAACGTACAATCGAGATAAAAACAACTGAATCAAGTTAGGATTAGAGCAACGAACCTAGGGAGGATTCCCGGATCCTTGTTGTCCCTCTATTATATTTTACAAACTACACAATTACTTCATCATCAATTTTAGATTCTCTACTTATTCTGATTATATCGTCTCATATTAAAGTTTACATCTTTCTTTATAGTTAACTTGTCTCCCAGTGGAATCGACACCCCAAAATCGTGCTACAACTACCGCATTACTGTTTTGGGCATAATTAAATTTTAGTGCCATTGCTGGGGAGACGTGCTTAACTTAAAGAAGATTGTCAACTTTGAGACAAAGACGGTAATATTGTTCTTTTCCCTTTTTTTTTGATTTTCTAATTTTCTTTTATTATTCTATTTTATTTATTTTATTTCCCCTCTAACTCAATTGGTGTATGCTTAAACTGAGAGATTCGCGAGGTAGATTCATTAGAGGACCCGAAATAGAGTTACCCTCTCCTTCCACGTCCGTTAGTGAAACCTCGCCTAGATCAAACCTTAGTGTACACCCAATAGAAAATTTAGAAAATCTTGTTAACATGGCTGAAAACCCTAATGAGAATGTTGCTACGACACTTAAAGACTACTTGCACCGTAGCCGAACGGCCACCCCATCGTGTATCATGTTCCCCCCTAATGTTCAACAACCTGATTTCAAACCGAGTGTGATCCAATTGTTACCAACCTTCCGTGGATTTGAGAATGAAAACCCCTATATCCATATTAAGGAATTTGAGGAAGTAGTAGCAGCCTTTCAAAGTAGAGCTGATATGTTAGACACCATCAAACTTAGGTTTTTTCCTTTTTCACTTAAGGAAAAAGCTAAGGTTTGGCTGTACTTGTTAAGGCATAGGTCTATAGGTAGTTGGGATGAGATGACTCGAGTTTTCTTCCAAAAACACTTCCCAACCTATAAGACCAATAACCTCAAGAGACAAATCTCAAACTTTGCACAAAAAGAGAGTGGAACTTTATATCAAGTTTGGGAACGTTTCAAAGACCTTCTGAATTCTTATCCACACCATGGGTATGAGAGTCGGCGAATAGTTAGCTACTTCTATGATGGACTTCTAAGTAGGGAGAGGTAGTTCATAGAAATGATGTGTAATGGGGATTTTCTTTAAAAAGATCCTGATCAAGCCATAGATTTCCTAGATGACCTATCAGAAAAAGCCTGCACTTGGACAAGACCAAATGCCATAAAAAGCACTAGGAGAAATTAACCCGCTAGGATTTATCAACTTAAGGAAGAGAACAGCCTTAAAGCCCGTTTAGAGGCCTTAACTAAGGAAATTGAAGCCTTAAAAACTAAGGATGCTAGAGCCCCTGAACTGGTTGCTAGGGTAGAGTCCCATGAGCCTTGTTTCATGTGTAATGGGGTAGATCATTTACCTAGGGATTGTTCAACTTATTTTAAGATGAAGGGAGAGTGTAATGTTGTAGGTATACCCTTTAGAAAACCAGACTCACCCTACTCTAACACCTACAATCCCGATTAGAAGAATCACCCTAATTTTAGTTGGAGATCCGATATACAACCTCCTTCGCAATCTAGTACCCAATGGCAACCGAAAATAACCTCATTTAATGCACCTCAATAGTTTTTACCTTTGGAAGATATGTTGAAATCATTTATGCAGGTACATGCTAAGAGTGTGGAAGAGTAGGGAAAAATAAATCAACGGTTGTCAGGGGAGCAACAAGCGATCAAAGAGGAACAAAAGGTAATAAAGAGTCAACTCACCAAGTTGACTAGCTTCTTGACGATTCAAGAACAAGGTCGCTTTCCTTCACAATCACAACCTAATCTAAGGGGACAACATATGGCATAAACCTCTGGACTTGAAAATCAAAATGTTAGAGTGGTTAATGCCATAATCACCCGCAGTGGTAAGAAAATTGATGGACCCACTCTACCATTAAAATTGAGCAACAAGGATAAAATCCCCAAGGAACAAGAAGCCCATGATGATTATTCTCCACCGGTGCCTTACCCTCAAGCACTCCTTAAACCTAAAGAGATAAATTCAGCATTAAAAGGTGAGATTCTTGAACAACTTCAGCATGTTAAAATTAATCTTCATCTTCTTCATGTCATAAAACAGATCCCTAGCTATGCTAAAGTCATCAAGGATCTATGCACACTCAAAAGGAAGCGCAATGTGAAGAATATGACATTCTTAACAGAGCAAACAGGTGCAATAATTGACAGAATGGCACCGCTCAAATATAAAGATCCGGGCTGTCCAATGGTGGCTTGCCAAATTGGAAACAAATCTTGTGGCCAAGCATTGCTGGATTTGGGAGCTAGTGTGAACCTCATGCTATACTCCATGTACTTATAGCTTAGTTTAGGTGAGATCAAACCAACCTCCGTGGTACTTCAATTAGCAGATAGATCGATAAGAAAACCAAGAGGTATTGTAGAAGATGTTTTGTTGCAAATTGATAATTTCTACTATCCTATTGATTTTTTGGTTTTAGATACTGTTTCTACTGTAAACACGAAGTCAAAAATTCCTTTGATACTTGGAAGACCATTCCTTGCCACCGCCAATGCCCTCATTAATTGTAGGAATGGCCTAATGACATTATCATTTGGAAATAGGACTCTAGAGGTAAATGTTTTTCGAGTCTTATGGCAGCCACATGAAGAGGATGAGTACATCAATGATAATTCTAACTCTTTGAAATTCATTCCTAATAATTTTGAATTCAATGATTCTTCAGTTTATCCCCATGCCGTTAATGTTGTTGATGTTTTTGATAAGCCACAAGAATTTATGAAGAAATCTTGGCAACCATGCTTTGAGAAGTTGCTTGAGAGAAGTCACATGGATGTGGGAATCAAATACCCTACTGTTGATAGTAAATGGGCATCACCGAAAACACTTGAGCCATATGTGATGAACTTTAAGTATTCCTTGCAAAAAGACTAGCATTGAGGCCACTAAGTATGGAGCCTCATCTTCAGCACCATAAAGAGGCCAGCAGTGAGAGTGGTGCAGTGTCTGGCTGAAGACGTAAAACTTAGCGCTCATGGGAGGCAACCCACAACATATCCTTTTACTTTTATTATTTTTCATATTTCTTTTTCTTGTTTACTATTATTATTTTGTTGTTTTCCAGTTTTACTTTTGTATTTCTTTTTCAAGGATAAATATATGAAGCAGTTCAAATAGTGGTGCACAATTTTCAGCTTCTGTGCACTTTTGGCTACAAAGGGAGTTTCCTTAACTTTTGCTTTCACATTGAGGACAATGCTTATTTTAAGTTGGGGGTGGAGGAAAGGAGGAAATATATTCCTGTTTTTCATATTTTTCTTTGAACTGCTTGGTGTTTTTTTCCTTTTTATTTGTTTTTAGCATGCTTTGTGTTAGCCTTAGAGTTAATTCACATGTCAATGATATAAGCCTAATTGAGATAGCATATAGCGTTTAGAAGTAATTAAATCTTGCTTCGGTTTGAGAATAATTTAAGTATCAATCTTAACTTGGTTTGAGACTCTAGTTTGCGGTAAGATTGTATGATTAATCTAAAGCATTTAGAGAAGTTTTATGTGTGATTGCCTTATGAATACTTTTGCGGTCTTGACAAGCTCTAGAACTTATTTGATAATCACTTGAGGCAAATTCCTATAATGCACACTACTTAGGATATGATATAGGCCATTTTTTAACCGTTTGAGCCTTTCAAACTTACCATTGCTATATCTATCACTAGTCACCTGTTTGAGCCTTTTTCTTGAAAAAGAATTTGAGCCTTGTTTCTTTCAATAGCCTATTTACTCACCTTTATGAGCCTAAGAAAATATTTTGTCCTTACCTTTCTCTTAAAAGAACTTAGCTATACATATTTGTTGAGAAGCACTTAAAAGGAGTAAGGATGGCAATATGAGAAAATATCACTACTATAACCCAAGTACATTAATAGAGATAAGTTAGAGGTTATGGAAAAGAAAAGAAAAATGAAAAATGAGGTGAATAGTCTTATGCCAAAATACAAAAGAAAAGAGAAGTAAATTATGGCAAAGAAATAAGAAAAGAAAAGAAAAGTGGTGATTTGAGAAAAATGCTCGAAAAATGGTTGAAAAAAGTTGGGTGTTGAAGTAAGGTTATCTAATGCTTAAAAGTGGTTGTGTTTAAAGCTAAGAGATTAAGTTCTTTTTCTTGTGAATCCTTCCCATTCTTTCTTAAACCTTTACCTTAGCCTAATGTTACTGTTGACCCTCGCCCATATTTTAATGATGGCAAAACACAACTGTTATTTAACTAACATGTTTAAACTAAGTTGTATTAAGGATCAAACACATTCAACCAAGGAACAAAGTGCAAAAACTCGAACCAAATCAAGTATCAAGTGAAGACTGAAGATCTAGTATAGGTCTTAAGGTTTAGAACCAATGTAAGTCTCACTCATACATTGTATTAGCTTGTTCAATGGCTCAAACACAAAAGGTTTTTCTAAAACCATTATTTTTAAATGTTTTTAATGAAAAACAGAAGAAAAACTGGGTTGGAAAACAACCCAGTCGACTGGGTACATATACCAGTCGACTGGTATATAGGTCAGAAGGTACCCAGTCGACTGCATGAAACAACCCAGTCGACTGGTACTTTGACCAGTAAGTTTCTAGTCGACTGGTAAAATGGACAGAAAGTCCCCAGTCGACTGGATGATATATACCAGTCGACTGGATACCCAGAAGGTCTGAAAACGAGTATTTTTCAAGTGAACCCAGTCGACTGGTATCTCGACCCAGTCGACTGGTAATTCAAAAATATGACCGTTGGACTCCAAATCTGAACGTTTTAAAGTAAATCTTTTTCAAATTAAAGTCCAAAACGGCCATATTAATTGATTGCTATATAAACCCATTCAGCAAAGCATTCAATAAGTAGAAGCACATATTCAAAAAGAGTTGATCTCATATAATCAAGTTTTTATACTCTTGAAACACAAAAAGCTTTGAAATAATCTTGTTGAGCCATTTCTTCAAGCTTTACTTTGAAAGAGAGACATTTCTGTTGTAATAAGCTTTCATTTGCTGTCTCTCTACCTTTTACTTTACACCATCTTTGTAAAGGGATTACTTCCGAGAGGAAGGGGAAACTTCCGAAAGGAAGGGGATTTTTCAGTTTAAGCAATTCCTGTAAATTGCTTGTGTACGGTTTGTGCAACACCCGGCTAAGTTGTGCGACTAAGTTTTCTTAGTGGATTACTTCAAGGAGTTCCTTGAAGAGAGTGGATGTAGGGTCGGAACGAATCCGATATTGCCAAACCACTATAACTGTGTTTGCATCCTCTTTCCTTAAACTCTTTATTTATAGCTTATTACTTGTATTAATTATTTGTTGCTTATTAGTTTTTATAAACTTATATAAATTCCGCAAAAGTTTTTAAAAACCCAATTCACCCCCCCTCTTGGGTTGAAACCTCGAGCTACAATTGGTATCAGAGCTTCGTTCTTTTTATTAGGCTTAAAATCCTAGAGTTGATCCAATGGCAGCAAATAGCTACTCTGAGGGACACTCTTATACTAGACCACCATTGTTCAATGGCTCAAATTATAACTATTGGAAAAATAGAATGAAAATTTTTGTCGAAGGACAAGATTACAATCTATGGAGAATTATAGAAGAGGGACCTAAAATTCCCTCAAAAGAAATAGTTATTGGAGAGACTCTTCATACAATGCCTAAACTCAAAACTGAATTTACTGACGAGGATTGTAGAACGATGTCTCTCAATAGCAGAGCAACAAGCATGCTACATTGTGCATTAGATATTTCTGAATATAACAAAATATCTGCATGTGTTTCTGCTAAAGAAATATGGGATAAATTGCAAGTCACATATGAAGGAACAAGTGAAGTAAAAAAGTCTAAAATTTACATGCTAATTTCTGAGTATGAATCTTTTAAGATGTCTTCTAACGAAACCATTTCCGAAATGCACTCACGATTCACTACTATTATAAATGGTTTAAAATTGCTTGGCAAGAATATTGAGGAAGTTGAACTAACCAGAAAAATCTTAAGATCTCTGCCACTAGAATGGAAACCAAAGAGGACAGCCATTCAGGAGGCCAAAAATCTTGACAAGCTTGATGTTGAGACGCTGCTTGGGTCATTATTGACATACGAGATGGAAGAAATGACTCCCATCGTCAATGATGATGAGAAGAAGAAAAAGCAAATTGCTCTCAAAGCTTCTACGAGCAACAAAGAAAAGGAATTAGAACAAGAAGCAGAAAGCAGTGAAGAGGATGGTGAAATGGCTTTAATCACCAGACGATTCCATAGGTTCTTGAAGAAAAGCAAGAAACCTTACTCAAAGGATCCCACCTCAAAAAAGGGAACCACTTATGTGCTATGGCTGCAAGAAGCCATGACATATAAAAGCTGACTGTCCGGTTTCAAGCAAACCATACAAAGGCTTCAAGAAGAAAGCTATGGTAGCAACTACCTGGAGCGATGACGAAGAAGATGAGTCATCAGACAAAGAAATCGGATACGAAGAAATTGCCAACCTTTGTTTGATGGCAATCGATGATGAAAGTGAGGTAACATCTTCTCCCTCTTCAAAAAATAATATTGTTACTAGTAGTGAAGAACTGCTAGAAGTCATAAATGAAATGCATGAAGAATAAAGAAATTTGATTCTAGAAATTCTGTTCTTAAGAAAGAAGTATCATCTCTTTCTAAAGAAATGATAGTTCTTAGAGAAGAAAAAGAAAAATTATCATCTTTACTGTATAATTCGTCTCAAGATTTTCTTAAAGATGAAAATGAGAATTTGAAAAATAAAATTTCTGAATTAAACAGCACTATATCTAGACTTATGCTTGGTAAATAAAAACTTGATGAAGTGCTTTCTTCCCAAAGATTAAGTGGAGGAAAATCTGGTGTAGGATATTCTCCATTGGGAAAACAAAAAACAAAAGAGAGCTTATTCATGAAAGCCTCTTGTGTAGATGGAGCTTCTACTTCAAAAGCTCCTAGCATTGTTAAAAGCACTCCCTCGATAAATGCTAGGAAGTCTAGAAACTTAAATGATCATACTAATTTGAAGCATTCTAAAAATACTCATGCTTATATGTATGCTCATTCTAGAAATGCTAATACACATCCTAGAAATCATTATCATGCTCATTCTAGGAACAATGTGTATAATCAAAGAATGCATTCTGCTCATGCTCATCCTAGGAATTATCATCATGGGTATCCTAGAATGCATCATCATACTCTTTATAGAAATGACATGAATTTTCATACTCCTTACCATAGAAACATGTATCCTAGGAACTATTATCCTAAGGTTTATAGGAATTCACATGTAAGACATCCTAGAAATTTCTATGACTATCATGCTAGGACTATGCATCATCAACTTGTTCATAGAGCACCTCATATTAAGAAAGTACGGGTCCCAAAAGGAACCGTATTTTCCAGGACTAACCCCAAAGGACCTAAGAAATTTTGGGTACCTAAAAGTGCTATCGTATATCCTTGTGTGATGTAGATTTGTCTTCACACCAAAGAGAAAGGTAACTGTTGGTACCTTGATAGCGGTTGCTCGAAGCATATGACCGGTGATAAAAGCGTATTCAAGGAGCTAACTCTAAGAGATGGTGGACTTGTGACCATTGGAGACAATACTAAAATAAAGATCATCGGGCATGGAAAAGTCGGTAATGATTTCTCAACCTTAGATAATGTTTTGCTAGTACAAGGCCTTAAGCCAAATTTACTTAGCATTAGTCAATTATGTGACAAAGGATATAAAGTCACATTTAAGACCTCTCATTGTCTAGTTATAGACATCAAGAGCAACAAGATCAAATTCATTGGCCATAGACATGAAAATGTCTATATAGTTGATTTGAAATCTTTGCATTCCGTTAATGAAAAATGTTTTCCTGCCTTTAGTGAAAATCAATGGCTATGGCATAGAAGGCTTGGTCATGTAAACATGAACTTGCTAAAAATTATTTCAAGAAAAGATTTAGTTATTGGACTTCCTAAAATCAGTTTTGAGAAAGACAAAATTTGCAATGCTTGTCAAATTGGAAAACAATCTAGGATATCTTTTAAAGCAAAAAATGTAGTCTCAACTACTAGACCTTTGGAACTTTTGCATATGGACTTATTTGGTCCAATTAGTACCATTAGTCTAGGTGGCCATCAATATGCTCTTGTTATTGTTGATGACTATTCAAGATATACCTTTGTTATTTTTATTGCTTATAAGGATGAAGCTTTCAAAGGATTTGAAAAGTTTTGCAAAAAGGTACAAAATGAAAAAGGAATTTGTATTTCAAGCATAAGAAGTGATCATGGCAAAGAATTTGAAAATCAAAGCTTTTCAAAATTTTGTGATGAAAATGGAATTAATCACAACTTTTCAGCTCCTAGAACTCCTCAACAAAATGGAGTTGTTGAGAGGTAAAATAGAGTTCTAGAAGAATTTTCAAGAACAATGCTTTGTGAAAATAATTTACCAAAATATTTTTAGGCTGAAGCCGTGAATACTTCTTGCTATATTTTAAATAGAATTTTGATAAAGCCCTTGCTTGATAAAACACCATATAAACTATGGAAAGGGAGAAAGCCCAATATTTCCTATTTTCGTGCCTTTGGTAGTAAGTGCTTCATCTTAAATAACAATAAAACTAACTTGGGTAAATTTGATTCTAAGACCGATGAAGGGATATTTTTAGGATATTCAACTACTAGTAAGGCTTATAGAGTTTTCAATAAGAGAACTCTAGTAGTAGAAGAATCTGTGCATGTAACTATTGATGAATCTAACCCAATGAGTAGTGGAGAAGTTTCCTTTAAAGATGATGCAGATTTTATTCCAAGAATGGAAACTCCTACTCCCATTGTTGACCCAAAAGTGAGTTCTTCTCAAACAAATGAAGGGATGGCAACTTCAAATTTGGACCAACCATCCTCAAGTCAACAAGAGGAAAATCTACCCAAGGATTGGAGGTATGTAAATCATCATCCAATTGATCAAGTAATTGGTGATCCTTCACAAGGGGTAAGAACTCGCTCTTCCATTAGAAATATTTGCAATTTTGTAGCTTATTTGTCTCAAGTAGAACCTAAGACATCTATAGAAGCTGAAAAAGATAATGATTGGATAATTGCAATGCAGGAAGAGATAAATCAATTTGAGAGAAACAATGTTTGGGAACTAGTTCCAAGACCTAAAGATCATTCAATTATTGGAACTAAATGGGTATATAGAAATAAAATGGATGAAAATGGTATAGTAACTAGAAATAAGGCTAGACTAGTTGCTAAGGGATATAACCAAGAGGAAGGAATAGATTTTGATGAAACCTATGCTCCCATAGCTAGATTAGAAGCTATTCGAATGTTATTAGCCTTTGCATGCTTTAATAAATTCAAGTTATTTCAAATGGATGTGAAAAGTGCCTTTTTAAATGGCTTTATAGAAGAAGAGGTTTATGTTGAACAACCTCTTGGATTTGAAAATCCAAGTCTTCCAAATCATGTCTATAAACTTTCTAAAGCTCTATATGGGTTGAAGCAAGCTCCAAGGGCATGGTATGAAAGACTAAGTAAATTTTTGATTGATAATGATTTTGTAAGAGGTAGAATAGATAAAACTCTCTTCACAAAAACTCACAAAAATGACACTTTGATAGTTCAAAAATATGTTGATGATATTATATTTGGTGCTACTAATGAATCTATGTGTCAAGAGTTTGCAAAGTGCATGCAAGGTGAATTTGAAATGAGCATGATGGGAGAACTTACCTACTTCCTTGGACTGCAAATCAAGCAACTAAAAGGAGGCATCTTCATCAATCAACAAAAGTACATCAAAGATCTACTAAAGAGGTTCGGGATGGAAAGCTCAAAGCCAATTGGAACGCCTATGAGCACAACCACCAAACTTGATCTTGATGAAGGAGGTAAAACTGTAGATTCTAAATATTATAGAAGCATGATAGGTGCTTTACTGTACTTGACTGCAAGTAGACCTGATATAATGTTCAATGTATGCATGTGTGCTAGATTTCAATCTAATCCTAAGGAATCACATGTAGTTACAGTAAAAAGAATCCTTAGATATCTACAAGGGACCCAGACCATAGGATTATGGTATTCTAGAGAATCATCTTTTGAGCTAGTAGGATATTCGGATGCTGATTTTGCTGGATGTAGGTTAGATAGAAAAAGCACAAGTGGAACGTGCCAATTCTTAGGTGCTATGTTAACTTCTTGGTTCTCCAAGAAACAGAATTCAGTTGCACTATCAACCGTTGAGGCGGAATATGTAGCAGCTGGCAGTTGTTGTGCCCAAGTACTATGGATGAAACAACAACTAGAAGACTATGGCATGAGTCTAAAAAATATTCCTATATTTTGTGATAATACTAGTGCCATCAACCTAACCAAAAATCCTATTCAGTACTCTAGAACCAAGCATATAGAGATTAGACATCATTTCCTAAGAGATCATACTAAAAAAGGTGATATAAGATTAGAATTTATACCTTCAGAAGATCAAATAGCTGATATTCTTACAAAACCCTTAAGTGAAGCTCGTTTTTGTAAGATTAGAATGTTGATGGGATTGCTTGATTTTGATAAACTGAATGTTTGATTGCATCTCATTTCATCATTTGCATGTTTGACATTGAGTGATAGAGTATTAATCCATGTTTAATTATTCCCTTCACTCAAAAATGTCATAGATAAACAAAATCGTGCTAAAAAAATTCAGGACTGGAAATTTTACTCAGGATCCAGTCGACTGGTAAAGGGACCCAGTTGACTGGTAAGTCTCTGTCTGTTTTTCCAGTCGATTGGTAATTTTGATCCAGTCGACTGGTAACTCTCTGTCAAAACTTCCAGACGACTAGTAAGTCTTCTCCAGTCGTCTATAAGATCAAATCCTGTTTGGAGCCAATTTTTTTTAATACCCCTTGTCATCCAGTCGACTGGTAAAGATAGCCTAGTTGACTGGTAACTCACTGTCAGTTTACCCAGTCGACTGGTACGTTTACCCAGTCGACTGGTAAAGAAACTGTTCATCTTTTCAAAGGGACCCAGTCGACTGGTGTATCGACCCCAGTCGACTGGTATCGCGATTCTATAAAAGAGACTGTTAATTTTCGCCATTTTTACGCCATTTTCAAAGAGCCCAAGCTTTCTCTCTATAGAAAAATTCATCATATTGATCCAAAAACCATCCAAATCCCTTCTAAACACACCGATCTACACATTCCTAAAGAGATTTTTAACTTTCTACGGTTAAAATCTCTCATTTTTACCAAAATCTTTTTTTTTTTTTTAAAAACTCCAGATTTCTCCAAAATGAGTGACAAAATCCGTATTAAACTCACAACAAGTGGACCTAATGCGCCTAAAAAGCCAAGGTCTTCAAAACCTTCGGCTTCGGAGTCGAAAGGGAAGGGTGCAGCAGGATCATCTAGCAAGGAGCCCAAAACAGAGCTGGAGCAGACTCTGTTTTACAGCCCAGCGGCTCATAAGAGGTATAATTCAGTAATCCGTCACAAGAAAATCATGACGGGTAGAGTCGTTGATTTCGACTCTATTCGCCATGGTAATTTCGATATTCTACCAGCCTTTGAGGCAATAAATCTGACCCCACTGGTCAGAATTCATGAAAAGAATTACCCGCGACTGGTTCACCAGTTCTATGCGAACTTGGTGAAACCCAGTCCTCTGGCTCTGAGATTCAGAACCAGAGTTAGCGGTGTGGAGTTTGAGATCAACACTGGCCTCTTGATGAGTATTCTGAGAATCCCTATAAGGGGGGTTCAATGGAGTCTGGATGGATGGCCAGACAACTTTGAAGTTGAGGAGGCCTGTCGGATAGTCAGGGGCGACCCTAACAATGTGTACAGACCCACTACATTTCACACACGTAGTGACTTGCCCCTCGACTCAAATTTGTTTCAGTTGATTGTCAGTTGGACCATCCACCCAAGACTCGGGAGTCGAGGGTATTTATCTAAAATAGATACAGTATTGATTTGGTGCCTAAAATCTGGGCACCACTTTAATATATATCCTCTGCTGCTTGCCAACATGATAAACGGCGAAGCAAATGACTCCGGGTGTCTTCCTTATGGGATGCTCATTACGCTCATCCTCCAGCACTTCCGGGTACCTTTGCCTGCCTCCGAGGCTCAAGATATCGGATTGACGGACATCATCAACATCTCATCTTTGAAGAAGATGGGATGTACTGTTCGTGACGGATTCCTCTATCCGAAGGCCAGAAAGCGCCTAAGGATCCAAAAGGATGCGAGCGACAGTGATGAGGATGCTGATACGGCTGCTGAGATGGAGACGGATACCCGAGCACCTCCCATTGGTGACTCGAGTACTGGTCAGACTGGTTACGGTGACATCTTACGAGCTATCATGAGTCTCCAGATGACGATGGAGTCCGATTTTCAGTCCATGCAGTCTGATTACCAGAGACTGAGCTCCTCCATAGACCACCTACGGGACGACTTCGATTTACATCGAGAGCACACCGAGGGTTCCCTAGCTGAGATTAGGAAACTTCTTCGTGACAGCTCGGACTCTCCTGCACCATGAGTCTTTATCTTTTATCTGTACTTATCGCTTTTCCAGTTTTTATCACATAGCACGGACATCTCATGTATGTTTTTCTTAGTTATGGCTCTGTGAGGCCCTGCTTGTATTGACTTTTTCTCTATGATGATGTAATACTATTAGCCATATTTCTTGCATTTATTTACGCTATTTGTGATATGTTAGAACTGTTTTAAAACTCTGTTTGGTCACTAAAACTGCTATAAAATGCTTATATGCTTGAAAAACTTCCGGTTCTTCCCGGGAAGGCTTCTGAAATTCGAATGAAGCCAAATCTTTGCATACATCTTTGTATTCTTATAACTTATTTGATTGTATTAGCTAAGTAGCTTATTTTTTATGTTATGCCCCCTTAGGTTACTATTGTCAAAACAGGAGAGAAAAATGAGAAAAACGAGAAAATCTAAGTAAAACGCAACCAATGCATAGATTTAGGGGGAGCATTGCTCCATATCTTTGTAAAAATGTTTATTGATTGGTTGAGTTTAATTCTGGATTGGTTAAAAGAAATATAAACTGTGTTTGCTTGTTTACAGGGTGGTTTTACTCGAAAAACAGAGGAGACTCTGTCCAAATTTTTGTAAAATCTTAACACTTAGTTTTTAAAACTGTTTTTACATTATTAGTTTTGTCATCATCAAAAAGGGGGAGATTGTTGACCCTCGCCCGTATTTTAATGATGGCAAAACATAACTTTTATTTAACTAACATGTTTAAACTAAGTTGTATTAAGGATCAAACACATTCAACCAAGGAACAAAGTGCAAAAACTCGAACCAAATCAAGTATCAAGTGAAGACTGAAGATCTAGTATAGGTCTTAAGGTTTAGAACCAATGTAAGTCTCACTCATACATTGTATTAGCTTGTTCAATGGCTCAAACACAAAAGGTTTTTCTAAAACCATTATTTTTAAATGTTTTTAATGAAAAACAGAAGAAAAACTGGGTTGGAAAACAACCCAGTCGACTGGGTACATATACCAGTCGACTGGTATATAGGTCAGAAGGTACCCAGTCGACTGGATGAAATAACCCAGTCGACTGGTGCTTTGACCAGTAAGTTTTCAGTCGACTGGATGAATCAAACCAGTCGACTGGTAAAATGGACAGAAAGTCCCTAGTCGACTGGATGATATATACCAGTCGACTGGATACCCAGAAGGTCTGAAAACGAGTATTTTTCAAGTGAACCCAGTCGACTGGTATCTCGACCCAGTCGACTGGTAATTCAAAAATATGACCGTTGGACTCCAAATCTGAACGTTTTAAAGTAAATCTTTTTCAAATTAAAGTCTAAAACGGCCATATTAATTGATTGCTATATAAACCCATTCAGCAAAGCATTCAATAAGTAGAAGCACATATTCAAAAAGAGTTGATCTCATATAATCAAGTTTTTATACTCTTGAAACACAAAAAGCTTTGAAATAATCTTGTTGAGCCATTTCTTCAAGCTTTACTTTGAAAGAGAGACATTTCTGTTGTAATAAGCTTTCATTTGCTGTCTCTCTACCTTTTACTTTACACCATCTTTGTAAAGGGATTACTTCCGAGAGGAAGGGGAAACTTCCGAAAGGAAGGGGATTTTTCTGTTTAAGCAATTCCTGTAAATTGCTTGTGTACGGTTTGTGCAACACTCGGCTAAGTTGTGCGACTAAGTTTTCTTAGTGGATTACTTCAAGGAGTTCCTTGAAGAGAGTGGACGTAGGGTCGGAACGAATCCGATATTGCCGAACCACTATAACTGTGTTTGCATCCTCTTTCCTTAAACTCTTTATTTATAGCCTATTACTTGTATTAATTATTTATTGCTTATCAGTTTTTATAAACTTGTATAAATTCCACAAAAGTTTTTAAAAACCCAATTCACCCCCCTCTTGGGTTGAAACCTCGAGCTACAGTTACAATTTATTAAAGACCTATTGATCCAATGTAATGTGATTTTTCTACAATAGTGGAGAGTGGTTTGAAATGTAAGCCTATGGATCTTGTTTTTGTGATTAATGTCACGCAATTTATCATGTTTTAGAGACCAAGTCTTGTATTCACGAATGTTATGCATAAAATCATCCGGATGATCGGATTAATGGATTGTGGTAAGATGGATGTCAAGAGTCAATAACGATTTTAAGATTGATGTTTGGATTACTTTTTGGACTTGAGTGAAATTTAATGATCCTATGTGCCGTATGTTAAGTGCAATTTTTGAGACAAAAAGTGAATTACTGTTTGTTAACACTAATATTGCTTTACTTTGTTGTGATCCCTACCGAAGAATTCATCTATTGTTTTCACTTGAATTGCTAGGGACTAGCAATAAGCTAGTTGGGGGTTGTGATGAGAGCTATAAAATGCATCTTAATAGTACTTAATTGCTAGCATTTTAGAGTTGATATAGGTTTTAATTGCACTTTTATATGTTAACAACTCTAAAGTATTATCTTTGGATCACTAATTTGTTTTGATGTATTTTTAGGTATTTTGAGTCTTAAAGAGATGGAAAAGCTATTGTTGAATGAAGCACAAAGATTCCATGTATACCGGAGCAAAGGATTGCTTTCGAAAAGGCTAAATAAAGAGATCCAAGCATGTACACCGTGCCCTGCAACCAGCTGGGCTGCACCCTCCAGAACAGAGGCCAAAGCAAGTAAAGAAGGCCATCAGGTCAGGGTGCGCCTTGGACCAAGGGGCGCCGCGCCCTGAGGTGTGAGGTGCGCCCTGGATTAATCTAGGGTACACCCTGAAGGGCTGAGGTGCACCCTGGATGGAGCTGCGCTGCACCTTCCAGCAAGTTCACAAAGCTGGCCTAAAACCAAGCCTAAGCGCGAGAAAATCCAAGCCTAGGCACGCACATGAACTTTCTTCTCTGAGTTATGATGTAATTAGGTCTTTAATAATTGTTTAAAACCTTAAAACAGCCTTGGACCCTTGTATTATAAATAGATCACTTAGGGTTTGACATTAGACATTCATTAAGCTAGAAGACTCAAGGAAGTAGCAACTTCTCTTCCATCAAAGTGTTCAACCATGAGTCCCATGGCTAACTAATCTCCAAGTAAGGCGAATGGATGAATCCCTAGGTGTAGTTGTTCCTATTTTTCTTTATTTGATTCAGTTGTAATAGAGCTTTATCGTTAAGACATTGTTATGATTTACTTTTTAATCTAATTATAAGATTTCATCTAATCTGGTGATTGTATCTTTCTCCTTGATATAAATTTAGTCATGCTTTCCTTATGTCAAGATTGTTTGGGTATGATTGAGTCCGGTAGGTTTATCCTTTAGGCTTGTCTATTACTGCAATATTGTCATAAAAGATATATTGTCGTTTCTTGATAAACCTATAGGATAGATCATGTGTGCAGGAATCGAAAATAAAAAGTATTTCATAACAATCAAATTAGGGTTTATACATGTTCTCATTGAATATTTGTCGATTGCATGTTTGGGATGTGAAACGTGCAATCGAGATAAAAACAATTGAATCAAGTTAGGATTAGGGCAACGAACCTATGGAGGATTCCTGGATCCTTGTTGTCCCTCTATTATATTTTACAAACTACACAATTACTTCGTCATCAATTTCAGATTCTCTACTTATTCTGATTATATCGTCTTATATTAAAGTTTACATCTTTCTTTATAGTTAACTTGTCTACCTGTGGAATCGACACCCCAAAGCCATGCTATAACTACCGCATTATTATTTTAGGCGTAATCATGATCTATTTATAATACAAAAGGTCCAAGGGTGTTTTTGGGTTTCAACCATCATTAAAGTCCTAATTAGGTCATGATACGGAGCAGGGGATCGCATGGGCGCCGCACCTCTCATTAGTCCAGGCTGCAGCTCAGACCATTGGGCTTTCTCTTTGCTTCTGGAGGCCGCACCTCTCATCAGTCTAGGCTGCGCCTCTTATTGCTAGGCCACACCTCTCATTGATCCAGGCCACAACGCCCACTAATGGCTTCTTTGCTTTTTTGGGCTTGGTTTTGGAAGCCGAGGCTTAGACTTCTTCAAGCCGCAGCGCACACACCTAAGACTTGGTTTCTCTTCATTTTGTCCTACCGAAACCACTCATTCACCTCGATATGCATGGAATCTTAGTGCTTCAAGCAACTATAGCTTTCCATCTCTTTTAAACACAAAGTACCTGAAAATGCACCGAAATAAGTCAATGATCCAA
Source organism: Bretschneidera sinensis (assembly GCA_023935145.1). Taxonomy (NCBI): domain Eukaryota; kingdom Viridiplantae; phylum Streptophyta; class Magnoliopsida; order Brassicales; family Akaniaceae; genus Bretschneidera; species Bretschneidera sinensis. The sequence continues at coordinate 90,218,136 of CM043699.1, forward strand.
GAATATCACTTTAGAGTTATTAAGGTATAAAAGTGTAATTCAAACCTCGATCAACCCTAAAATGCTAACAAATAAGTATTGTTAAGATCCATTTTATGACTCTCATCAGTCTCCAAGGCCGAGCATGTTGACTACTATTCACATGCTAGGACTAAAATTTTCAAGACCGAGCATGTTAACTACTTCTCACATGCTCAGACCAACTTCTCCAAGGCTGAACATGTTGACTGCTACTCACATGCTAGGACCAACGTCTCCAAGGCCGAGCATGTTGACTGCTTCTCACACACTCGGCCCTATGTCTCCAAGGCTGAGCATGTTAACTGCTTCTCACATGCCCAGACCAACATCTCCAAAGTCGAGCATGTTAACTGCTTCTCACATGCTCGAAGCATATTCTCCAAGGCCAAGCATATTGACTACTATTCACATGCTTGGACTAACATCTCCAAGGTTGAGTATGTTGACTACTACTCATATGCTCGAACCAATATCTTCAAGGCCGAGCATGTTGACTGCTACTCATATGCTCAGACCAACGTCTCCAAAACCGAGCATGTTGACTGTCACTCACATGCTCGGACCAACATCTCCAAGGCCGAGCATGTTAACTGCTACTCACATGCTCGGACCAATTTCTCTAAGGTCGATCATGTTAACTGCTACTCACATGCTAGGACCAAAGTCTCCAAGGCCGAGCATGTTGGCTGCTTTTCACATGCTTGGACCAAAGTCTCCAAGGTCGAGCATGTTAACTACTTCTCACATGCTTGGCTCAAAGTCTCCAAGACCGAGCATGTTGACTGCTTTTCACATACTCAAACCAACATTTCCAAGGCTAAGCATATTGATTGCTATTTACATGCTCGGACCAATATCTCCAAGGCTGAGCATGTTAACTGTTTCTCATATGCTCGGACAAACTTCTCCAAGGACAAGCATGTTGACAACTCACATGTTCGGACCAACGTCTCCATGACTGAGCATTTTGACTGCTACTCACATGTTTGGACCAAAGTCTCTAAGGCCGAGCATGTTGACTGCTTCTCACATGCTCCGACCAAAGTCTCCAAGGCCGAGCATGTTGACCGTTACTCATATGCTCTACCCAAAGTCTCCAAGGCCGAGCATATTGACTGCTACTCACATGCTAAGACCAAAGTCTCCAGGGCCGAGCATGTTGGCTGCTACTCACATACTCAGACCAACATCTCCAAGGCCGAGAATGTTCACTGTTTCTCACATACTCGACCCAATGCCTTCAAGACCAAGTATATTGACTACTTTTCACATGCTCGAATCAACATCGCCAAGGTTGAGCCCTGCAATACTTCCTTAAAACACATAAATGTGCCTAAGAAAGTGGGGGGCCTTTGATACACCCAATAGCTAGACGACACGTGCACGACCCTAGGACTAACAGCAAGATAACATGTGGACGGCCTTAGGACCAATGGCAAAGTGACACGTGGACATTCCCATACCCAATAATAAGAAGACACGTGGAAATTTTCTTGACCAATGGGGAGATAGCATACGGACAAGCTATTGATGAACCCACTACCATTCCCAGACACCCCTGCGCAGCCATGCAAGTACAATTCCAGGGAATACTGTTCCCGGACACCCCTGCCCAGACCTTCGAGCATGATCCCAGGGATCACGATCCTCCTTAGGCACTCGGCCATACCTACTGACAGAGGAATGGGTTCTCCAGGATTGCCCCATCCCTGGCACGTGAGCGATCCCACCTCTGAATCACTATAAAAGTCCCAAGGTATGCAAATCCAAAATATATACAATGACAATTACATTACTGAAAGTATCAAGCATCCCCATTCCTTTAAAAACTTGGGATGACAAAAGCATCAGAGCGTCGTTCGAGGCATCACTCCCTCTTCTCCGGTGACTCTCTAGTTCATCCCATTTTCCTTGTGCAAGCTCCCCTTGATGCACTGGCCTCCAGCTCAGCAACATATTTTTGGCATCAACACTCATCTTTATCTTTTGTATTATGTTTCTCTTTATTAGTAAACTTGGTTTTTGCTGTTTAAAAAATGCTACAGAAAAATATAAGGAAACAATAAATTAGATTAATTAACTGAACTCTTGATCACTTTCTTCTTGCTTGCTAGCTACAACATGCATGTATATAAGGACTTTGGTAGCATTAAATCCTTTAATATTAGTGAACTACTCTCATTTAAATCTTAAACCAAACTTTATTAATGATGAGTTGGCTGAATGAATATCAACAAATCGGTCTTGACACCCTACTTTTATCCCTCTTCCATGTAAGGGTGTCTAATTATGTAGATCACTGCTATATATACTTCTGATAGCTTTATTACTAATCATTGGGAAGCTCCCGTTGGTAATTTGTGTAATTTGCCTTTTTTTAATTAATAAAATCATTGTACTGAGTGGAGATGAATAGCTCCATTAGTAATTGTCGAGGAGCTCTGTTAGTAATCGTCAGGGCTCATTGGTTATTTTGAGTCTGTTTTTGGTGTTTCAAGTATAAATAACTTAAACGAATTATTTATCATATATTACCCTGCACTTACTAAAAAATATATCAATTTAAATTTTACACCATGCACTTTCAAATATTATAATGTCCATTCTACATTTTATTTTAATACCAAATAGCACTTTATCATCGACAAATACAATACAATTAAAATTAACGTAATTTTATTGCACTCGTGCCATTCATGTGGATACTTGTCAAGACACACAAACAATAAATGAGAGTTTGAAGTTTGAATTGCCAGGTCGAGAGGATTCTCCAACACTCAAGTAAATATCTTAACAACTCTAAGTAAACTAAATTTTCATGTATCCGAATGTACATCAAATAAGTTTATGAGCCTCTTTTACATAGTGAAGAAGGATTATCATGACTAGAAATGTATTGATCCATTCTATCTAGGTTGAAAATCACATGTCGTTCTCTTACTGAACGATAGATTTTACCCAAAACATGTGGTAAATGTTAATCCTCTATGGGAGATGTGTTCACACGCTTCTTTATCGATCGATTAATCGATATCTCCTTCTTCGATGATAGTTAACATATGCAAACAAAGAACTGCATGTGTTTGCAAAAACAGATAATTAATTATAGGTGGCAATACAAGCCAAAGATGTCTTGGTCAAGCTTGAAAATGAACCCATTTCAACCTTATACCAAATAATCTTAAAGCCTCTGGCCACCGTGCACGTACTCTTTCGTTTTAGAGTATATTCTTTAACTACAATTAAAAATCTTGGTATTGATCTTTTGTCAACGCTTATATTCAGCAGAAAATCATTTCATTAATTTGGTTTGGTTCTCATGTTGTCTATAGCTACTTAATTAGCTAGTGATATATTTGGTTCTTTTTGGGCAACCCTTTTTGTACTTTTCTAAACGAGTAGTTTCGCAGAAATTATGTACATTATGGTATGGTTTTCTTTTCTAAATGCGTAGCTTAATTAATTGTCATCGTCAGCTCCCAACAAATTAAGACAGGTATATGCATGATTCATTGATCGAGAGATAAATGTGGTTTTTGGCATCACTTTATTTATTATAAGGATTTGATTGTTAGAATTATCCTATGCGTGGGCTAATATTAATTGAGTTTTTAAATTTTATTATAAATGGACCAAGTAATTGATCTACTAAGTGAGATATATAGGCTTAATAAAGTGATATGTTATATGTAGACTTGATACTTTAAATGTCTAACGTGGACACTGGTAAGGATGGCAATAAGTAGGTTACCTGCGAAATTTTACATATCCATAATAATATCCGTTTAGTTATCATGTTATCTAATTTTGAACATGAAATTGTTAAAAATATGAAATGCTATCCGTAGTTGTGAAAAAACCATTTATTTCTATTCACACCCGTTTAAACGGATACGGTTCAGATCGGTTAACCGCGAAAAACCAATGAATTGCCATCCCTATTTACTAGACCATAGCTAATAGCTAACCTTATGAGCCTGTTATGAGTGGACCATTTGAATAACAACAGAAAGTCAAATGCTAGCTCTCTTTCCCGCTCTCAATTCTTCCAGCACACAAAGAAATATAGCTTCTCTATAAAGAAAATCTTCTCTCATCAAAAGCTAGTGATTAAAGAGAGTTCAAGAGGGGAACTACTTGTGACCTATTTGGAGATCTAATCTTGGTACCTACTGAAGATTTTGCTGCGCATTATAAGATGAATCCTAATTAAACAAGTTAAGGTATCACTACAAGATAAATAACATACGCCGACGCTTTTTTTTAGTATATTTCGGCGCTTTAAAGTGTCGTAATATGCGATACCGACGCTTATGGAAAGCACTGGTATGTGATGTGTCGCAGTGCCAGTACTGGTGCTTACGTTAAACACCGAAATATGCATTTTTTTGTGTGCTTCTAAGCACCGCTATATTTCGGCGCTTAGAAGCGCCGAAATATAATGGACAAAATTATGCATATTGCAGCACTTTTAAGCGCCGCAATATTGTGAATACTGACAATTTTTGTGACGCGCCAAAATACACCGGGTTTACGTTTTTACACTATTTTGGGTTGAATATATATCAACAAATATATATAGACCCATTCTTCAATATATACCATCAAATCCATAAAAATTAAAATATCAATACAAAAGTCATTTCTTTAATTTACACAAAAAACATTCATAGTTAATTAACATATAAATTCATAAGTACACAACCAAGTATTTGAATGAAATATGAAAAATCATTTTAGAAATAAAAAATGAGATCCATCATTATCCAACCGCTGTAGTAAAGACTTCAGTTCATCCATTTGGGACTGCATACTGTTCATTTGATCATCGTGCTTCATTGTTATTTCTTGAATCTGATGCTCATGCTTTTGATTGAGTTCTTCTATTTGTGCTTTCAAAGTATTTATCTCTTCAGCATAAGCCCCATTGTATCCCATATCATTCCTAATTTGAGCTGAAAGTCAATACACAGCTGAGGGTGTAACTCCAAACCTTTGACCTAGTACACGACCAGAACTCTCTTCACCCATAAGCTCGGTGAAGACTTTATTTTATATTTGTAAATTATTGCTAGCATCAGAAGATCCTAAAGCAACAAAAATTTCGACCACAAGAGCTTCAGCTGTCACCTACAATTACAAAACAATAAAAATTAAACTCCCCCAAAGATTGAGTAGTTATTTGTAGCGAAAGTTACATAAAAGAAAAGTTGCTTATCAGATTTTATAGAAAAAGGGGCACAATTTCCTTTATGTTTCCATAAAACCTCCTGCAAATGAAAAACAAAAATAAAATCCAAACAAAATAAACCAAATAGATAAAAATTCTGTGCTGATGGAGGATAAAACGCTCATCCAAAAAACAGCAAAAGTAAAAAAAAAAAATACATACTAGAATCATATATCCAAGCAGAGTATGTGATTATTAGCTTTACAAAGTAAAATATAGCTCCTTTATGCATGATGCCTAATATGTCAATGTCATTTGCATCGCCAGACTTGACTATATTAAGGATGGAAGAGTCATCAAAAACAAATTTCATAAAACGAATCAATTATAGGCAGCACATATGCAGGTCTGTAAGAGACAGAAAATTAACAAAGACAAAGAGAGATAGTTTAGCTACTCTCATGAGGTGCACACCAAGATAAGTAATTAATTGTCGTTAGCGTTATCTAGATTGAGTTATATGCAAGAGAAGTAATGCAAGTCTATAAGAGACGATGAGAGAGAGAGAGACAAAAAAAACAGTAAAAAGAAAAGAGATAAAGGCAAATGAAGGCCAGCAGTGAAAGACAATCTTATCTTAGACATTTACCATTCTACTTATTCAGCAATAAATTGATCACTATTTTTGAAATTTACTGCACAATTGACAAGAAATTATGACTAATACTTACGTATTTTCTACAATCTACACTGATAAGAAATCCCATGCAAAAGAGCATCATTTATAAAACATTATCCTCTACATTTAGATCCTCATAAAACAATGTTGACCCTCACCAATATTTTAATGATGACAAAACACAACTCTTATTATACTAACGATGTTATCTAAGTGTATTAAGCAATAAGAGCATTCAACTAAGGAACAAGGTGCAAGAACTCAACCTGAATCAAACACCAAGTGAAGACAGAAAAACTAGTATAGGTCTAAGGTATTGAAACAAGTTGTAAGTCTCACTTGTTCAGGTAATTAGCTTATCCAATGGCTCTTTTTGAAAAAGCATTTAAAATAACCTTTTAAACAAATGTTTTTAAAGTTAAAATCTATTCAACACATGAAAATTGGGTTGTTAAAGCAACCCAGTCGACTGGGTACTTATACCAGTCTTCTGGTATAAAGGTCAGTATATTCCCAGTCGACTAGATGCCTCAGACCAGTCGACTGGTGTTTTGGTCAGAGATTTCTCTGTCGACTGCTAAGACATATCCAGTCGACTGGTAATCTAGGCAGAAGGTTCCCAGTCGACTGGTAAGACATACCCAGTTGACTGGTACCTTCAACAACCTTAAAAATGTGATTTTTAAAGAGGACTCAGTCGACTGGTAGTTAAAAAAATATGACCGTTGGGACGCGAGATTTCAGTACAAATTGTACAAAAATGGACAAAATCAGTTACAAACGGGCATATTACATCAAAGCTATATAAACCCACTATATTAAGCATTTTAAAATAGAGTATTACACATTCAAACAAGTTTTTACTCACTGATACTCAAAAAGCTTTGAAAAATTGATTGTTGAGCCATTCTTCAAGCTTTACCTAGAAAGAGAGACATTATTCAGTTGTATAAGCTTCCATTGTTATCTCTCTACTGTTTTCTTTACAGTATTTATTGTAAAGAGACTTGCTTTCAAAAGGAAGGGATTTGCCTCCGAAAAGAAGGGTTTTTTGCTTCCAAGAGGAAGAGATTGTAAGGTTTATGCAACACCCGTGAAGTTGCACGACTAAGTTTCTTAGTGGAGTACTTCAAGGAGGTTCCTTGAAGAGAGTGGACGTAGGGTCGGAACGATTCCGATATTGTCGAACCACTATAAACTGAGTTTGCATCCTCTATTCTTTAATCTCTTTATTTACAACACATATTACTTGTTATATGCTTATTGTGTTATATGTTTTATAAACTTGTGTTTTAATCCGCAAAAAAATTTTAAAACCCAATTCACCCCGCCTCTCTTGGGTTGAAACCTTAGTCTACAATTGGTATCAGAGCCTCGTTCTCAATTTTAGGCTTAATATCCTTGAGTTGATATGATGGTAGCAAATAGCTATTCTGAGGGACACTAATATACTAGGCCTCCCTTGTTCAATGACTCCAACTATAACTATTGGAAAAATAGGATGAAAATCTTTGTCAAATGACAAGATTATAATATGTGGAGAGTCATTTAAAAGGGATCTAGAATTCCGTCAAAGGAAATCACTATAGAAGAATTCAATCATACAATGCCTAAACTCAAAACTGAGTACAATGAGGATGGATTGTAGAATGATGTCTTTCAATAGTAGAGCAACAAGTATTTTACATTGTACTTTAGATATATCTGAATACAATAAAATCTCTGCATGTGTTTCAGCTAAGGAAATATAGGATAAATTACAAGGTACATATTAAGGAACTAGGGAGATTAAAAAATCAAAAATCTATATGCTAGTATCTGAATATGAATCTTTTAGAATGTCTTCTAATGAAAAAATTTCTCAAATGCACTCACATTTCACAACTATTGTTAATGGTTTGAAGCTTCTTGGTAGGAACATTGAGGAATTTGAATTAACAAGAAAAATCTTAAGGTCTTTGCCATCCACTTGGAAAGCAAAGAAGACTGCTATCACGGAGGCCAAAGATCTCGATAAACTTGATGTTGAGACATTTCTTAGGTCATTGTTAATATATGAGATGAAGGAAATGAATCCCATTGTCAATGATGATGAGAAGAAGAAAAATGTGATAGCTCTCAAAGCCTCTACATATAACAGAGAAGAGGAATCGGAAGAAGAGGCAGTGAGCAGCGAAGAAGATGGTGAGATGGCTTTAATCACTAAGCAATTTCATAGATTCTTGAAGAAAAGCAAGTAACCTTACACAAAAGATCTCACCTCTAAAAGGGAACCACTTGTGTTCTATGGATGTAAGAAGCCCAGTCACATCAAGGTCGATTGTATGGTAATGAGCAAACCATACAAGAACTTTAAGAAGAAGGCTATGATTGCAACCACTTCGAGTGATGACGAAGAAGAAGAAGAATCCTCGGATAAAAAATTCGGATATGAGGAAATTTCCAACCTATGCCTTATGGCAATTGATGATGAAAATGAGGTATTATCTTCTCCCTCTTCTAAAAATAACATTGTGAGTAGTAGTGAAGAATTGATAGAAGTCATAAATGAAATGCATGATGAATTGAAGAAATTCGATTCTAGGAACTCTACTCTTAAGAAAGAGGTGTCATCCTTTTCTAAAGAGATGATAAGTCTAAGACAAGAGAAAGAAAAATTATCTTCATTGCTGTATGATGCTTCTCAAGACTTCCTCAAAGATGAAAATGAGAATTTAAAGAAGAAGATATTAGAATTGAATGGTACTATATCTAGACTCATGCTTGGTAAAGATAAGCTTGATAAAGTGCTTTCTTTCCAAAGATTAAGTGGAGGAAAATCTGGTTTAGGATACTCTCCATTAGACAAGCAAAAATCAAAAGATGGCTTATTCATGAAAGCTTCATGTGTGAATGAAGCCTCTACTTCAAAGGTTAAAATCACACCCTCATTGAATGATAGCATGTCTAGAAATACTAATTCTAATGCTAATATAAGATTGAAGAATCCTAGAAATACTCATGCTTATATGTATGCTCATTCAAGGAATGCTTATGCACATGCTAGGAATAATCATCATGTGCATCCTAGGAGCAATTTGTATACTCAAGACTTGCACATTGCACAAGTATATCCTAGGAATTACAATCATAGTCATTTTAGAAATAATATGTATACTCATGATAATGCAAGCATGTATCCTAGAAATTATCATCATACATTTTCTGGAAATGACATGTATATTCATATTCTTCACAATAGAAACATGTATCCTAGGAACTCCTATCCTAAGAATTATAGACATGCACAACTAAGAAATCCTAGAAATTTCAATAACTATTATCCTAGGATTTCACATCATCAACATGTCTATAGATCACCATATGCTGTTAAGAAAGTATGGGTCCCAAAAGGAACCGTATTTTCAAGGACTAACCCCAAAGGACCCAAGAAATTTTGGGTACCTAAAAATGCCATTGTGTATCCTTGTGTGATATAGATATGTCTCCACACCAAGGAAAAGGGTAACTGTTGGTAGCTTGATAGTGGATGCTCAAAACACATGACCGGTGATAAAAGTGTATTCAATGAGCTAACTTTAAGAGATGGTTGACTTGTCACCATTGGAGACAACACAAAAATAAAGATCATCGGGCATGGAAAAGTTGGTAATGATTTCTAAATCATAGATAATGTATTGCTAGCACAAGGCCTTAAGCCAAATTTACTAAGTATTAGTCAACTTTGTGACAAAGGCAACAAAGTCACATTTGAGACCTCTCATTGTCTAGTTATAGACATCAAAAGTAACAAGATTAAATTTGTTGGCCATAGACATGAAAATGTCTATATAGTTGATTTGAAATCCTTGCATTCTGAAAATGAAAAATGTTTTCCCGCCATTAGTGAAAATCCATAGCTATGGCATAGAAGGCTTGGTCATGTGAACATGAACTTGTTGAAAAATCATTTCAAGAAAAGATTTAGTCATTGGTCTTCCAAAAATCAATTTTGAAAAATGATGTGATGAAATTTACACTAGCAAGTGCACTAATCGTTCAAGTAATAAAATGATGAGTAAATATCGTTCCAAACGAGGACTGAACAAGTACTACAGAAATTATGACTCAACTTTTACTGTTATTTGAGCAAATGAATAATTGTCGGAGAAAAGGTTACTAACAATTAACTAAAGGGAAAAACAGAACGCTATTTTAAATAACGAAAGATTTGCACATTTTGGAATGAAGACTCTTATGAACTAACGTGCTAAGGACTCGACTTCACCTAAACCATAATTGACAAGAGTTTTGAATGGACAAGTTTTGTTTACTATGTTTTTCAAGATGGTAGAATCCCCAATAAATTGGTTATCCTTATTCAGGTCTAACCACAATCTCAAGAATCATCAACTTCAAATATCCATATTCCAGGTCTATTCTAGATTGATTCAACTTAAGAAACATTAAGTTCAATGGAATTCCTTTCAGTTAAATCTCCTTATTCGGTTACGGTTTAAACGGACCACATGAACTTCCTAGAATCCCTATTCGGTTACTCCTATTTATGGCATGTTTTACCCTGGCTTTGCATAGCTAGCAATCCAAAATCATATTTATTAATTCAACTATTCATAAAAGCATAGCTTCTCTATTCGACACATCACTATGCCTCAAGAAGGAATCAAAATAATAAACAGCATTAAGAACAATAAAACACTCTTTGAAAAACAAAGTAAATTCCAACTTGTCCAAATAGCACTCAAGATATATGTTTAGGATCCATCTATCCTTAACACAAAAATATCTACTCCATAATAATATTCAAACAACCCAAGTTCATATTATAAAACATCAACATAGCTAGATATGAATAATACAAAACCGAAGAAGAATGATTTAAAAGCTTGATGCATAGCCTCCCGGAGTATCTCCAACTCTCCTTTTGCATCTCCTCTTCTCCAATTCTTTTTTTTTCTTCTACGGCCGTGCTCTCCTCTCTTGTTCAGCTAGGGTTTCTATTTATAACTTTCAAAATCCATGGGCTGGCGCTGCAGCGCCAACATACCAGCGCTGCAGCTTCAAGAGGTATATCTAACCCTATTCTGGCGCTGCAGCTGCAGTTTCAACATCCCAGCGCTGCAGCGCCAACTTTCTGTCCAAATCCTCTCTTTTTGTCAGCTACCAGTGCTGCAGCGCTGTAGCCTTGAATTTCTGTCTCCTTTATGCATTTTGGCCTTCCAGTGCTCTTCAGTGCTCCAGCAAGTTTCTGCACAGAATATTTCTAAGACTTAGCATTGATCATTCAACTAAAACAACTTATTAGTATAACAAGATAAACTAAAATCAAATTGCTAAAAACACATGCAACACAATTCTAATGCTTAAGATCAACACCAAAAACGTGCCTAAAAGCAGTATAATAACATGATTTATTCAGAGTTATCACACCCCCAAACTTACGTTTTTGCTAGTCCTCGAGTAAACTAGAGCAAAATTCTATACACACACATCCTAAGAGTGAGAGATGGTTTGATTAGATTTGATATAACATGCCTCAAAGATTGCGTATAAATTATAACGCATGAAAACTTTCCAAATACTGCTAATGTTTAGAATTTCAAATTCATTGCCAGCTTTATCTTACATCAAATTCTTTAAAACGTGTGTGTGTAACACCTTTATAAACTTAATCGTCTCGCCACTCTGATCGGTTTATGCAAGCAAGTAGGATAATGCCAATCTTTCAAAGTCTATAAGCTTGCTTTTCACACCACTCTCTACTAATGTAGCCCATGACAATACCCGAGATCACCAGGATTTTATTCAGCTTATAACTTTGGCTAAGGTTAAGGTATGGTAAAATTTTGATTTGAGGCTCACATCACCTTAAGCTCATCAACCAATAAAAATTTTACTTCAAACTTTCCCTCAGTTATCATGGAATACTTCTAATACTTTTGCTGTTGTCACATCTTATTCTTTTTTTTTTTTCGTATGCTTGTACTATTGTAGCACCAGTCTTTATTTCCATGTGCATTCATGAAACTATAACAAAGCATGTACACGATGATCAAACACGGCTTTGCCAGCTGCCTGTGATAGGTAGAATACAACTTGATCAAATAGTTTGTGTGGTAAACCTTTTTCACTTCGATCTTTCCCTTGGTCACTCTCGATGGGAAATATGTGATACTTATCATAGCCAAGTGAAGACCACTTTCTCTTGCTCAATCCTCTGCCACCACTTAAGAGAATAGTCCATTCATTAATCGATGTGCTCACAGGTGAAAGGTAGAGTTATATCATTTTTTTTTTAAAAAGAAATAGGTTAGATGATCGGGTGACAAAACAATAGATATCCAAGCTCAAAAGGGGAAAACTAAGGATATTCACATATTAAGGATTGGCTAGAAAAGCTCAAACTTTCCAAACATTGCCTGGATCCTTTCTTTGGTACTGTACTACCTAGGATTTCGCCTCGAGTGGTCTTCAAACAAGTTCTAGAGTCCAAGAGATCACAAGACTACACTACTCACATAAACGTTCTCCGAAATAGCAAGACAACAAAGTGCTTAGGTGTAAGTGCTCATTGTGTTTGATGTAAAATAAATCCAACACAAATTCAAGCACACAGACAAACGCAACATTTTTCAAATTTTCAATAGCTATAATCAAGTCAATCTATTTCTCATCATCGATAAAATCAGAATCAATCAACAGAAAACACTCAGATATAACAAACAAAAAAGTAACTAGAAACATGAGCAGCGAACAACACTCAGATAAAGTTCCCACCCCCAAACTTAAATGATACAGTTCACAATGTATAAAATTTGAATTATAAAGTAAGAGAAGGGAACTCCCCTGATTAGTCAGAGGCCGAATCAATCGTCTTTGTCAATGTCCTCATCCTCCAGATCACTGCTATGACCGAGATATGGTGGTAGTGATGAGGGAAGAATGTTGAATTTTAGTGATTTGGAGAGAGAGAGTTGCTAGAAATCAGACTTTGAAGTGACCTAACAGTGGCAAAGCTGTTGATTTAAAATCCCAGTGTGCAACCTGGCACTGCGGCTCCCACTTTCCAGCACTGCAGCGCTGAATTTTTGGGCAGTTTAACGTGTGAGCAAGAACAGTGTGTGGGTGCAGGTCCTAGCGCTGCAGCGCCAAAAATGTGAGGCTGCAGAGCTGAATCTCTGACCTGGTTAGTGTGTAGGGGTAGGACCTGGTGCTACAGTGCTAGAAATGTGAGGCTGCAGCGCTGGAGCTCTGTCCTGACTCCAAGTAAGCCTGAAAATAAACCAAGAATACACACTGTAAAGCCATAAAAATTGAAGTAATAGATAAATTAAACAAAACAAAAAATTGAAACACACAAAATAACTTCATAAGGCAAGAAAAATAAAAAGTAAGAACCAAAATGGTAGTTCTAATTTATAGTCTTTAGCTTGACTTTCGGATTTATAGCTCTTGGAGAATGGTTGTGGACGATTGAGGGTCAAAAGTCCCCATAATGTAGTGCTTCAATCTGTGCCCGTTAACCTTGAATGTCTCCTTGTTTTTCTCATGTTGAACTTCAACGGCACCAAAAGGTGAGACACTTATCACGGTATACAGTCCAGTCCGTCGAGATTTTAGTTTTTTCGAAAATATGTGCCTTCTTAGGACTTCCCGCAACCATTCTTCCATTTTACCTGTCAACGAAGAAGATCTTATAGCAGGGAAAATATTTTTCTCTAAATAAGCATATTTCAAATGAGCAAGTAAAGTTTTCAATTCAGTTATTATCATTTGTTCTTCTGGCACTTCTTTTTCCATTTTAGACTCCAAGTTCCTTGCTTTTTCTTGGATGACGAGTTCTTCAGTAGTAATAGTTCCTAATTCCAAGATGCATCTCTTTGAAGTATCTTCATTTAATGTTTTCTCCTGAAACTCCTTAATGATGTTATCAATAATATCCACTTGAAAACAAAAAAGAAGTAGATAAGCCAGAAGGGTATTTCATAATTTTATACATATCAAAAGCTATTTGCTCATCATTGACTCTTAAAGTCAATTTCCCTTGTTGTACATCAATTAGGGCTCTCCTTGTAGCAAGGAATGGACATCCAAGTATAAGAGGTATCTCACGATCCTCTTCTATGTCGAGAACAATGAAGTCTACAGGAATATAAATTTATCAACCTTTACTAGTACATCTTCTATAATACCCCGTGGTCTCTTAATAGATCGATCAGCTAATTGCAATGACACTATCGTTGTTTTGACTTCTCCTAATCCAAGTTTCCTAAAAATTGAAAGAGGCATAAGATTGATACTTGCACCAAGGTCACATAAAGCTTTATCAAAGAATGAATTTCCCATAGTGCAAGGTATAGTAAAACTCCCTGAATCTTTCAATTTTGGAGGTAGCTTGTTTTGCAGTATAGTGCTACATTCTTCAGTTAACATTACCGTTCCATATTCCTCAAGCTTCCGTTTATTAGACAAAATTTCCTTCAAAAATTTAGTATAACTAGGCATCTGTGATAAAACCTCTGCAAATGGAATGTTAATATGCAATTTCTTGAAAATCTATAAAAATTTTGAAAATTGCTTATCTAGTTTTTCTTTTATAAATTTATGAGGATAGGGAAGAGGTGGCATATATTTAGTTCCAGAGTTAGAATCAATCAAACTTTTACCAGTAGACTTCTTTTCCGAAACACGTTTCTCCTCTTGCATGGTCTCTTCTTTCTCGCCTTCTTGATTAGTGATCTCTTTAGATTTTGGCTCATCCAATTGTGTGCCACTCCTTAGTGTTATGACCTTGACATCCTCCTTAGGATTTTTTTCTGTGTTGCTTGGAAGAGAGCCTTGTGCACGTCCAGAAATTTTAGTTGCTAGTTGGCCCACCTGAACTTCCAGATTTCTAATGGATGCTTCTTGATTTTGGAACCTGGTTTCTGCTGTACTTAAGAACTTGACCATCATGTCCTCCAAGTTAGACTTTTTTTTTCTTGAGGTGGGTATTCAAGAGGAGGTTGTTTCGCATTGCTTTGATTCCAAGACAGGTTCGGGTGATTCTTTCATCCCGGATTATATGTATTATTGTATGGATTGTTTTGCCTGTGAAAATTTGAAACAAAGTTAGCTTGTTCAGCAGATGAATTATATGCAAACTGATTACCTGCTTGACAGTTACTGCTATGGTGGCCACCACCACCACACAATTCACATATAACATGTGTAGTAGGATAAAGTCCATCTATCTTCTTGGTGAGAACCTCCATTTGTGCTGTTAAAGCTGTAACAGCATCTATATTGTGCAATCCTGGGGCTCTATTAATAGGTAACCTTTCAACTGGCCATTGATAAGAATTTGTGGCCATTTCTTCTAGTAATTCAATAGCTTCTTTTGGAGTTTTTCTCATGATAGTGCCACCTACAGCTGCATCAATCATGTTTCGGGTTGTACTAGTTAGTTTGTTATAAAAAGTTTGTACCTGCATCCAAGTGAGCAACTCATGATAAGGACATCTTCTCAAAAGGTCTTTAAAACATTCCCATGCCTCATAGAGTGATTCCCGTTCGACCTGCAAAAACATAGTAATTTCATTACGTAACTTTGCAGTTTTTGCAGGAGGGAAGTATTTCCCTAAAACATTTTGTGTCAATTCTGCCCATGTCGTTATGGATCCAGCTGGCAAAGAAGTCAACCAACTTTTTGCTTTATCCCTCAATGAAAATGGGAAAAGCCTTAAGTGAATTGCATCCTCCGATACTCCGTTATGCTTGAATATGTCACAAATTTCAAGGAAATTAGTCAAGTGATCATTTAGATCTTCTTGCGATAAGTCCCCAAATTGTACTGAATGTTGAATCAAATGAACGATGGCGAGCTTAATTTCAAAATTGTTTGCTTGTATAGGTGGTCGTCAAATGCTAGATTCAACACCATCCATCTTTGGCATAGCATAATCCCACAGTGCACATTGCACCTCTGCATTGTTTCCTTCTGCCATTTTATTAACTGTTACTGGTGCTGCTCTTCTCAAAGCGTGAAATGTGCGCTCAATCTCTGGATTAAGTTCTGTAAGTTTTCTCCCACTAGTACGTGTTATGCACTAGAAACGAAAACCCTGCAAAATAGACTTAAAAACCGAATTAACAAACTCTCAAATTAACTAGTAGAATCACAATAAATGTAATATTTTATTTCAGTCCCCGGCAACGGCGCCAAAAACTTGATGTGATGAAATTTACACTAGCAAGTGCACTAATCGTTCAAGTAATAAAATGATGAGAAATATCGTTTCCAACGAGGACTGAACAAGTACTACAGAAATTATGAGTCAACTGTTACTGTTATTTGAGCAAATGAATAATTGTCGGAGAAAAGGTTACTAACAATTAACTAAAGGGAAAAACAGAACGCTATTTTAAATAACGAAAGATTTGCACATTTTGGAATGAAGACTCTTATGAACTAACGTGCTAAGGACTCGACTTCACCTAAACCATAATTGACAATATTTTTGAATGGACAAGTTTCGTTTACTATGTTTTTCAAGATGGTAGAATCCCCAATAAATTGGTTATCCTTATTCAGGTCTAACCATAATCTCGAGAATCATCAACTTCAAATATCCATATTCCAGGTCTATTCTAGATTGATTCAACTTAAGAAACATTAAGTTCAATGGAATTCCTTTCAGTTAAATCTCTCTATTCGGTTACGGTTTAAACGAACCACACGAAATTCCTAGAATCCCTAATGGTTACTCCTATTTTATTCATGGCATGTTTTACCCTGGCTTTGCATAGCTAAAAATCCAAAATCATATTTATTAATTCAATTATTCATAAAAGCATAGCTTCTCTATTCGACACATCACTATGCCTCAAGAAGGAATCAAAATAATAAGCAACATTAAGAACAATAAAACACACTCTTTGAAAAACAAAGTAAATTCCAACTTGTCCAAATAGCACTCAAGACATAGGTTTAGGATCCATCTATCCTTAACACAAAAATATCTACTCCATAATAATATTCAAACAACCCATGTTCATATTATGAAACATCAACATAGCTAGATAAGAATAATACAAAACCAGAGAAGAATTATTTAAAAGCTTGATGCGTAGCCTCCCGGAGTATCTCCAACTCTCCTTTTTGCGTCTCCTCCTTTCCAAATTCTATT
This sequence comes from Bretschneidera sinensis, assembly GCA_023935145.1. Lineage (NCBI taxonomy): Eukaryota > Viridiplantae > Streptophyta > Magnoliopsida > Brassicales > Akaniaceae > Bretschneidera > Bretschneidera sinensis. Next base: position 90,235,174 of record CM043699.1, read on the forward strand.
TTTTTCTTCTACGGGTGTGCTCTCCTCTCTTGTTCAGCTAGAGTTTCTACTTATAACTTTCAAAATCCGCGGGCTGGCGCTGCAGCTTCAATACGTATTTCTAACCCTATTCTGGTGCTGCAACTTCAACATCCCAGCGCAGTAGCGCTAACTCTCTGTCCAAATCCTCTCTTCTTGTCAGCTACCAGTGCTGCAATGCCAACATCCCAGCGCTGCAGCCTAGAGTTTCTGTCTCCGTTACGCATTTTGGCCTTCCAGTGCTCTTCAGTGCTCCAGCAAGTGTCTGCACAAAAGATTTATAAGACTTAGCATTAGCATTGATCATTCAACTAAAACAACTTATTAGTAGAACAAGATAAACTAAAATCAAATTGCTAAAAACACATGCAACATAATTCTAATGCTTAAGATCAACACCAAAAACGTGCTAAAAGCAGTATAATAACATGATTTATTCAGAGTTATCAAAAAAGACAAAGTATGTGATGCTTGTCAAATGGGAAAACAAACTAGGATTTATTTTAAATCAAAGAATGTAGTCTCAACTACTAGACCATTGGAACTCTTGCATATGGACTTATTTGGTCCAATTAGTACCCTTAGTCTAGGTGGCCATCAATATGCTCTTGTTATTATTGATGACTATTCAAGATATACCTTTATTATCTTTATTTCTTACAAGGATGAAGCCTTCAAAGGATTTGAAATTTTTTGCAAACAGGTTCAAAAGAAAAAGGGATTTGCATTTCAAGCATTAGAAGTGATCATGGAAAAGAATTTGAAAACCAAAGTTTTTCAAAATTTTTGGATGAAAATGGGATTGATCACAACTTTTCAGCCCCTAGAACTCCTCAACAAAATTGAGTTGTCGAGAAGAAAAATAGAGTTCTAGAAGAATTTTCAAGAACAATGCTTTGTGAAAATAGTTTACCAACATACTTTTGGGCTAAAGCAGTAAACATCTCTTGCTATATCCTGAATAGATTTTTAATTAGACCTATTCTTGACAAAACTTCATATGAATTATAGAAAGGTAGAAAGCCTAATATCTCTTATTTTCGTTCCTTTTGGTTGTAAACGCTTCATCTTAAATAACAATAAAACTAACTTGGGTAAATTGATTCTAAGACCGATAAAGGAATATTTTTAGGATATTCAATCTCTAGTAAGGCTTATAGAGTTTTCAACAAGAGAACTCTAGTGGTAGAAGAATTTGTACATGTAACTCTTGATGAGTCTAACCCAATTAGTAGTAGAGAAGTTTCTTTTAATGATGATGCTGATTTTATTTCAAGAACGGAAACTCCTACTCCCATTGTTGACCCAAAGGAGAGTCCACCTCAAGCAAATGGAGAGATGAAAACTCTCAAAGTAGACCAACCATCTACAATTCGACAAGAGGATAGTCTTCCTAAAGATTGGAGGTATGTAAACTATCACCTGATTAATCAAGTGATAGGTGATCTGATGAGTCTTAAATATTGCATATTTTAGACCCTTAACTTATATTTGTTATGCTCTTAGTTAGTAGTATTTCACTTTATTTTACGTCTTTCTTGTGTTTTGTGTATTTTTACAGGTTTGTGGAGAAAATAAAGCATTTCAGGAGATGTGAAGCTTCTGAAGACATTGTGATCGATCGCACGAGATATGCGATCGAGCGCACATGCGCTCGAGCACACCTGCCTATGAACGAGCGCATGGTCAACATCCTACATCGAAGTATTTGAAGTTCAGTGCATCTGCGATCGATCGCAGCAGACATGCAATCAAGTGCACATGAGATCGTGCGCACAAGACATGCGATCGATCGTACCTGCGATAGATCGCACCACACTGCGATTGAGCGCACACGGGCAGTATCCCACATCGAATCTGCAACCCATTTTGCTCCGGGTCTTCCCCTATATAAACACCATCTGGCTTCATCATTCAGTGTACAATTCCTGAGCCACTTTGGTGTTTACCGGTGGATGTCTGCTAGCATTCTGGTGGATCTTGAAGGCATTGGTACCACGAGGGGAAGCGCCGCCCGTCAGCGAGTGGAATTTCTCCCATGTAAAGTTGTTTATTTATTTCTTTATATTCAGTTGTTTTAGTTTAAATGTTTAGTACTTTTTATTATAGTTTTATAGTTATGAATGGCTAGACTCTTCAGCTAAGGTTGAAGATGAAGCCCCGCCGTTGTTTGGCGTAGTAGTTCAGATTTGCTTGTACAAATCTGACAATTTTTAGTATAAATGTTCCGTCAATTATTTGAGTTAATCTTATAATTGATTGAGTTTAAATTGTTTGTTGGATTTTCTTTGTGTTTCATCTGATGGATACATTGAATGCTTTTCGATTAAATTGGATTCCCTTTGTGATTTGTTGAGAGCGGATACATTGGGTGCTTTTGGTTTAGTTGGGATATTCTTTGTTTTTTGTCTTATAGTTGGATTCATGGAATGTTTTGATAGGCTATATTTTTAGAACATGTATGCTTAACTTCGGTGGGGTGGATTCGGAAACCTTAGTGCTTTTTATTATTAGTTTTAAAATCAACTTAGTTTAGTTTTAATTTATTTTGCAATATCATTCTGAATTCGGAACTAGGTTAAAATAGAGTTAGTTTAGATTAAAAATTATATTTTCACAATGCAATTCCCTGTGGATTCGACCTCGCACTTGCACAACGCTATACTGCAAACGACTCGTGCACTTGCGAGTAATTTAAAACTCACAACAAGTTTTTGGCGCCGTTGTCGGGGAATAGTTTGGTTTGTGAAAATTTTTTGTCTGAATTGATTTTATTTTTCTACTAGTTAATTTAATTTTTTTAAAAAAAATTGAGTTTTTTGTTTGCTTTATTCTGTTGCTTCTGCTGGTTAGTATCTCATTATTTTTCTGTTGGTGTATGCTTGGTCGAAGATCCTTGAACTTAGATTTGACACATTTAGATCCCGACTTAGAAAGAACTCTTAGGAGGCAGAAAAGAGCACTAGTTGAGAGAGAGACTGTTGAGATGGGAGAAAATTTTAATCATCCTAAACATGTAGAGCAACCTAGAGCTTGGAACGTGGACTCCACTACATCCCTTAGGGATTTGTTCGCACCCGTTGCGACTAACTCATCTTCCTGCATAGTGTTGCCACCAACCAATGCCACACACTTTGATTTGAAGCCACATGTTATCCAACTCCTACCCTCATTCCATGGCTTAGATCTTGAAAATCCCTATAGTCATGTGAAGAAGTTCAAAGACATTTGTGCTACATTCAAATTCCAGAACTTCTCTGAGGAGTCAGTCCATCTTCGACTCTTCCCTTTCTCCCTTCACGATAGAGCTAGGGCGTGGTTGGACTCCAACACGTCTGGGTCTATTACATCTTGGGAAAACCTGCTTAGCAAATTTTACCATAAGTTTTTCCCAATGTCTAGAGTGAATGAGTGTCGTAAGGAGATTAGCTCTTTCACTCAGGACGAGGATGAGAAGTTCTCTGAAAGCTGGGAGCGCTTTAAAGAGTTACTGATCAGATGCCCTCCACATGGATATGAGAAGTGGAGACTAGTTCAATTCTTCTACCAAGGGTTGACTCAACCCAACCGTAGCATGATCGAGTCTATGAATGGGGGGGCATTCTTAAGTCTGACAGGAGACGAAGCATACATGGCATTGGACAAGTTGTCCGATAACTCACAGCAGTGGGATTTTTCAAGCTGTCGAGATAAGTCAATTCGTGCTCCTAAGAGGGGAGGCATCTATGAGGTCGGGGAGGACGCTGATTTAAGGATAAAGTTAGATGCCCTCACCAAGAAGATTGACGCTCTCACTGTAAGCCAATCCATCAATGCTGCCAACACATTCAATGTTGAAAGCTGTTCCATCTGTGCTAGTCCTATGCATCTAGCACAGAATTACCCATCAATGCCAGCTTGTGCCGAGTATCCTATGGAACAAGTAAATGCTTTCAATGACTTTCGAAGGCAGTCAAATGGATCATACTCCGAGACGTACAATCCAGGGTGGCGGAACCACCCAAATTTTTCATGGAGGCAGAACCAACCAATGAATTAGGGAGGAGCCTCTCATCATGCTCAAAATCAATATCCTCCCGGATTTGCCCCACAAATTCCTAATCATGGTTGTTCTGCCCATCCAGCACCTTCACCTGCTTACCACGCACCCACCTAAACACCAGTGCCAGTTTCACAGTCGCTTGAGGACACTCTTAAGGAGTTCATGAAGGCGACTAGCCAAAATATGAGCGATGTGAGGAGTGCAACAATGGTAAACACCCAAGCAATTGCCAAGCTGGAGAGTCAAATAGGGCAAATTACAAGTCACTTGGGTGAGAGAGAGAAAGGAAAGTTCCCCAGTCAGCCCGTGCAAAACCCAAAAGGACAATTTATGGTTGAGAGTTCACCAACTCCTACGCACGGGGAGGAACAAGTACAGTCGATTATCACACTGAGGTCTGGGAGACAAGTGGACAATCGAGTGGAAGAGAGCCCTGTTACGCAGCAAGGGCAAGGGAGTGGCAACACAGAGAAGAGAGATGCTGAGCCATCTACAGCCACACCTACTGAGAAAGACCCTCCTAGGTCGTTTGTACCTAGAGCGCCCTACCCTGAGAGATTACAGGCGCCCAAGAAAGGAGGGAAGTATGAGGAAATTCTGGAGGTATTCAAGAAAGTCCAAATCAATATCCCATTTTTGGATGCCATCCATCAAGTGCCATCATATGCCAAGTTTTTAAAGGACTTGGTCACTATCAAGAGAAGGACGAATGTCCCAAAGAAGGCATTTTTGACCGAGCAGGTCAGTTCAATCCTTCAGTGCAAGCTACCCATCAAGTATAAGGACCTGGGGTATCCTACCATCTCTTGCACGATAGGAGTCAGCCATATTGAGAGGGCCCTTTTGGATCTAGGGGCGAGTGTGAATCTTCTACCCTACTCAGTCTATATGCAGTTGGGGTTAGGAGAATTAAAGCCCACATCCACGACGCTTCAATTGGCTGATAGGTCAGTGAAAAGACCACGGGGGATAGTTGAGGACGTTTTGATAAAAGTGGATAAGTTCTACTTCCCCGTGGATTTTATTGTGCTTGACACAGAGCCGGTTCAGAATGTAGGGATTCAAATACCGGTGATTCTAGGGCGACCATTCTTAGCCACGGCTAACGCCCTAATCAATTGTAGGACAGGGGTGATGAAGATCTCCTTCGGAAATATGACAGTGGAGTTGAACATTTTTGATATCACTAGGCAACCACTGGAATATGATGAAGTGAGAGATGTATGCTTGATAGAGGAGATTCTTGAGGATACTATGGATGAATCAAGCATTGAGGATCCCATGGAGGTATGCTTTGCTCACTTTGGAGAGGACTTGGGTTTAGATAAGTTACTCGAGGAAGTAAATGCCATTTTGGAGTCTGATCCTCAAGAAAGCAAGGAGGATGAGGAGAAGGTGTCACCAGAACCTCAAAAGAATGAACTTAATCCTTTACCGGATAATCTTAAGTATAAGTTCCTGGGTCCAGCATACTGTTTGCCTGTGATAATAGCTTCAGATTTGGGAGAGGCTCAAGAGGAGAAATTATTAGATGTTTTAAGAGAGCACAAGGAAGCTATCGGCTGGACCATTGAGGATATTAAGGGAATCAGCCCCTCGGTGGTGATGCACAGGATACATTTGGAGGAAGATGTTAAGCCATCGAGGGAGCCGCAAAGAAGGCTCAACCCTGCTATGCAAGAGGTTGTGAGGGCAGAGGTTATTAAGCTGTTAGATGCAGGGATCATTTATCCCATCTCTGATAGCAAGTGGGTGAGCTCCATTCATATCGTGCCCAAGCGAGCTGGATTAACAGTAGTAAAGAATAAGGACGACGAGTTGGTGCCAACTCGTGTGCAGTCTGGGTGGAGAGTGTGTATAGACTACCGTAAGCTGAACATTGCCACAAGGAAGGATCACTTTCCACTTCCATTTATTGATCAGATGGTGGAGCGTTTGGCTGGGCACGAGTATTATTGCTTTTTGGATGGTTATTCTGGATATAACCAGGTCCCTATGGACCCCGAAGATCAAGAGAAGACGACATTTACCTGTCCTTTTGGGACCTTCGCCTACCGTCGCATGCCCTTTGGGTTATGCAATGCGCCCGCCACTTTTCAGCGGTGCATGGTCAGTATATTCTCTGACATGGTAGAGCGGTTTTTGGAGATTTTCATGGACGATTTCTCCGTCTTCGGTTCAACATTTGAGGAGTGCCTGCACCGTCTCTCTTTGGTTTTGGTACGGTGCAAGGAGAAGAACCTGGTGCTTAATTGGGAGAAGTGCCATTTTATGGTCAAGCAAGGAATTGTACTGGGGCATATCGTATCTCATCAAGGGATTGAGGTCGACAAAGCGAAGGTGGATTTGATTTCCAGCCTTCCACCCCCATATACGGTGAAAGAGGTTCGATCTTTTCTGGGCCATGTAGGTTTCTATAGGCGATTTATCTAGAATTTCAGCAAGATCGCCAGGCCCTTGTGCAAGTTGTTGCTAAAAGATGCCCCATTTCTATTTGATGAGGATTGTAAGAAAGCATTTAGGGATCTGAAGAAGATTCTGACATCCACACCCATTATTCAGCCACCCAACTGGGATATGCCTTTTGAGATTATATGTGACGCATCAGACTATGCTGTTGGAGTTGTTTTGGGGCAATGTGTTGATAAACGTCCCCATGCTATCTATTATGCAAGTCGAACTCTAAACGACGCACAACTCATTTACTCTACCACTGAGAAGGAGTTGCTTGCAGTCGTTTTTGCATTAGACAAGTTGAGATCTTACTTGTTAGGATCTAAAGTCATTATCTACTCGGACCATGCTGCATTGAAATATCTTTTCTCTAAAAAAGATGCTAAATCTCGTCTTATCCGATGGATCTTGCTACTTCAAGAGTTCGACATTGAGATTCGGGATAAGGAAGGTTCGGAAAATGTGGTGGCGGACCATTTGTCTAGATTGATTGTGGAATTCACTGAGGCTGCCACTCCCATTTCTGAGACCTTTCCTGATGAGCAATTGATGCACATTGCTCACAGTCCCGCACCATGGTTTGCTGACATAGTGAACTATCTTGTCACCAGACACATGCCCTTGCATTGGGGGAGATAAGATAAATCAAAATTTTTGGCCATGGTAAAACACTTTTTCTGGGACGATCCTTACCTGTTTAAGCATTGTCCTGATCAGATCATTAGACGGTGTATTCCTGAGCATGACCAATCTAATGTCATCGCCTTTTGTCATGATCATGCATGTGGAGGCCATTTTAGTGCCAAAAAGACCGCTGCAAAGATTTTGCAGTGTGGATTTTATTGGCCTACCTTGTTCCAGGACTCTCACACCTACTGTATATCTTGTGAGCGTTGCCAAAAGCTAGGGAGTCTTTTTAGGAGAAATATGATGCCCCTCAACCCTATTCTGATTGTTGAGATTTTTGATGTGTGGGGCATTGATTTCATGGGACCATTCCCAAACTCCTTTGGCTACTTATACATTCTAGTTGCTGTGGACTATCTGTCCAAGTGGGTGGAGGCCGTTGCGTGCAAGACCAATGACCACAGAGTTGTGGTTCAGTTCTTGAAAGACACTATTTTTGCTCGTTTTGGTACTCCTCGAGTAATCATAAGTGATGGAGGTAAGCACTTTTGCAACAAGATCTTTGAGCAGTTGATGAAGAAGTATTGTATCACGCACAAAGTTGCCACCCCATATCACCCACAGACGAGTGGTTAAGTGGAAATTTCAAATCGCGAGATCAAACAAATTTTGGAAAAGACTGTGAACCCTAATAGAAAGGATTGGTCTTTGCGATTGACGGATGCACTGTGGGCATATCAGACAGCCTTCAAGACGCCAATTGGCATGTCTCCCTATCGCATTGTATACGGAAAGGCATGTCACCTTCTGGTTGAATTAGAGCATTGTGCGTATTGGGCTGTCAAGCAACTAAATTTCAATCTTTCCAAGGCTGGCTCACAACGGAAGCTTCAACTCAATGAATTGGAGGAGCTGCGGAATGATGCATATGAGTGTGCCCGATCATACAAAGCACAAATGAAGAAGACTCATGACCAAAACATTTTGAGACGATCTTTTGAGCCGGGTCAGAAAGTTCTTCTTTATAATTCGCGCCTGCATCTTTTTCCAGGCAAGCTCAAATCCCGATGGTCAGGCCCATTCATTATTCGATCGGTTTTTCCTCATGTGGCCATCGAGATTGAGGATCCTAAGAATGGTAATACTTTCAAGGTAAATGGACAGAGGCTAAAACCATTCTTAGAATTGAGGAGTCCGGACATTGAGACGATACTGTTGGAGGATCCTAGTTACTCAGATTGAGTGTAGTATTCTAAGGAGAGTCTGGTTGAAGACGTTAAACTTAGCGCTCATGGGAGGCACCCCACAGCTTATCTTTTCTTTTGTTTATTTATTATTTCGCATTTTTATGATTAATGTTTGTTTCCAGTATTTTTTTGTTTTCTAGTTTTTATTTTTCAGGGACAAAGCGTACTTCAGTTCAAGTTTGGGGGTATACTATGAGCCATACCAGTCTAGATAGTTCTTCATATCTCAGGTCAGCTCTTTCCATATTAGTCACACATTAGGGTCAATGTGTAATTTAAGTTTGGGGGTATGGGAGACACATCACACACTTTGTCCTAATTTGTTGTCTTTTCGTCATAGAGATAAATGCATGCTCATGTTATCGTGAAATTTTGGTTGATCTAAACATTTTCTGTGATGTGATGTCATTGGTGAGCTTAACATTTTGAACACATGATCTGGTGATAAATTTTTAAAATTTAGTTACTTACTTTAGGCATTTTGAGAATTCACATGTTTGATCTAATCTAACACGAGCACATTAGCACAAATTATGTGAGGTATGACATGTGATTTTAATGTGTATTTTTCCTTATCTTAACTGAAACTGGATGACTTGTTGGATGAACTCTTGGGCATAGGAAAATATTAAAAAAAATTATCAATAAACTTTTCGCTGAGTAACTGGACTTCTTGCCTCAGTAAGCAGTGAGTGTTCACGTCAAAAGGTGGAATTTTGCTTGGTAATATTAAGGTCAGTTTAGTTTCGTAGCCTTTTTGACTCGAGTTAGTAAGTCCTTAGGGGTGTCTGTACACCTAATGCCCTAAAACCACCTGGTTTGGGAGTCATTGACTCAACACTCGCTACATGGGTCAATTGGAAAGCTTAAGGGTACTAAACATAGCCGTGCCTTATTTAAAAAAAAAAAAATACTATGCCTTTTTCGTTCATTTTGATGGGAAATTTGGTGAATCTTGAGACATGGAGACCTTACACATTGGAGTTATTTGGAAGCTTCATTTTTATATGCTAATTCACTTTACACAGTGTCAGACTTGTGATGCCTTATCCTGCCTTTTGTAAGTAATTAGATTTTAACATTTCTATTCATTGCGAAGATGGGTTTACCTTTTTAAGCTTGCTTATGAATGAATATCATGGTGATGTGTGCTCCTTAAATTTTTGGATACCATGAGTGATGACTTTATCTTTATGTTCTTTGTTTTTCATTGAGTCATTTATTTTGTTTTGCTAAGGGACTAGCAAAATATAAGTTTGGGGGTATTTGATGAGTCTTAAATATTGCATATTTTAGACCCTTAACTTATATTTGTTATGCTCTTAGTTAGTAGTATTTCACTTTATTTTACGTCTTTCTTGTGTTTTGTGTATTTTTACAGGTTTGTGGAGAAAATAAAGCATTTCAGGAGATGTGAAGCTTCTAGAGACATTGCGATCGATCGTACGAGATATGCGATCAAGCGCACATGCGCTCGAGCGCACCTGCCTACGAACGAGCGCATGGTCAACATCCCACATTGAAATATTTGAAGTTCAGTGCATCTGCGATCGATCGCAGCAGACATGCGATCGAGCACACATGAGATCGTGCGCACAAGACATGCGATCGATCGTACCTGCGATCGATCGCACCACACTGCGATCGAGCGCACACGAGCAGTATCCCACATCGAATCTGCAACCCATTTTGCTCCGGGTTTTCCCCTATATAAACACCATCTGGCTTCATCATTCAGTGTACAATTCCTGAGCCACTTTGGTGTTTACCGGTGGATGTCCGCTAGCATTCTGGTGGATCCTGAAGGCATTGCTACCACGAGGGGAAGCGCCGCCCGTCAGCGAGTGGAATTTCTCCCATGTAAAGTTGTTTATTTATTTCTTTATATTCAGTTGTTTTAGTTTAAATGTTTAATACTTTTTATTATAGTTTTATAGTTATGAGTGGCTAGACTCTTCAGCTAAGGTTGAAGATGAAGCCCCGCCGTTGTTTGGCGTAGTAGTTCAGATTTGCTTGTACAAATCTGACAATTTTTAGTATAAATGTTCTGTCAATTATTTGAGTTAATCTTATAATTGATTGAGTTTAAATTGTCTATTGGATTTTCTTTGTGTTTCATCTTATGGATACATTGAATGCTTTTCGATTAAATTGGATTCCCTTTGTGATTTGTTGAGAGCGAATACATTGGGTGCTTTTGGTTTAGTTGGGATATTCTTTGTTTTTTGTCTTATAGTTGGATTCATGGAATGTTTTGATAGGCTATATTTTTAGAACATGTATGCTTAACTTCGGTGGGGTGGATTCGGAAACCTTAGTGCTTTTTATTATTAGTTTTAAAATCAACTTAGTTTAGTTTTAATTTATTTTGCAATATCATTCTGAATTCGGAACTAGGTTAAAATAGAGTTAGTTTAGATTAAAAATTATATTTTCACAACGCAATTCCCTGTGGATTCGACCTCGCACTTGCACAACGCTATACTGCAAACGACTCGTGCGCTTGCGAGTAATTTAAAACTCACAACATGATCCTTCACAAAGGGTAAGAACTCGTTCCTCTATTAGAAATATTTGCAATTATGTAGCTTATTTGTCTCAACTAGAACCTAAGACATTTATAGAAGCTGAAAAGAATAATGATTGGATAATTGCAATGCAAGAAGAAATAAATCAATTTGAAAGGAACAATGTATAGAATCTAGTTCCTAGACCTAAGAATCATTCAATAATTGGAACTAAATGAGTATTTAGAAATAAGATGAATGAAAATGGAATAGTGACTAGAAACAAGGCTAGACTAGTTGCTAAGGGATATAATCAAGAAGAAGGAATAGAATTTGATGAGACCTATACTCCCGTAGCTAGATTAGAAGCTATTCGAATGTTATTAGCCTTTGCATGCTTTAATAAGTTTAAGTTATTTCAAATTGATGTAAAGAGTGCCTTCTTAAATGGTTTTATAGAAGAAGAGGTTTATGTTGAACAACCTCTTGGATTTGAAAATCCTAGTCTTCCAAATCATGTCTACAAGCTTTCTAAGGCTCTATATGCATTATCATTGATGCGCTCAAGGACTTGAAAAGGCCCATCTCCTCTAGGAAGTAACTTTGAACGCCTTTGTGTCGGAAATCTTTCTTTCCTCATGTGTAACCAAACCCAATCTCCGGGTTGAAAAATTAGCTGCCGACGACCTTTGTTAGCTTGTTTTGCATATTATTCCGTTTGCCTCTCAATGTTTAGTCTTGCCTTCTCATGTATCTGCTTAACAAATTCAGCCTTTTTCTTTCCATCCAAGTTAGCATGTTCCGACATAGGTAATGGCGTTAAATCCAATGGAGTTAAAGGATTAAAACCATAAACAATTTCAAATGGTGAGAATTTAGTAGCAGAATGAACAGAACGATTATAAGCAAACTCAACATGTGGTAAACACTCTTCCCATGTTTTGATGTTCTGTTTAATAATAACTCTCAACAAAGTAGACAAAGTTCTATTTACTACTTCAGTTTAACCATCAGTTTGTGGGTGACAAGAAGTAGAAAATAATAGCTTAGTCCCTAACTTATACCACAAAGTCTTCCAAAAGTAACTTAAGAACTTAGTGTCTCTATCCGAAACTATCGTTCTAGGCATACCATGTAATCTTACAATTTCTTTAAAGAACAAATTAGCAACATTGGAAGCATCATCAGTTTTGTGACATGGAATAAAATGTGTCATTTAGAAAATCTATCCACAACCACAAAAATTGAATCTCTACCACATTTAGACCTAGGTAAACCTAACACAAAGTCCATCGAAATATCTATCCAAGGCTCACTAGGAATGGGTAGTGGCGTGTATAAACCATGGGGTTGCACTCGAGATTTTGCCTGCCTACATGTGACACATCTACCACAAATTCTCTCAATATCTCTTTTCACGTGTGGTCAATAGAAGTGTTCTTTTAAAATGACTAAGGTCTTAGCAACTCCAAAGTGACCCATTAAACCTCTTCACTAACAAGTCACGCAAAGAGCAATTTGATACACATAACTTATTCTCCCGAAATAAGAATCCCTCGGGCTTAAAGAACTTACCCACTGCGTTTTTCTCACAAGCCCGAAACCCCTCACATGAATCGGTGTCTGAAGGATACAACTCTTTAATGTACTCAAAACCAAGTAATTTTGCATCTAGAGTAGAAATTAATACGTACCTTCTAGAAAGTGCATCTGCAACGATGTTTTCCTTACCTTGCTTGTATCTAATGACATATGGAAATGTCTTGATGAATTCTACCCATCGTGCATGTCTCCTACTCAACTTATGTTTTCCTTTTATATGCTTCAAGGGCTCATGATCGGTGTGAATCACGAACTCCTTAGGCCAAAGATAGTGTTGCCATGTTTCCAATGCTCGAACTAACGCATAAAATTCTTTATCATAAGTAGGATTGTTTAAAGCTGCTCCACTTAATTTCTCACTGAAATATGCGATTGGTCTTCTTCCTTGCATAAGCACTGCACCGATACCCAAACCTGAAGCATCACATTCAATTTCAAAGGTTTTAGTAAAATCAGGCAAAGCAAGTAAAGGAGCATGAGTTAATTTTTCTTTGATCAATTGGAATGCTTTTTCTTGCTCATCTCCCCATTTGAATCCAACGTGCTTCTTGATGACTTCAGTAAGCGGTGCGGCAATACTGCTAAAGTCTTTCATGAACCGTCTGTAAAAACTAGCAAGTCCATGAAAACTACGAACTTGACTTACACTCGTGGGACTTGGCCATTCTTTAATCGCACGAATCTTCTCTTCATCAACCTGTATTCCTTGTGCACTCACAACAAAACCAAGAAACACAAGCTTATCGGTGCAAAAAGTGCACTTCTTCAAGTTAGCAAACAACTTTTCTTTTCTAAGCACATCCAAAACTGATTTTAAATGGACAACATGATCATCTATGTTTGTGCTATAAATGAGAATATCATCAAAATAAACAACAACAAATCTGCCTATAAAAGCTCGCAAAACATGGTTCATTAATCTCATGAAGGTACTTGGTACATTTGTTAGTCCAAATGGCATAACTAACCACTCATATAAACCATATTTCGTTTTAAAAGCAGTTTTCCATTCATCTCCCTCTTTCATTCTTATTTGATGATATCCACTTTTTAAATCAATTTTAGAGAATACACATGCACCATGCAATTCATCTAGCATATCATATAAACGAGGGATAGGATGTCGATACTTTACCGTTATATTGTTGATTGCTCGGCTATCAATGCACATTCTCCACGTCCTATCCTTTTTAGGAACCAAAATCACCGGAACAGCACACGGGCTCATGCTTTCTCTTACGTACCCCGTTTCCATTAAATCACTAACCTGCCTTTATAGCTCCTTTGTCTCTTCGGGATTGCTTCGATAGGCTGGTCGGTTTGGAATTGTAGCACCGGGCACGAAATCAATTTGATGTTCAATTCCTCGAATAAGAGGTAAGCCATGTGGAATCTCCTCGGGAAAGATATCATCAAACTCCTATAAAAGAGAAACAATAGAACTAAGCAAAGATGAGTCAAATTGGTTAGTGTTTAACGCCTCTTTGTACAAAAGTACAATCATTAGCTGATTTAAAATCACTGTTCTTTTTATTTCACTCATTCTTGCATAGAAATTTGTTTTTCTCTCAATGGCCGAATCAACTCTCTTATTTTCTATCTCAATTTTTTTGGTCTCTCTCATTTTCTCTTTTTGGTTTTCATTCGTTCTCTTTTTCTCACTCTCTTTTTGTAACCTCACTTGATCTTCATAAACCTGCTTTGGTGTCAAAGGAACTAGAGTGATTGTTCTTTGATTTTTAACAAACGAATATTTGTAGGTGAAGCCATCATGCTTAACACATCGATCGAATTGCCATGGTCGGCCTAGTAACAAGTGTCTAGCTTGCATCAGAACTACATCACACAAAACTTCATCTTCATATTTTCCAATACGAAAGGAAACTAACACCTGTTTGTTCACCCTCAGTTCACAACTATTATTGAGCCATTGTAACTTGTAACGTCGAGGATATTTAATCGTTGGCAGCCCTAATTTCTCAACCATTGTAGTGCTAGCAACGTTAGTACAACTACCTCCAACAATAATCATACTACATACCTTGTTTTGCACGTGACATCTAGTATGGAAGATGTTTTCTCGCTGCACTTTGTCATCTTCTTTGATTTGCACACTTAGAGCTTTTCTCCTTGCAACCAACAATTCTCTTTGGGCAGCATATTCCTCATCACTCGCATCCTCCAATGGTGGCATAGATTTGGTATCTTCTTCGCCCTCGGTTTCAATTTCACCATTATCTCGCAATACCATAACTCTTTTGTTCGGACATTGGCTTGCTATGTGACCCCTGCCTTGGCATTTAAAACACTTAATATCACGATTTCTAGTGGTGGAAGAGTAAGTTTTACCTTAATTTTCATGGCTGGTACTTTCTTGCTTTTGCTCGGTTTTGGGCTTGGCTGTGGCTTGCTTCACAAAATTCGACCTCCAAGAAGAATCCAAGTTAGGGTTTTGTCATGTATTACTGCCCCTCCTCTTGAGTTGGTTCTCAATTTTGACAGCCATGTGCACCATATCTTCCAATTCCACATAATGATGCAACTCCACCGAATTACCAATTTTTAGGTTCAAACCAGCCAAGAACCTAGCCATAGTAGCCTCTCGATCCTCCTCTATATTTTCTCGAATCATAGCTACTTCCATCTCTTTATAATAATCCTCCACACTCCGACTACCTTGTGTAAGACTTTGCAATTTTTGGTATAACTCACAGTAGTAATGGCTTGGAACAAACCGTTTCCTTATAAAGGTTTTCATCTCCTCCCAAGTCTCTGTTGGACGCTCTCTATTTCTCCTCCTATTTAACATTAGTTGATCCCACTAAACAATTGCATAGTCAAAAAATTCAATGGCCACAAGTTTAACCTTTTTAAGCTCAGAATAATTATGACAATCAAACACTAATTCTATCTTCTTCTCCCACTCAAGGTAAGCTTCAGGATTGTTTTTGCCTTGAAACGATGGAATCTTCATCTTAATACTACCCAAGTTATTGTCTTCCCGATTCCTAGCTTCTCTACCTCAACCACCAAATCTCCTATAGCTAACAACTGATTCCCGATCATCTTCTTCATCAAATCCATTCCCATAATACTCTTCATCTTCAACTCTCTCTCCCCTAGGTTGAACTCTCTCCTTCCTACGCACATTAGGAGTGTTTTGTTGCTGCCCCACACGTGCATTCTCTACCTGATCAATACGCTCATGAACCTGTTCCATCTCCATTTGCAATACTCTTCTTATCTCACCCATTAAAGCTTTCATGAGCAAGTTCGGATCACCATCTCCCGACGTATCTCCAGAATTATTTTTGTTCTTGTCGTCTGACATGTTTGCTGCAAAAATAACATTAGAAAAAAAAAGACCTCACACACTCCCTCACGTGTTTCACTAAAAGAATGAGTCACTCAATTTTACTCGTGTTTTCACACAAAAATCAGATTGGCTTTTCCCCTCTTATATGCTCACCACTCTTTCCTTTTTTCACTCGTAATAATCCTCTATAGGTTCTTATCAAACTAACCGAACAAGTATCAAAGTTTCCAGCAACAATTCCGAGTTAAGACTAACCACATCCGAATCTGATACCAACTGATATGATCCATGCCAAGAACTAAGAAATTTATGGATCAAGAAGACCTCCAAGATCGTCTAGAAGCAGATTTATGTGAGACCGCGATCCGTTGCTTATATTGAAGCAAAAACATTGGTATAATAAAAACTGAAACCGCGACCCATTGTTTATATCGAAGCAAGAACCTTTGTATAATGAAGACACCACAATTAATTATGGAAGGATTGATTGATAAGTCGAAGATAAACGCCACGGAAACTCCGATAAGTTCAAAAGTTCTAAAAGAACCAAAGAAAAATTTCTCTCTGAAAGTATGAATCAAATCTGAATTATGTTATTCTAAAAGCCAATGGTTATTTAAATACATGAGAATTCATAACCAAATAGAAAAAGGAAAACTAAAAAATAGGAAATAAACCTAAACAGAATTCTGGTAGGAATAGGAAACTACGAAATAGGAAATAAACCTAAATAGAATTTTGGTAACCTAAAATTCAAATAAAGAAAGTACCTAACTTGGCATGCAAGCCTTATAATGCAACAATTAAATTCAGAAGGAAATAATTAAGAAAAGGTGCAAGCCCAACATAGATTCGGATGCAACAGCCTACTGGATTTCAGCCCATCATAGTTTTCATGGAAACAATTTGTTTTTCTCTCAATGGCTAAGTCCCACGAGTGTAAGTCAAGTTTATAGTTTTCATGGACTTGCTAGTTTTTACAGGCGGTTTTTGCAGCCGAAATCCAGTAGGCTGTTGCATCCGAATCTACGTTGGGCTTGCACCTTTTCTTAATTGTTTCCTTCTGAATTTAATTGTTGCATTATAAGGCTTGCATGCCAAGTTAGGTACTTTCCTTATTTGAATTTTAGGTTACCAAAATTCTATTTAGGTTTATTTCCTATTTCGTAGTTTCCTATTCCTACAAGAATTATAGGTTTATTTCCTATTTTTTAGTTTTCCTTTTTCTATTTGGTTACGAATTCTCATGTATTTAAATAGCCATTGGCTTTTGGAATAACACAATTCAGATTTGATTCATACTTTCGGAGAGAAATTTCTCTTTGGTTCTTTTAGAACTTCTAAACTTATCGGAGTTTCTGTGGCGTTCATCTTCGACTTATCAATCAATCCTTCCATAATTGATTGTGGTGTCTTCATTATACCAAGGTTCTTGCTTCGATATAAGCAACAGGTCGCGGTCTCACATAAATCTGCTTCTAGATGATCTTGGAGGTCTTCTTGATCCATAAATTTCTGAACCTTCAAATTGCAGGTTTGCTTATCTTTTGTTTTGATTCATAAAAAAAAAAAAAAAAAACAAAATTGGAAAAAAAAAAAGAAAAATAAATTTCCAGTTTAGGAAAAAAAAACATGAAAAAAAAAGTGTGTAATATTTAAATTCAATCCTTTCAATCCTTATTTCTGAATTTCTTTGTGAGTTATTGGTGAATTGTTGCTGGAAACTTTGATACTTGTTCGGTTAGTTTGATAAGAACCTATAGAGGATTATTACAAGTGGAAAAAGGAAAGAGTGGTGAGCACATAAGAGGGGAAAAACCAATCTGATTTTTGTGTGAAAACACGAGTGAAATTGAGTGACTCATTCTTTTAGTGAAACACGTGAGGGAGTGTGTGAGGTCCTTTTTTTTCTAACGTTATTTTTGCAGCAAACATGTCAGATGACAAGAACAAAAATAATTTCGGAGATACGTCGGGAGATGGTGATCCAAAGTTGCTCATGGAAGCTTTAATGGGTGAGATGAGAAGAGTATTACGAACGAAGATGGAACAGGTTCATGAGCAGATTGATCGGGTAGAGAATGCACGTGTGGGGCAGCAACAAAACGCTCCTAATGTGCGTAGGAGGGAGAGAGTTCAACCTAGGGGAGAGAGAGTTGAAGATGAAGAGTATTATGGGAATGGATTTGATGAAGAAGATGATCGGGAATCAGTTGTTAACCATAGGAGATTTGGTGGTCGAGGTAGAGAAGCTAGGAATCGGGAAGACAATAACTTGGGTAGTATTAAGATGAAGATTCCATCGTTTCAAGGCAAAAACGATCCTGAAGCTTACTTTGAGTGGGAGAAGAAGATAGAATTAGTGTTTGATTGTCATAATTATTTTGAGCTTAAAAAGGTTAAACTTGCGGCCATTGAATTTTTTGACTATGCGATTGTTTGGTGGGATCAGCTAATGTTAAATAGGAGGAGAAATAGAGAGTGTCCAATAGAGACTTGGGAGGAGATGAAAACCTTGATGAGGAAACAGTTTGTTCCAAGCCATTACTACCGTGAGTTATACCAAAAATTGCAAAGTCTTACACAAGGTAGTCGAAGTGTGGAGGATTATTATAAAGAGATGGAAGTAGCTATGATTCGAGCAAATGTAGAGGAGGATTGAGAGGCTACTATGGCTAGGTTCTTGGCTGGTTTGAACCTGAAAATTGCTAATTCGGTGGAGTTGCATCATTATGTGGAATTGGAAGATATGGTGCACATGGCTGTCAAAATTGAGAGCCAACTCAAGAGGAGGGGCAGCAATACACGACAAAACCCTAACTCGGGTTCATCTTGGAGGCCGAATTTTTTGAAGCAAGCCACGGCCAAGCCCAAAACCGAGCAAAAGTATGAAAGTACCAGCCATGGAAATCAAGGTAAAACTGACTCTTCCACCACTAGAAATCGTGATATTAAGTGTTTTAAATGCCAAGGCAGAGGTCACATAGCAAGCCAATGTCCGAACAAAAGAGTTATGGTATTGCGAGATAATGGTGAAATTGAAACCGAGGGCGAAGAAGATACCAAATCTATGCCACCATTGGAGGATGCGAGTGATGAGGAATACGCTGCCTAAGGAGAATTGTTGGTTGCAAGGAGAGCTCTAAGTGTGCAAATCAAAGAAGATGACAAAGTGCAGCGAGAAAACATCTTCCATACTAGATGCCACATGCAAAACAAGGTATGTAGTATGATTATTGATGGAGGTAGTTGTACTAACGTTGCTAGCACTATAATGGTTGAGAAATTAGGGCTGCCAACGATTAAACATCTTCGGCCTTACAAGTTACAATGGCTCAATAATAGTGGTGAACTAAGGGTGAACAAACAGGTGTTAGTTTCCTTTCGTATTGAAAAATATGAAGATGAAGTTTTGTGTGATGTAGTTCCGATGTAAGCTTGACACTTGTTACTAGGCCGGCCATGGCAATTCGATCGATGTGTTAAGCATGATGGCTTCACCAACAAATATTCGTTTGTTAAAAATAAAAGAACAATCACTCTAGTTCCTTTGACACCAAAGCAGGTTTATGAAGATCAAGTGAGGTTACAACAAGAGAGTGAGCAAACGAAAGAGAATGAGAAAAAGAAAACGAATGAAAACCAGAAAGAGAAAATGAGAGAGGCCAAAAAATTGAGATAGAAAATAGGAGAGTTGATTCGGCCATAAAGAGAAAAACAAATTTCTATGCAAGAATGAGTGAAATAAAAAGAGCAGTGATTTTAAATCAGCCAATGATTGTACTTTTGTACAAAGAGGCGTTAAACACTAACCAATTTGACTCATCTTTGCCTAGTTCTATTGTTTCTCTTTTACAGGAGTTTGATGATATCTTTCCCGAGGAGATTCCACAGGGCTTACCTCCTATTCGAGGAATTGAACATCAAATTGATTTCGTGCCCGGTGCTACAATTCCAAACCGACCAGCCTATCGAAGCAATACCGAAGAGACAAAGGAGCTACAAAGGCAGGTTAGTGATTTAATGGAAACGGGGTACGTAAGAGAAAGCATGAGCCCGTGTGCTGTTCCGGTGATTTTGGTTCCAAAAAAGGATGGGACGTGGAGAATGTGTATTGATAGCCGAGCAATCAACAATATAACAGTAAAGTATCGACATCCTATCCCTCATTTAGATGATTTGCTAGATGAATTGCATGGTGCATGTGTATTCTCTAAAATTGATTTAAAAAGTGGATATCATCAAATAAGAATAAAAGAGGGAGATGAATGGAAAACTGCATTTAAAACGAAATATGGTTTATATGAGTGGTTAGTTATACCATTTGGACTAACAAATGCACCAAGTACCTTCATGAGATTAATGAACCATGTTTTGCGAGCTTTTATAGGCAGATTGATTGTTGTTTATTTTGATGATATTCTCATTTATAGCATAAACATAGATGATCATGTTGTCCATTTAAAATCAATTTTGGATGTGCTTAGAAAAGAAAAGTTGTTTGCTAACTTGAAGAAGTGCACTTTTTGCACCGATAAGCTTGTGTTTCTTGGTTTTGTTGTGAGTGCACAAGGAATACAGGTTGATGAAGAGAAGATTCGTGCAATTAAAGAATGGCCAAGTCCCACGAGTGTAAGTCAAGTTCGTAGTTTTCATGGACTTGCTAGTTTTTACAGACGGTTCGTGAAAGACTTTAGCAATATTGCCGCACCACTTACTGAAGTCATCAAGAAGCACGTTGGATTCAAATGGGGAGATGAGCAAGAAAAAGCATTCAAATTGATCAAAGAAAAATTAACTCATGCTCCTTTACTTGCTTTGCCTGATTTTACTAAAACTTTTGAAATTGAATGTGATGCTTCAGGTTTGGGTATCGGCACAGTGCTTATGCAAGGAGGAAGACCAATCGCATATTTCAGTAAGAAATTAATTGGAGCAGCTTTAAATTATCCCACTTATGATAAATAATTTTATGCGTTAGTTCGAGCATTGGAAACATGGCAACACTATATTTGGCCTAAGGAGTTCGTGATTCACACCGATCATGAGTCCTTGAAGCATATAAAAGGACAACACAAGTTAAGTAAGAGACATGCACGATGGGTAGAATTCATCGAGACATTTCCATATGTCATTCGATACAAGCAAGGTAAGGAAAACATCGTTGCAGATGCACTTTCTCGAAGGTATGTATTAATTTCTACTCTAGATGCAAAATTACTTGGTTTTGAGTACATTAAAAAGTTGTATCCTTCATACATCGATTTTTGTGAGGGGTTTCGGGCTTGTAAGAAAAACGCAGTGGGTAAGTTCTTTAAGCATGAGGGATTCTTATTTAGGGAGAATAAGTTATGTGTACCGAATTGCTCTTTGCGTGAGTTGTTAGTGAGGGAATCCCATGGAGAAGGTTTAATGGGTCACACCAATAACTCACAAAGAAATTCAGAAATAAGGATTGAAAGGATTGAATCTAAATATTACACACTTTTTTTCACGTTTTTTTTTTTCCTAAACCGGAAATTTATTTTTCTTTTTTTTTCCAATTTCGTTTTTTTTTCACTTTTTTTTTTTATGAATCAAAACAAAAGATAAGTAAACCTGCAACTAGAAGGCTCTGATACCAACTGATATGATCCACGCCAAGAACTAAGAAATTTATGGATCAAGAAGACCTCCAAGATCGTCTAGAAGCAGATTTATGTGAGACCGCGACCTATTGCTTATATTGAAGCAAGAACCTTGGTATAATGAAGACTAAGACCGCGACCGTTTGCTTATATCGAAGCAAGAACCTTGGTATAATGAAGACACCACAATCAATTATGGAAGGATTGATTGATAAGTCGAAGATGAACGTCACGGAAACTCCGATAAGTTCAGAAGTTCTAAAAGAACCAAAGAGAAATTTCTCTTCAAAAGTATGAATCAAATCTGAATTGTGTTATTCCAAAAGCCAATGGCTATTTAAATACATGAGAATTCGTAACCAAATAGAAAAAGGAAAACTAAAAAATAGGAAATAAACCTAAACAGAATTCTGGTAGGAATAGGAAACTACAAAATAGGAAATAAAGCTAAATAGAATTTTGGTAACCTAAAATTCAAATAAGGAAAGTACCTAACTTGGCATGCAAGCCTTATAATGCAACAATTAAATTCAGAAGGAAACAATTAAGAAAAGGTGTAAGCCCAACGTAGATTCGGATGCAACAGCCTACTGGATTTCGGCCCATCATACCAGGCCTAAATGATATCCTTTTTGAAACTTTCTTAGGTCAAAATTGAAGTTCAAGACGTCATCTTTCCATCCTAATAAGTTTCAGCCCATTTGGAGTTGTGGTCAAGAAAATATGACCATTTTAATTCTATTCGTTGGGTCCTCCCGAAATTCCAAAGTGGAAGTTCCCTTGGATCATGGAAACCCATCCTTGTGGATCATGTATAGCATCATCCTTGGGCCCCCAACGATGGTTCTTAGCCCAAATGTGTTGAATAAGCCCATTAAGAGTTTCCTTGAAACTTTTAGCTTGAGCCCTTGTAATTGGACCAATTGGAACTTGAAGAGGTTGTACATCCCATTTGTTAACCGTGTCCTCATCACCAGCGGCAAAGACCAGGTATAATTCCGTTATCAGCCACAAGAAAATCATGACAGGTAGAATTGTCAATTTTGACTCTATTCGTCATGGTAATTTTGACATATTACCTGTCTTCGAGGCCATACACCTGACCCCACTGGTCAAGGTATATGAGAAATACTACCCCAGACTGATTCATCAGTTCTATGCGAACTTGGTGAAACCCAGTCCACTGGCTCTGAGGTTGAGATCCAGTGTCATGGGTGTGAAGTTTGAGGTCAATACTGACCTCTTGATGAGCATTTTGAGGATCCCTGTGGGAGGGATCCAATGGAGTCTGGATGGATGGCCAGACAATGTCGAGATTGAGGAGGTGTGTCAGATCATTAGGGGCGACCATAACTATGTGTTCAGACCCACTACATTTCACATATGTAGTAATATGCCCCTAAACTCAAAATTGTTCAATCTCATCGTGAGTTAGACCATCCACCCGAGACTAGAGAGTCGGGGGTATCTATCAGAAATAGATACCGTATTGATTTGCTGCCTTAAAACTAGACATCATTTCAATATATACCTCCTACTGCTCGCCAACATGATTAATAGCGAAGTGAGCGACTCTGGATATCTTCCCTACGGGATGCTCATCACGCTTATACTCCAGCACTTTCGAGTGCCTCTCCTCGCCTCTGAGGCTCAGGATATCGGGCCAAAAGACATCATCAACGTCTCATCACTGAAGAAGATGAGATGCACAGTCTGCGATGACTTCATCTACTCCAAGGCCGATAAGCACATTCGGATTGGAGAGGATGACAGTAGTGATGATGAGGATGTTGTTGCTACTGCTGATGTGGATACACATGCCCGAGCACCTCCTATGGGTGACTCGAGTGCTGGTCAGGCTGGATACGGCGATCTACTTCAGGCTATCATGAGCCTCCAGCTGACTATGTAGTCCGGATTCCAGACCTTGAGCTCCTCCATTGAGACCCTCCGGGATGACTTCGAGCTGCACCGAGAGCACACCAAGAGTTCACTGGCTAAGATTCGTGATCTCATTCGTGATGGCTCAGACTCTCCCACTCAATGAGTTGCATTACTATCTTCCTTTCGAGATGTATTTTTTTCATAGACTTTTTCACTGTTTTTAGCACAGACATATTTTCATATTTTCATGTCATTTTGTACTTCTGCATGGCTCTACGAAGCCTGTCGTTGTATAGACCTTTTATGTATATGATGATACTTTATGCTTAAACCTGTGTCCTATACTCGTTCTATGTAAATGAAATTTAGTTGCATACTTTATATCACTTTATATTCGTTAAAAGCTTTATAATTACTTCTGCATGTATGGAAACTTTTGGTTCTTCCCGGGAAGGCTTTTAAACTCTGAATGATGTCAAATTTTCGCATACAAATTTGTTTATGCATGCTCTTAATGACTATATGACTATGCAGCTTATTTTTTAGTTTCCAGCTCCTTTTTCTGCTGTTGCCAAAACGGGAGAGAAAATTGAGAAAAATGTGAAAACCTAATGAAAACTCAAGATACTACATAAATTTAGGGGGAGCAGTGCTCCAAAAATATTGGAATATGTTTGTATATGTTGAGTTGCTTGGTTGGGTTGAATATAAACTGTTTTTGATCTTTTACAAGTTGGTTTTGTTCAAAAAACTTAGGAGAGTCTGCCCGATTTTTTTCAAAAAACCAAAACTTAGTTTTTTTTACAGTTTTCTCTCATTAGTTTTGTCATCATCAAAAAATGGGAGATTGTTGACCCTCATCTATATTTTAATGATGGCAAAACACAATTCTTATTATACTAACAATGCTATCTAAGTGTATTAAGCAATAAAAGCATTCAACCAAGGAACAAGGTGCAAGAACTCAACCTGAATCAAACACCAAGTGAAGACAGAAGAACTAGTATAGGTCTAAGGTATTGAAACAAGTTGTAAGTCTCACTTGTTCAGGTAATTAGCTTGTCTAATGGCTCTTTTTGAAAAAGCATTTTAACATAACCTTTTAAACAAATGTTTTTAAAGCTAAAATCTATTCAACACATGAAAACTTGGTTGTTAAAGTAACCCAGTCGACTGGGTACTTATACTAGTCTTCTGGTATAAAGGTCATTATGTTCCCAGTCGACTAGATACCTCATACCAATCGACTGGTGTTTTGGTCAGAGATTTCCCAGTCGACTGGTAAGACATCCAGTCAACTGGTAATCTGGACAGAAAGTTCCCGGTCGACTAGTAAGACATACCCAGTCGACTGGTACCTTCAACAGCCTTAAAAATGTGATTTTTAAAGAGGACTCAGTTGACTGATAGTTCAAAAAATATGCCCGTTGGGACGTGAGATTTCAGCACAAATTGTACCAAAATGGACAAAATCAGTTACAAACGAGCATATTATATCAAGTCTATATAAACCTACTCTATTAAGCATTTTAAAATAGAGTATTAGACATTCAAACAAGTTTTTACTCATTGATACTCAAAAAGCTTCGAAAAATTGATTCTTGAGCTATTCTTCAAGCTTTATCTAGAAATAGAAACATTATTCAGTTGTATAAGCTTCCATTGTTGTCTCTCTACTGTTTTCTTTACAGTATTTATTGTAAAAGGATTTGCTTCCGAAAGGACGGGATTTGCTTCTGAAAGGAAGTGGTTTTTGCTTCCAAGAGGAAGGGATTGTAAGGTTTATGCAACACCCGTGAAGTTGCACAACTAAGTTTCTTAGTGGAGTACTTCAAGGAGGTTCCTTGAAGAGAGTGGACGTAGGGTCGAAACGATTCCGATATTGTCAAACCACTATAAACTGAGTTTGCATCCTCTATTCCTTAATCTCTTTATTTACAGCACATATTACTTGTTATATGCTTATTGTGTTATCTGTTTTATAAACTTATGTTTTAATCCGCAAAAAAGTTTTAAAACCCAATTCACCTTCCTCTTGGGTTGAAACCTCAGTCTACAAACAATGTTCATGCCACATATGCGTTGTCAAAGAATTTGATATTATTTTGCACAATGCAAGTGTTTCAAGTTTTAAGTAATGCTAATAAAGGTTTAAGCAATGTGAGAAATCTAGCGATGTCTCACACTAAAAAACCAAACCCATTGTTATCTAAACTAGTTCTAACCCTGATGAGAAACTGCCTAAACTTCCTGCCTTAGTTCATACTCAAATTCATACACCAGTGAGATAAAGACACAGCAAACTATGAAAGCTAGCAGGAAGGCAAAACCGAGAAAATAACAATAAACATAGGAGCAGTAAGTTGAAAAGGGAAAACATTATCCATACATTTTTATCAAGTTGCACATCAAATGAACAGATAGATTTTGACATATTCAATGTCCCATGGCCAACCAACTGTAGAGCATGCTTTCCATGATTTCATTTCTTATAAATTGCTAGACACATGAGTAAGCACAGAAACATATACTAAGGCAGAAAAATGCATTAGGTCAGAAGTAATCATTTAGCAGAATCATGAACAAATGAAGGTTTTTTTTTTAAAAAAAAAAACATGGTGTGGGACTTGGATTAGGAGACCTTTTATCTTGCAGTTTTTTTAGCTTTAGCAAAACATGGTTGTAAAGTGAAGCAAATTATCATTTAATAGAAGATGCATACCATAATCATGTTCAACCACATTGGGGTTCGATAGGATATACAAAAAACAACAAGACACACAATACAGCAATGATAGTCTACCACAGAAACAGATCCTCCATGAGGAGTAGCAGCAGGTCACAAAGAGAAAACTGTAGAGCACAAGTCAGAGATTTATGCACAAGATTTGACCATTAATAAGATGAGTTTTGGTTATGAAAATACAACTGTTTATCCTCTGCTCAAGAGAGGAAGAATTTTCTTTTAAAGAAATGGCTTAGTTCTACAGCTCGTGGTATCTTGGTTCAACTTTCCCTTATAAATTTATGTGCTTACTCAATAGTGGACTTAATTAGTGACTTAACTATTTTGCAAAGAGATGTCAGTATGCATGATTAAATTTCACTACTTTTGAAGATACTTAAGTTTGTTCTTCATTAGTTCATTTCAATTCTGAGATTTGTCATGGGCAGTGAACGTGGGCTTTACGATTTTATCATATATTAATTAATTACCAATGTTAAAAGCAAATGGATTTCCACTCTCCACTTTTAAACAAAAAGAAACAACAACCAAATGAATCATATCAATATGAAAACAAAATAACCACACAAAAGTTTCATTTACTAAGAAGTCAAATTAACGACTAACCATTACCACAAATTTTCTTGATGCTTCATCAATAAAAGTTTCATCCTTGCGTTTATGAGTTTCAATAAAAAAAACTCTACGCACCCAGGCTCATTTCCAAGTTTCATCTCCTACCATTTATGAAAAGAGTTCAAACAATAACTCAATACACTATATCTCAAATGAAAGATAGGATGAATGAAGCAAATCAACTCACATATTCATCCCGTTTTCTAGCAAAACTCTTTGATCCGGTCGTGTGAGGACATTGTTGTCTTTCACGTGCTGCTGTCCCTATCGTAGAATATTTCTACACCAACAATAAACCAATTGAATAATAAATCATTAAAAGAAAATAGAAACAATGAGAATTCAAATGAACACAATTATGAAAAAACAACCCCACTCTGCTCAGAAAACCAGTAGTTCACAAGTTGTTTCCACTGGTCTTAATCTACTCCTTTTGGAATATTATTGCTCAAAACTTGTTGTTTTATTTTGTTCCTCAAGTGGTCCCTTTTAAGCACATATTTGTAGTCATTCCATTTTTTCCCGATTATCCTCAATAATATTTTGTTGATCGCCTCAATCATAAGATAATAGAACTTCTTCTACCACAAAGAAAAGAAATTCATGTCAAATAAGTATTTTTAGTGTTAGGGATTATATGCATGTACAACACCACAAAAAATAAATGGAAGAAAAACTGAAATTAAGTTGTTGTTACTTACCCGAATCAATAAAACAAGGCCATTTTTGTAGTTAGAAGGCACCTTCTTCCAATTCGTGTAACCAAGCAAACAAAGGTTCCCTCTCTATGCAACTTTGCCCAACCAGCTATTTAATATTTGCTCGCCTTTTTTAATAGGTTGATTACGTGCATTGAAGTGGATAACAATTTTCTCTTCACGTTCCAAGGACCACACTTGTGAGGTTCGCATGACACGTGTTTGCTTCTCACCCTCCCTTCAAAATCTATACATTGAAAAACATAAATTTTATAATTAGTATAACAATGTGATATCAAACTAGTTATAAAGATAAAGTCTTATAATACAAAAATTACCAATTATCTCGTATTGTTCATTATCATTGTTTTGACTTTTCGTTGTTATTGGCTCGGTCTCAGAATCAGTTTGAGAGTCATTATCATCATCAAGGTGATACTCATGCTCATGGTCAATATCTTCTTGATCGTGTGAAGACCCAGCTGGAGACTGGTTTGACATATTATCTCTGACCGAGGGAGGAATATATTTTGACCTAAACGTGTTGCAATCTGTATACATAAAAACATAAACATAATTATATCTCACAAGTCCATCAAACACTGGCCTAAAGTAAATGTAACATGTGTTTTAAAGTATATCTAACAGGTGCTGGTGCAACGTATACACCTACATAGGGGCTGGTGCTGCACTATTCCATTTGCATGTGCTGTTGCACCCAACCTTCTCCAAGTGTTGGTGCTGGTGCTGGTGCTGGTGATGCACCAACCCCTGTGCATGTGCTAGTGCTGCACTAGACCCTCTGCAGGTGCTGGTGCAGCATCAGCCCCTGTGCAGGAAAGTGTTTTGTAAATGAGGTTGAGTTCCTTGATTTTATGACTTACTATCTTGTAGATGGTCCTCTGGTAAATGGGTTATATCCCCTTAATGCCATATATAGAATACTAACTTTACTAAGAAAAAGAATTATAAAACTACATCCATGAAAAAGAAACACCCAAACCCCTTAATCAATAACCTCTCATCTCTCTCTCTATAAATATACACACAGTTACAATCACAAATTTACAATCCATAGCCCAAACTCAATTTCAACAAACTAAGCTAAGAATGCACGCTTCTCACGCAACACAACAACAAAACAGATTTTTTTTATATGCAAAGAAACACAGCAACAAAACAATTAAATCCCATATATAAAATACACAACCAAATTAGAATTCCAAGGTTTACACCCATAAGTAACCTTACCCTAAAATTCCAACAAGATCTAATCTACGTAACCATCATCAAAGTCATCATCAGAATGCATTAAAAGTTAACAAAAATTAGAAGAACCACACCTGAAAGATAGGAATAGTCTAGGGCTCGCAGCAAATGCAGCAATCAAGAACTTCTGATTCTAAGGGACCAGCCATTTTTGCCACAGATCAGTGGATGAATAACTTTGTATTAAAAAAATGAAAAAAAAACTGTGAAACTGGTATTTCTATAAAAAAAAATGGAAAAAAAATACTTATCCAATGAAGTTATTCTCAAAAGAAACTGTTCAATGTGGGGATAACAGGAGAGGAATGAAAAATTTTGTTGTCTCCATCTTTTTTAGATTAATGTTAAATGGCCAGCAGATGTCCTCAATCTAATGTTAAATCTGATTATTTTATTGTTCTTTTGTCTAATTAATAGTATAAATGTTATTAGTTTGTTTTGGGAAGAGGAAAAAACAAAAGTTTGGAGTATAAATTACAAGTGTTTCACTATAAGCAACTAAAAAATGAAACATTAAGTGCTTTTTAAAGAAAAAGTTTAAACAGTTTAGAACTTAAACATGGATATTTGATTAGATACAAGTATAATTGACAACAAAAAATAACATTATTTAAATGAAAAATGGCACTTATTTAGGCTGCCAAATGTCGAAAACTAAAGGGATTGACGTCAAAATATCCATTTTTATATAACTAGCAGATAACTGTTAATATAATTTGTCAAGACTGACCTTTCTCAATTGCTGTACAGACTCGCAAAGTGCCTTCTTGGGTACACAAATGACTATAGCAAAGTAATCAGTTGCTACCTTCCCATCGCTTTTGCAGAAAACTGAACTTACAGTAGTTGGTCCCTACACATTAAAAAGTTTTCTATATTCAGTACATCATCTAGAAAAGATAAACTAAGGAAGATTTACAACAAGTTAATATTTAAGTAAAACTTGTATAAAAAGGCACCAAGAGGGTGCAACCTTACAAATGCTATCTACATGATTGTAAATCCACAAAATCTATAAGGCCATCTTCATTAAAAAAAAATTTACTCTTGAACCAAAAATAAGAGTGTTGAACCATCTATCTCTAATTACTTCTAAAGCCTTCTATTCCTATCATTCCAAACAAGTTAAAAGATAGAGAGGAGAATTAATGAGTAAGCCTTCTTAAGGTTTTTTGAAGCACATAACCTACTCCAAGCCACTTTTATAATCAGCGTGTGGAAATAGCATGAATATTAACCATCCACCTCATTAAAGTTTATCCAAAATGACAATGTCTTTAACCAAGAAGCAAATAAATACTGTGATAGGAAACATGACTCTAAAGCTGTCAAAGCCATCCCTTCCTTTTAGATATCAATGTTTACCATACAGTTTTGCCCAATCACACAGTAACTGTTAAAAGTTAGAACAATATGAGTAAACTTATGAGTAAGTCTTAATTGCTGAGAAGATTGTAGAATTTCACATAACTGTGAATATCTAGAACACACTTCTAGCTTTTCTTTTTTAAAGGAGTTGTCCAATAAATTAACAAAAATAACTAAAAAAACTCTTCTACCTTTTTGAGGAGTTCAACTAACAGCATGGCAAGCACAAAATGAAAAATTTAGACCAAAGAGAATGCGAAGGATGTTACTAGCATCTTTTTTCTTTATATTTAAAGAAAAATGATAGAGTGCCATGTATTGCCAATACAGCCCTATTTTCCAAAATGTTTCAATTTTTTCTTACTTTAGTCAAAGTATACCAAGAAAGTATGATTTTTACTAAACATTTGGCCAAATCGAAGACATAAGAGTATGTAAGAATTTCTCTACTAATAATATATAGCATTTACTAAGCAGGCCAAGAAAAAGAAAAGAGTGATGATTTCCATAGTGATATTGCAGCAAAGATTGTTGGCAGTACATAAATAATATTCACGTGTACCTTTACCTTATGTTATCTCTAGAGCTACTCCAAGGGGCATGGCGAAAGGAATACGAAAAAGACATAAATTAACACACATAAATTATGAGAATAATGGAATCTAGCTTATTATATATATGCAGACAGTAAGATTGCAAGGAAAATTATATAGAAAACAATTACTATATAAGATACTCCATAGTTGAGGATGCATTGTAGGGAACAAGTAAAGGATGCAGTGATGTATGCGTGAAATGTAGGGAAGTGAGGCTAGGGATTCAAAGACCAAAGACTCATGTGCTTGTGTGATGATTCTTTGGCCCTTACTAATCAATAATGATATATGAATGGAAATTTTATGGAAGATTGCTAAAGAGCCATATACGTGGTAAAGTGAGAGTAAGATTTACACAAAGCCTCTTATCCTAAAAGTGGGTTTCACTCACATAAGGGGTCTATGATAGCAGATGACTACAAAATACAGCAGAAGCTTGAAAGCGAAATGAGAAAGCAACATCAGTTAAAAGAGAAAATAAAGGGAGAGGAGAGAGAGGCTTACCTTGTAACGATGGTGTTCTTACAATAGTGGAAGCTCAGTGTAGAGAAGAGAGAGAGGTTGAATCGCAGGAGTAGGGAGAAAGAGGTTGAATTGCGGGAGCAAGGAGAGGAAAAAGGAAAGGCTGAATCGAGGGAGCAGCGTAGAGAAATTGAGCCTAAGCGCACGTATCACTGGCTACTTTAAGTCCCGCTTCAAAGCGCCGTTATATGCGTAATATACCGGCACTTAAAAGCACCGGAATATGATCAAAACCCATTACATATTCCGGCGCTTTCAAGTGCCGGAATATGAAATGGGTTTCTGCATATTGTGGCGCTTGTAAGTGCTGCAATATGCTCGAACCCATCATATTGCGGCGCTTCCAAGAGCTAGAATATGAAATGGGTTTCGAGCATATACCGGCGCTTAAAAGTGCTGCAATATGCAGAAACCCATTTCATATTTCGGCACTTGAAAGCTCTGGAATATGTAATGGGTTTTGATCATATTCCGGCGCTTTTAAGTGCCGGTATATTGCGGTGCTTAGAAGCGCCAAAATAGGTAATAGGATTCGCATATAACGGCGCTTTGAAGCGCCGATATATGTTCTTTGAATATTGCGACACTTGTATGAAGCGTCGGAAATAAACTGCCAGCTAGTGTCATTTATCTTGTAGTGAATACAGTTTCTTTCTATTTAATTCTTTTAGGTGTTCTTAATTCAACTACGGTGATCTTTGGGATTGTGTAATTTCAGTTTGAGATTTGATTCCAACATTGATATATAGCAATGGCTAGGAAGATGATATTTTAACCACCTTCATCTATTAATTCTATTATTGCATGCACGTAAATTTGCCTTCTTTAATTATTACTATAATAATTATTTTTTTTTCTGGAATTATAGTTATAATTAATCTAAACGTATTATATTGAACATCTAAATGGAGTTCTTTTGAAAAAAATAGAGGTTTCTTGAATAAATAAGTTTACATGAAACGTGGTTTAAGTTCAAATTTAAACAAGATCAGCACTAGTTTCTTTCCTGTATGGATATTGAAATAAATTATTTTAAATTTATTAATAAGAAAAATTATCTATTCAAAGTTTATTTCTTTTTCTTCTATTCCTCTTTAACTTAGGGTATGATTCGAATCCAATTTCCACATTTGAGGACATAGATAATATATAGAGTATGAGTTCTTCGTATCATATTTAATTTAGACTTTAACCCTTCCATGATTAAATTCTTATTGATGCATTTGTAGTATACTTGTTTATATTAATATATCTAATCAGGGTAAGAAAATTCTTTTAAACAAGATGCGGAAGAATTTTCAGTAACTTTTTATCAAAATGAGGTTCCAAGTTTTTCCTCCTGAATTTTTTTTTCTTGGTCGGTTGTCTCAAATTACCCCATGATAATTAAATATTCCATGTAAAGAAGAATCAACACATTTATTATGAAACCTTAGTGGCAACTTGATAATAATAATTAGCAAGTAACACCCAATTTTACTTGACAGTTCCTTTTTTCTTAATCAATTTGTCAAATAATTCCATTACTTCATTCAGTTTGTCCAAGAAACTAGATACTCCTCTTTTCTTTGAAAAGAGAATGCTTTAACTTTTTAATTAAACCCAGTTCTCAAGTTGATGGGGTAGAGGTGGATTCGAACCGAATTGATCTCAAATGTTTTAGTATTCGAATTTGGTTAGAGTTTAAATGAATAGGTTCGAGTTCAAATTGAGCTCGAAAATTGAGCTCAAGCTGGAGTTCAATAAATTTTATAAAGGCTCGAACTCGGTTTGGCTCGAGTTCGATAATAATCGAGCCTATTCGAGATCGAGCTCGAGTCTGAGTCTTGGATTGCCCATAGCTCGAGCTCGAACTATAATTTTAATAAATAAAAATACTAAATAAATATTAGATCGAGCTCGAGCTTGATAATACCTTATCGAACTGTTAGAGAGCCTTTTGAGCCGAACTTTAAAATACTCTATTTCAGCTCGATAAGCTATTTAAGTCTAAGTTTCAAGCTCAAGTTTGAGCTGAAGCTCGATCGAGCCGAGTTTTGATCGAGCTTGATCTCGAATAATTCGATAAAAGCTCGGCTCAATTCCAACCCTAATAAAGGGAAGAATAAGAAAAGTAAAAGAAAAAGAAAAAGAAGAAGACGGAGAAATAAGTTTGATGATCTTCATAATTGGGTCCAAATAAATCTCTTTTGGGCCTCACCGCCCTTAACCTTGCTGGATGGACCTTTAATTCAAGCCCATCTCCCAATACCCTCACCCATCAAGAAGAGTGGAAAAGGAAAAGGCCCTTTCCCAAGAAAAAAGAAGGGGGGGGGGGGGGAATAAAAAAGAAAAAGAAATTGAAAATCCTTCAAAAACCAGCTGCAGTCCAGGGGATGGTTTTGGCTGAGGCCTTAAATGGCCCTATTCCAGTCATGTCCATTTCCATCCCCACCATTTCCATCTCACAAACACCTCCTGATCCCCAAAACCCTAATTCCATCAACAAAAATACTCGAATTTTCTTCAATGCCCATTCCTGTATAACCAAATAAACCCTACCCTTCTCTTCAAACAATTTGCTGCACCACAAGTACAAGCTCTTCTATTCTATCCCATGAATCTTCTTCCTCTTCCTCATCATCAATTTTCGTGAAAGGTACATCATTCTATTTTCACCAAAGCTTTATTATTTATATGTGATTTTGTTAAAAAAAAATTTATCATTTTTAGCTCTGCGTCACGATAAGCTCTGTTTGTTCGATTTAATTGAAGAGGTGCATTTTGATACATTGACGTGATGATAGAAAATTTCAAGTTTTGTTGATGTTACTATATGTACACATTTGATAAATTGCTAGTTTGCAGAGAATAGCCCCCTGGTTTTTCTCTTTCCCCTTTCTCTTCTCTTAGTTTTAAACGCATAGAATTGAGTCGGTTAATTGGTGCAGGACTGCCACAGTCAACAACCGAGGGACGCTTGAAGAAGGCCTTTTCGCAAGTTGGTGAAGTTAGCCAAGGTGAAATTTTCATGTTTTTATGCTTTTTACTTTTTAGCTAGCTATGTGCTACTTTGCAAGTGATTTTAGGAACTACTTGTTACTGTATGCGAGGACAATATATATTAGGCGTCATACCAAAATGTTATACAAGTTTGTCCGCTGATGTTAAATTTCCAATATGGGACTCTTAGCTATTCGCCATGCACAATGCATCCTTCGTAGCTCGAGTTCAACTTGCCCGTGTTCCAAGTGCAGTGCAATATCTTAGTAAAATTATCAACAAGTTCTTGAAAGTTATGAGTCAAGTTTTCGGTTGATTCTTTCATGGTTATTGATTGAATTTTGGTAGCTGAGGGCAACATTTGAATTTGTGGAGGAAATGACGTGCATTAGGCATTTGCAGATGGAAAAACTCAGTCAGAGTGGACATGGGTTGGGTTATGCATCGCCATCAAGGAGTTTACGACTATATTTGATAGAAAGAAAGGTGATGGACTGGTGGAGAGTTGCTGACTTATGTAAGAAACCTATGGTGCATCAGGAGCTGTTGTTCTTAAAGTTGCTTATTAAGCATCCCTGAATTGCAGCTCTCATGTTATTGGTTAAAATTTAGGACAGAAATCATATCAATATTTTTTAATTTTTTAATTTTTTTTTTTTTTTTTTGTGTATACTTGTAGTCAAAATTATTACAGACCATAAAACTAAGCAGTCTTTAGGATCTGCATTTGTTTGGTTTACTAGGGAAGAGTATGTGCAATTGGCTGTGGAAGAGATGAATGGAAAGGTATGCACCGTCAATAGGCAGTTTGATTCCCATCAGGATACTCACAAAAACCTTTTGATGACTTGGGAATTGGTTAGTTCTTTGATGGCAGGTTTATTTTGGTTAAGATTGGGAAGCCTGGATTGTCCAAAGATCGGGGGAGGGCAACGCCATACAAGTTCTGATTTGAACAACCTTCAGCTGCGGTTTTCTTGAATCTTTCAAGCCCAAGAAGTGGAGAAGTATTCTCTGAAGAATTGATTGAAATATAAAGGTAACCTAAATATAACCGTCGACATAGTCAATGCTGAGGAAGATTAGGTTGTGTTAGGTGTGAAGTACTGAGTTCAAAGTACTGGCTGATATATCATGGGATTGAGACCTTATTAATCTCTCTTTTTTTCTGTATAAATTTTTGGCACTCTTACTTACTATGGCCTCTGCAACATAAAAGTTTCAGTGAGCTCATTTAAATGGAACCTAAAAGAAGAAAGAAATATAATCTTTGAAGACAAAGAAAGGTTAATAATGCATTTTTGGTTCATAGTATTGGCTTGGACTTGAAACTTGAAAGCATTTAAAGACGGAAGTTGCTGCTATATCAGAAAGTTATCAACAAGTGGAGCTAATGCTGAGGAAGAATAGGGACTGAGCCAACCATCGGATCATCCTCATGTTGTATTTTTTCTTCGTAGATGAGATTCGAACCTAAATAGGCGTAACCTAAATATTTAGTAATAGAATAGAAGACGACCTTGTGTTTGACTATTTGAGATCCTAATGCATTTGATTTGTGTGTGATTGTGTACTTGGTTTGCAAAGTAAGCTAATAGATCCCCTTTGTTGCAGCTTTTTTAATAGTTAAAAAGCATTTTTTTAATGATCAAATGTGTTTTAAAACGTGTTTGGTTGAAACTCAAGTGCTTCAATTTTAAGATGTTAATATGATAAAAGCATTTTTAAGTGTAGCATTTTAGTGGTGTTTTCACAAAAAATGATAAAAAGCATTTTTCACATAAAGTTACAATAAAAGGGATCTAATCTTCCGATTTTTTAGGGTGGGAAAACTAAAACTTAATACCTATTGGGTTATATGATCGTGCCTTTTTTACATGAAATATGATAAAATTGTTGAGTAAGATTATTTAAATTAGTGTTTTGATTTTATAATTATTGAATTACATAAAATAATATTGTAATTTTAATTGAATTTAGATTGATATAATCTTCTATTGTTTTATTAGGATTTGGATAACTATAATCTTCTATTGTTCTATTAGAATTTGGACTGCTATAATCTTCTATTTTT
Source organism: Bretschneidera sinensis (assembly GCA_023935145.1). Lineage (NCBI taxonomy): Eukaryota > Viridiplantae > Streptophyta > Magnoliopsida > Brassicales > Akaniaceae > Bretschneidera > Bretschneidera sinensis. Next base: position 90,271,368 of record CM043699.1, read on the forward strand.
TATTATAATTTGGATTAGGTCTGCATAGGGTATAAAACTTTTGATATACAAAAATACCTTTATTCATCGTTTTTTTCTTAAAAAAATAGCATGGTTAAATAAAAAGATAAAATTTATTATATAAGAGTATAGACTCAAATGAATTCTTATCTTGAAAAATGAGAAGGTTTATAACTTTTTCTTTCTATCAAAGTACTTTCAATTAGAATATTAATTTATCTATACATAGGTTGATTTTCTCGATCCGGTGGTTTTGTGAGATTTGATTACATAGTATTCCACATCTAACTTAGGGGTACAAATATATCGATAATCAAATTGAAAGTTTTAATTATTGAATTACATAAAAATAAAGTAATTTATAGTTATTTTATTTTATTCTCAAATTTTCAGTAATTCGGTATTCTCAACATATAATTTGATAGTTTGGTATACTGAAATATTGAAAAATATGTTATATTTATATAAAAAAAAAATCAATCATTCAGTATTATTGGAATATAAAAAAATTGAACCGATAACAAACCAAATACTGAAGTTCTAAAAGAATAATACCGAGTTTTGGTAATTCTTTTTCTTTTTCTTACACACATCCCTATCCAATCCTTGACCAATTTTTATTTTCACATAAATTGAAAATTATATCACGTCACAGTCCGAGAATCATGCTTATTATATTTAGAATTTAAATGGAAATGTTTTTTGTTGTTGTTTTACCATTTAGCTTTTCTTCACATGTAATATCTTCACCAAAAGATACTCGTTATATAGTGTTATAATTCCTTGTAAATAATATGCTTGTTATGGTTTTTATAAATTTTCATTTTTAGAGTAATATATATATATATATATATATATATATATATATATATATATATATATATATAATAACTATATTTTTTTTTTCTTTCCCTCTTAAAATTAAGATTCTCTATAAGTAATTGTTTGAGAAAAAAATCACGACTTTATGTAAACAAGTTTTTTTCAAAAAAAAATTTATTATGTAATTAAATCAATTGATTTTATTTTTTAGTTTCCTCAAATAATTAAGGTTTAGTTTTACTCTGCATAAGAAAGTTATTTCAATAAAGAAAAAAAAATCATTACTCTATATGAACTAATTTTTCCGTAAAAATCAATAAATTTATAATTGAATTCATTAAAACAATAAAAAAAAAATAAAGATTGATAAGCTTAAATTTAAGATATTTCTGACCTATTTAAATCAAATTATGCTCTTCTACTTTAATGATGAGAAATATGTTCTTTCACGAGAAATATTAGAGGAAAAAGCATCTCTAACAATAAAAATTAAGCAACATATATCTAGAAAGGGAAATAAATAAGTGATTTTAAGAGAACTTAATCATAATTTAATGTTATATTTAATATAAATTTACATTATTAACCGTTAAAGTATGACATGTCTACTAGACGTTAAATGATTACTTAAAAGACTACTTTTAAGTTTGAATTTTTTGTATGACACATAACATAACTAATATCAGAGACAAATAAGTTAAAACCTTTTTTTTTAATTTTTTTTAGTATAACATTGATCTAATCGAACTCTATTCCATCAATGTATTCATGATAGTAACTATGCTTATCCATGAGAAAGTATAGTTATAACTCGATGTAATAATTATTAAGTCAATAGTTACTGATTTTAAAAACTCCTAACAACAAGTACACTATATATATTGAATATTTTCAAAGGAATTTTATTGAATGAAAAATAAAAAATTATAAAAAAAGTAAAAATAAGATGAAAGTCAATAGAGTTCTTGCTTTGCAGTCAATTTTTGTGTTTGTTATATAGAAAAATAAGTATTTCAAAGAAAAACGTGTCTATTTAATTAGAATCTTTGACACATTGATTTTTTTTTTTTATAAATTATCTTAGCTCCATGATTTATTATTTGATGATCGGATTTACATAGAAGCTATATTGCATTGACAATTCTTTCTCTAAAAACTATCTATAAGTTTTTAAGAAAGGATTGTCGATGCAAATTAATACAACGAATCCTATTAAATTTCAACAAAACTCATGTAAACCTTATGTAAATATGCAAACGTGGTATAAAACATTAGTTGGACAAAAATATATTTACATAATAATTGTTTTAAGGTTAAATATTTTTTCTTCATCGAATTAGGATTCTTTATGTAAGAAATTATTTTGCAAATAATTCAAAAATTACTTTATATATGTTGACCTGTATTTGATTTTAATAATGACAAAACACTACTCTAATTGTACTAACAATTTTATCTAAGTGTTTAAGTGGTAAGAACATTCAGCATAAAAACAAATATGCAAGAACTTAACTTGATTCAGACATCAAGACAAGACAGAAGATCTAAAATAGGCATTAAGGTAATGAAAACAATTGTAAATCTCTCATGTTCAAATACTTAGCTTGGTCCGTGGCTCATTTTACAAAAGACTTTGACAAAACTATTAATACAAATGTTTCTAAGTCAAAAACAGTTTTGAAACATGAAAAAATGGGTTGAAGGACAACTCAGTCGACTGGCTCCATATACCAGTCGACTGGGGTATGGGACAGAAGGTTCTGAGTCGACTGGTGTCAAGGACCCAATCGACTAGCAACTGGGAGAGAAAGTTCTAGTGGACTGGTGCATAGGACCTAGTTGACTGGTAATTTGAAAATATGACCGTTTGAGATGCAGGACTTGAGCATTTAATGTACCAAACCTACTAAGTCAGTGCCTAATAGCCATATTGATTCAAGACTATATAAACCTTCCTCAATGAGCATTTAAAAAATGAAGATAACACATTCAATTCACAAGCTTGCTCATTAATTCTCAAAAAGCTTTGAAAAATCTATTGTTGAGCCATTCTTTAAGCTTATTCTTGAAAGAGAGATATTGTTCATTTGTAAAAGAACTTATTGCGATCTCTCTACCATTTACTTTACATCAAATCTCATTTATTGTAAAGAGGAAAGAGTTGTAATAACTCGTATAGTGTTTAGGATTAAACACTTCATTGTAGCTTCCGTGAGGAAATGATTAGTTTCCGCAAGGAAGGGATTGCTTATAAGGTTTGTGCAACACCCGTGAAGTTGCACGACTAAAGTTTTAGTGGATTACTTCATGGAGGTTCCTTGAAGAGAGTGGATGTAGGGTCGGAAGAAATCTGATATTGCCGAACCACTATAAATTGAGTTTGCATATTCTTTTCCTTAAACTCTTTTACTTCAAGTACATTACTTGTTTGTATGTTTTTTGCATTTAGCTGTTTTTATAAACTTGCAAAGTAATTAGCAAAAGTTTTTAAAAACTCAATTCACCATCTCTTGGGTTTAAACATCGGTTTACAATTGGTATAAGAGCTTTGTACTCAATTTCATGCTTAAAACCTTTGAGTTGATCCGATGATATCTAATAGCTATACCGAAGGGCATTCCTATACTAGACCTCCCTTGTTCAATGGTTCCAACTATAACTATTGGAAAAATATGATGAAAATCTTTGTCAAATGACAAGATTACAATCTATGGAGAGTCATTGAGGAATGACTTAGAATTCCTATAAACGAAATAACTATTGGAGAAATCAATCATACAATGCTTAAACTCAAAACTGAGTTCAATGAAGAGGATTGTAGAATGATGTCTCTAAATAGTATAGCCACAAGTATTTTACATTGTGCTTTAGATATTTCTGAATATAATAAAATTTATGTTTGTGTTTCAACTAAGGAGATTTGGAACAAATTGCAAGTTACATATGAAGGAACTAGCGAAGTTAAAAAATAAAAAATCTATACGCTAGTGTCCGAGTATGAATATTTCAAAATGTCTCCTAACGAAACAATTTCTCAAATGCATTCATGTTTCACCACTATTGTTAACGGCTTAAAGTTTCTTGGTAGGAACATTGAGGAATTTGAACTAACGAGGAAGATCTTCAGGTCTTTGCCATCCATTTGGAAAGAAAAAAAGACAACCATCACGGAGGCTAAAGATCTCGACAAACTTGATGTCGAAACACTTCTTGGATCACTATTAACATACGAGATAGAAGAAATGAATCTTATTGTCAATGATGATGAGAAGAAGAAAAAGGTGATTGCTCTCAAGGCCTCTATAAGAAACAAAGAAGAAGAAACGGAAGAAGAGGTAGAGAGCAGTGAAGAAGATGGCGAGATGGCTCTAATCACCAAGAGGTTTCACAGGTTCTTGAAGAAGAGCAAGAAAATTTACACAAAGGATCTCACTCCAAAAAGGGAACCACTTGTGTATTATAGTTGCAAGAAGCCCAGTCACATCAAGGCCGATTGTATAGCGACAAGCAAACCATATAAGAGCTTCAAAAAGAAAGCTATGATTGCAACCATTTGGAGTGATGACAAAGAAGAAGAATCCTTAGACAATGAGGTCAGATACGAGGAGATTTCCAACCTATGTTTAATGGCGATTGACGATGAAAATGAGGTATCAAATTCTTCCCCTTCTAATAATAACATTGTCAGTAGTAGTGAAAAATTAATAGAGGTTATAAATTAAATGCACGAAGAATTGAAGAAATTCGATTCTAGGAATACCACCCTAAAAAAGGAAGTTGCATATCTTTCTAAAGATATGGAAGGCCTAAAGGAAGAAAAAGAAAAACTATCTTCCATGCTTTATAATTCTTCACAAGATTTTCTAAAAAATGAAAATGAAAATTTAAAGAAGAAAATAATGAATTTTAATAGCACTATATTAAGACTTATGCTTGGAAAAGAAAAGCTAGATGAAGTGTTATCTTGCCAAAGATTAAGTGGAGGAAAATCCAGGTTGGGTTATTCTCCATTAGGCACTAAAAATCAAAAGAGACCTTATTCAGGAAAGCAACATGTGTGAATGAAGCCTCTACTTCTAAGGCCACTAACAAGATCACAATTACTCCCTCAATATATGCTAGTAAGTCTAAAAATGCGAATTTAAATTCTAGTACATATACTAGAGATAAGCATCTTAAAAATACTCATGCATATATGTATACTCACTCAAGAAATGAAAATGCTAGGAACAATCATTCAAGAAATGCATATACATATCCTATGAGTAACCATCATGTGCATCCTAGAGATAATATGTATACTCATAACTTGCACACTACACATGCACATCCTAGAAATTACCATCATGTGTATCATAGAAATAATATATATGTTCATAATAATGCAAGTACATATCCTAAAAATCATCATTATACAGTTCTTAGAAAAGACATGCATATTCATAATCTTCACAATAGAAACATATATCATAGGAATACTTATCCAAAGAACTATAGACATGCACAATTAAAAAATCCTAAAAATTTCAATAACTATTATCCTATGATTGTACATCATCAACATGTCTATAAATATAGAGCACCTTACAATGTTAAGAAAGTATGGGTCCCTAAAGGAATCGTATTTTCTAGGATTAACTTCAAAGGACCCAAGAAATTTTGGACTCCTAATAGTGCAATTATGTATCCTTGTGTAATGTAGATATGTCTCCACACCAAAGAAAAAGATAACTATTGGTACCTTGATAGTGGATACTCAAAGCACATAACTGGTGATTGAAGTGTATTCAAGGAGCTAACTCTAAGAGATGGCGGACATGTCACCTTTGGAGATAACACAAAGATAAAGATCATCGGGCGTGGAAAAGTTGGTAATGATTTCTCAACTATTGATCATGTATTATATGTGCAAGGCCTTAAGTCAAATTTAATTAGTATTAGTCAACTATGTGATAAAAGCAACAAATCATATTTGAAACCTCTCATTGTCTAGTTATAGACATCAAGAGTAACAAGATCAAGTTTGTTGGCCATAGACACAACAATCTCTATATAGTTGATTTAAAATCTTTGCATTCGAAAAATGAAAAATGTTTTCTTGTATTTAGTGAAAATCCATGGCTATGGCATATAAGACTTGGCCATGTGAATATGGATTTTCTTAAAATCATTTCAAGAAAAGATTTAGTCATTGGACTACCAAAAATCAAATTTGAAAAAGACAATGTGTGTGATACTTGTCAAATGGGAAAACAAACTAGAATTTCTTTTAAATCAAAAAATGTAGTCTCGACTACAAGACCATAGGAACTTTTGTATATGAACTTATTTGGTCCAATAAGTACCATTGGTCTAGGTGGCCATCAATATGCTCTTATTATTGTTGATGACTATTCAAGATATATTTTTGTTATTTTTATTGCTTACAAGGATGAAGTTTACAAAGTATTTGAAAACTTTTGTAAAAGTGTTCAAAATGAAAAAAAAAAAAAAGAATTGTATTTCAAGCATTAAAAGTGATTATGGAAAAGAATTTGAAAACCAAAGTTTTTCAAAATTTTGTGATGAAAATGGAATTGGTCACATTTTTTCGACTTCTAGAACTCCTCAACAAAATAGAGTTGTTAAGAGGAAAAATGGAGCTTTAAAAGAATTTGCAAGAACAATGCTTTGTTAAAAAGCTTGCCACAATATTTTTGGGCGGAAGCCGTAAACATTTCTTGCTATGTCTTAAATAGAATTTTAATTAGATCTATATTTAACAAAACTCCATATGAATTATGGAAAGGTAGAAAGCCTAATATCTCTTATTTTTGTGCTTTTGGTTGTAAATGCTTTATTCTAAATAACAATAAAACTAACTTGGGTAAATTTGACTCAAAGACCGATGATGGGATATTCTTAAGATATTCAACCTCTAGTAAAGCTTATAGAGTCTTTAATAAAAGAATTTTAGTGGTTGAAGAATCCGTACATGTAGCCTTTGATGAGTTGATGAGAGTCATAAAATGCATCTTTACAGTACTTAATTGTTAGCATTTTATGGTTGATCTAGATTTGAATTGCACTTTTATACCTTAACAACTCTAAAGTGTCATTCTTGGATCATTAATCTATTTCAATGCATTTTCAGGTACTTTAAGTTCAAAAGAGATGGAAAGGCTATCATTTCTTGAAGCACAATGACTCGATGAACACCGGAGTGAAGGTTCACAAGCACTTGGAAATGAGTTTCACTAAATTGCCAGAATTGCCCATACAGATCAATTATTTTTGCAAATTAAACTGTATTGATACAAGAAAAACCAATAGATGAACCATACATGCTTAGAAAGATCCGAAAGTCTATTTACTGGAGAATTTTACGGTTCATAAAAATGATTTTTTTAGAGAAAGTTATGGCAGTTTTAGTAGACGAAAGTCAAGCTGGAAGATGCTTAGTGCGCTCGAGCGCACCAGACCTGCGATTGATCGCAAGTGCGCACTCACGACATCTCGCATCGGTCAGAAATACCTTGCAGCGCACCATAATGCGCTCGAGCGCACCAAGCTACGATCGAGCGCACTCGGACAGTATCCCACATCAATAGAAAACACATAGCACTCCGGGAGTTTCTCTATAAAAGCCTCACTCCACTTCAGCTTTGGGAATCATCTGGGAGTGAATCCAGAGGGCCTTTGGAAGGAAAATTAGAGGCCGAAGGCCAGGGAAAACACTGCTGCCACACTCTCCCTTATGGCCAACTAATCTCCAAACAAGGCGAAGGAGATGAATCCCTAGGTGTAGTCGTTCTTACTTTCTAGTCTTGATTCATTGTAATTTGGATTTATTATTATTATTAAACATTGTTATGATTTACTCTTTGATTTAATTAGAAGATTTCCTATTAATCCTGTGATTGCATGCTTCTCCTAGATATAAGTCTAGTCATGCTCTTCTTATGTTAATTTGTTTGGATGTGATTGAGTCCGATAGATTTATCTTTTAGGTTTGTCCATTGCTGCGATATTATCATTTAGATATATTTTCGTTTATTGATAAATCTATAGGATAGGTCATGTATGCTTAAAAGTAAAGAGTAATTCATATCAATTACATTAGGGTTTATACATGCGCTTTAATTGAATATTTGTCGATTGCCTGTTTGGGATGTGAAACTTGCAATCGAGATAAAAACAATTGAGTCAAGTTAGGATTAGGGCAACGAACCTAGGGAGGATTCGTGGAACCTTGTTGTTTCTTTATTATATCCATCAATCTATTTACACAATTTTCACACAATACTTTATTCTCTCACTTGATCTTTATCGTTTGTGTTGAGGTTCACACATTCTTTTGTAGTTAACTTGTTTCCCTGTGGAATCGACACCCTAAAGCTGTGCTACAACTACTGCATTACTCTTTGGGCGTAATCAAATTTTGGCACCATTGTCGGGGAGACGCGCTTAAGTACAAGGAAGATTGTCAACTTTTGACATGACGATAGAAGAATTATAAATAGTTTTTCTTTTCAGCAACTGTAAAGGCGGTAACTTCGTTCCTTCTTTTAGCTTGCTGCATTATTTTTTCCTTCTTTCTTTTTATTTTTTTTTATTATTGTTCTTTTTTCTAAATTTTGATTTTCTGATTTTTTTATTCTGTTTTATTTATTTCCTCTCTAATTCATTTGGTGTATGCTTAGATCGAGAGATTTGCGAGGTAGATTCATTAGAGGACCCGAAAAATAGAATTACCATCTCCTTCCACGTCTGTTAGTGAAACCTTTCCTAGATCAAACCATAGTGCACCCGCATTAGAGAATTTAGAGGATTTTAACATTGCCGATAACCCTAATGAGAATGTTGCTAGGACACTTCAGGATTACCTCCACCCTACACGCATAACCACACCATCATGCATCATGTTTCCAGCCAATACTCGCCACTTAGAGTTTAAAACAGGGATGATACAGTTATTCCCTACATTTCATGGCTTGGATAATGAAAACCCATATGTGCACATTAGAGAGTTTGAGGAAGTAGTTGCGACTTTTCATAGTCAAGATGAAACTCATGACATTGTGAAACTTAAGTTCTTTCCTTTCACTTTGAAGGATAGAGCTAAGAGTTGGCTATACTCACTTAGACCACGATCTATTAGGTCGTGGACTGAGATGACTCGGGTCTTCTTTAATAAATATTTTCCCCAACATAAGACCAATGCTTTAAAAAGGCAAATCTCCACCTTTGCACAAAAGGACAGCGAGACTTTGTATCAGTCTTGGGAGAGATTTAAGGAGTTATTGAGTATGTGCCCTCACCATGGGTATGAGAGTTAGCGCTTGGTAAGCTATTTTTATGAAGGACTTACATATAGAGAACATCAATTTGTAGAGATGATGTGTAATGGTGAATTCTTGGAGAAAGATCCTGATGAGGCCATAGAGTACCTCAATGAGCTTGCTGAAAAAGCTCACACTTGGACTGGACCTAGTGCTACTGAAAGCACAAATAGGTCACGACCTATAGGGCACCCAAATGGTGGTGGAATTTACCATTTTAAGGAAGAGGATAATGATGAGTGCCAAATATTGCATATTTTGGCCACTTAATTTACATTTGTTAGCTTAAGAAGTTGTTATTTGAGTTGTTTTTGTTGTTTTTCAGGTTTACAAGCACTGGGAAAGGAGTTCACTAAAATTGTCATAATTGCTTGTACATATTAGTCATTTTTGTGGATTTTACTGTATCGATTCAGGAAGAACCAAGAGATGAGCCATATATGCTTGGAAAGATCCGGAAGTCTATTTTCTGAGGAATTTTACGACACATAAAAATGATTTTTCTAAAGAAAGTTATGGTCATTTTAGTAGACAAGGGTCGAGCTGAAGATGTCTAGTGCGATCGATCGCACCAGACTTGCGATCGATCGCAAGTGCGCACTCGCACATCTCACATCGGTTAAAAATGCTTTGCAGTGCACCAGTATGCGATCGATCGCACCATGCTGCGATCGAGCGCACTCAGACAATATCCCACATCGAATTTGTAACCCATTGTGCTCCGGGACTCCCCTTATAAAAGCACCATCTCACTTCATCATTCCTGGTGCAATTCCTGGGCCATTTGGTGTAATCCGGTGGACTTCTGCTAGCATTCTGGTGGATCCCAAAGGTTTTGCTACCACGAGGGGAAGCGCCGCCCAACAGCGAGTGAAATTTTTCCCATGTATAGTAATTTATTTCTTTTTATTTAGTTTTAAAATTTAATGTTTAGCACTTGTATTGTGAACTTTAGTTTCATAATTATGAGAGGCTAAAATCTTCAGCTAAGGTTGAAGATGAAGCCTTTCCATTGTTTAGCATTATATTTTCAGATTTGCGCATAATAATTCTGATATTTTTTAGTATAAATGTTCTGTTCAATTATTTGAGTAAAATCTTATGATTGAGTGCTTTTAATTGTTAAATTGGATATCCCTTGTGTTTCATCTGATGGATACATCGAATCGTTTTCGATTAAATTGGATTTCCTTTGTGATTTGTTAAAAGCGGATACATTGGATGCTTCTGGTTTAGTTGGGATATTCGTTGCTTTTTGTTTAAAGTTGGATTCATGGAATTCTTTTATTACTTTTATATAGAACATGAAAATATATGTTTTACTTTGGTGAGGTGGTCAGAAACCTTAGCTATTTTATCATTTGCTTTAAAACAATTTAGTTTAAGTCTATATTTCTTTCCACAATATAATACAAAATTCGGAACTAGGTTAAAATAGGGTTAGTTTAGATAAAATTATATTTTCACTACTCAATTCCCTGTGGATTCGACCTCGCACTTGCACAACACTATATTGCAAGCGACTCGTGCGCTTGCGAGTAATTTAAAACTCACAACAAGTTTTTGGTGCCGTTGCCAGGGAGTTGTTTGGTTTGTGAAATTTTTGTCTGAATTAATTTTATTTTTCTACTAGTTAGTTAACATTTTTTTGTTTGATTTTTCTTATTGCAATTTTATTTTAGTTTATTTGTTTCTATTGGAAATTGCCCATAAAAAATAAAATAAAATAATTAGAAAAAATTATAAATTAAAAAAATATGAATGAATCCAGCGCCGGTTTCACAGTCTTTAGAGGACGCCTTCAAGGATTTCATGAAGATGACCGACCAGTCCATCAATACAGCCAATACATTCAATGATGATAGCTGTTCCATCTGTGCTAGTCCTATGCATTTAGCACAGAATTGTCCATCTATGCCGACTTTTGTCGAGTATCCCATGGAACAAATGAATGCTTTCAATGACTGTCGGTGGCAACCAAATGGATCTTACTCCGAGACATACAATCCAGGGTGGTGGAACCACCTTAATTTTTCATGGAAGCAGAACCAACTGATAAATCAGGGAGGAGCCCCTCATCATGCTCACAACCAATACCTTCCCGGATTTTCTCTACCAGTTTCAAGTTATGGTCTCTTAGCCCATTCAGTACTATCACCCGCTTACCAAGCTTTCACTAAAGCGCCAGTGTTGGTTTCACAGTCATTGGAGGACGCCCTCAATGATTTCAGGAAGATGATCTGCCAACCCATAAGCGGAGTAAAGAGTGTGTAAATAGTAAACACCCAAGCGATTGCTAAGATAGAGAGTCAAATAAGGCAAATTGCAAGTCACTTGGGTGAAAGAGAGAATGGAAAGTTCCCCAGTCAGCCCGTGCCCAACCCGAAAGGATAGTTTGTGGTTGAAAATTCATCAAATCCTATGCACTAGGAGGAACAAGTGCAATTGATTGTCCCATTAAGGTTTGGGAGACAAGTGGACAATCGAGTGGAAGAGAACCCTACTATGCAGCAAGGGCGAGGAAGTGGCAACAAAGAGAAAAGAGATGTTGAGCCATCTACAACCACACTTACTGTTATAAACCCTCCTAAGTCGTTTGTACCTAAAGCGCCTTACCCCGAGAGACTACAAGCGTCCAAGAAAGGAAAGCAGTCTGGGGACATTGTGGAGGCATGTTTTGCTCAGTTTGGAGAAGATTTGGATTTGGATAAGCTACTTGAGAAAGCAAATGCTATCTTGGAGTTTGCTCATCGGGAGAGCAGTAAGACGGAGGAGACTGTGGGTGAATCAAGCATTGAGGACCCCTTGGAGGCATGCTTTGCTCAGTTTGGAGAGGATTTGGATTTGGATAAGTTGCTTGAGCAAGAAAATGCTACTTTGGAGTTTGCTCCTTAGAAGAGCAGTGAGACGGAGGAGACCACAGCACCTGAACCACCCAAGAAGGAACATAAGCCTTTACCGAACAATCTTAAGTATAAGTTCCTAGGTCCAACAGTTCTTTTCCATGTGATTATAGCTTCAGATTTGGTTGAGGCTCAAGAGGATAAATTAGTGGACATTTTAAAAGAGCACAAGGAAACTATCGGCTAGACTATTGAGGATGTTAAGGGAATCAGCCCCTCGATGGTGATGCCCAAGTTACGTATGGAAGAGAATGTCAAGCCATCAAGGGAGCCACAAAGAAGGCTCAACACAGCTATGCAAGAGGTTGTGAGGATTGAAGTGATAAAGCTGTTTGATGCAGTGATCAATTATCCAATCTCTGTTAGCAAGTGGGTGAACCCGATTCATGTTGTGCCCAAGCGGGCTAGAGTGACGGTAGTGAAGAATGAGGACGACAAGTTGGTTCCAACTCGTGTGCAATCAGGATGAAGAGTGTGTTTAAACTACCGTGAGTGGAATGCTACCACAAGGAATGATCATTTTTCACTCCCATTTGTTGATCAGATGGTGGAATGTTTAGCCGGGCACGATTACTAATGTTGGGTCTGGCTAAAGACGTTAAACTTAGCGTTCATGGGAGGCACCCCACAGCTTATCCTTTCTGTTTATTTATTATTTTACATATTTATGATTAATATTTGTTTCCAGTATTTTTGTTTTCCAGTCGTTATTTTTCAGGGACAACAAGTACTTTAGTTCAAGTTTGGGGTATGCTATGAGCCATACCAAATCCAGATAGTTCTCCATATCTCAGGTTAGCTCTTTCTATATTATTCACACATTGGAGTCAATGTGTAATTTAAGTTTGGGGGTATGGGAGACATATTACACACACTTTGTCCTAATTTGTTGTTGTTTTTCTTCATTTAAAAAAAATAAAAAATAAAAAAAATAAGAAGGTAAATGCATGCTCATGTTATTTTGAAATTTTAGTTGATCTAAACAAATATTGTGATGTGATTTCATTGATGGGCTTAAAATTTTGAACACGTGATTTGATAATAGAGTTTTAAAACTTTGTTACTTACTTTGGGCATTTGAGTATTCACATGTTTGAGCCAATCTAACACGAGCACATTAGCACATATTTGTGTGAGGTATGACATGTGATGTTAATGTGTATGTTTCTTATCTTAACTGAAACGGGATGACTTGTTGGATAAACACTTGGGCATAGATAAAAAATAAAAAAAAAATAAACATCATCAATAAACTTTCCACTGAGTAACTGGACCTCTTACCTCAGTAAGCAGTGAGGTTCACGTCAAAAGGTGAGAATTTTATTCATAATGATCGTTACGAAATTTTCCACTGAGTAACTGGACCTCTTGCCTCAGCAAGTAGTGAGTGTTCACGTCAAAAGGTGGAAATTTTGCTTGATAGCATTAAGGACAGTTTAGTTTCGTAGCCTTCTTGACTCGAGTTAGTAAGTCCTTAGGGGTGTCTTTACACCTAATGCCCTAAAACCATCTGGTTTGGGAGTCATTGACTCAACACTCGTTACATAGGTCAATTAGAAAGCTTAAGGGAACTAAACATAGCAGAGCCTTATTAAAAAAAGATAAAAAAAAATAAAACTATGCCATCGTTGTTCATTCTGATTAGAAATTCTGTGAATCTTGAGATGTGGAAACATTGTACATTGAACTTATTTGGAAACCTCATCAGTATATGCTAATTCACTTTACACTAATTTAAGCTTGTGATGTCTTAGCATGCCTCTTGTAAGTAATTAGGTTTTAAATTCTTTTTTTTGATCTGTAAATAAAGATTGTATTGATAAAAAAACATGTACAAAAATCACTGGGCATACCTAGGGGATTTACAGTGAAAGCATATATAGAAACAAAAAAGAAACAGCTTACAAAAGAAGCCTAATCTTTACAAAGAGTGCTTATAATGAACAAGGCAAGCCCATGGGGATTACAATGCTAGGAAAACAAAAACATACAAGCTGGACTTACAACAGCAGCCTAATCTCAGGGCAAAAAGCATACACAATTTTATAAATTACAATTTAGATCTTCTTGGCAAGACTAGAAGGTAGAACAGGAGCTTGCTCAAAAACTTTTGCATCCTAATCTTTTAAATTCTTATTCATTGTGAAGATGGGTTAGATTTTTTAAGCTTGCTCATGAATGAATTTCATGATTTTGAGTGCTTCTTAAATTTTTGGATACCATGATTAATGAACTTATCTTTGTGTTCTTTGTTTTTCATTTAGTTTTTTATTTTGTTTTGCTAAGGGACTAGCAAAATGTAAGTTTGAGGGTATTTGATGAGTGCCAAATATTACATATTTTGGCCACTTAATTTACATTTGTTAGCTTAAGAAGTTGTTACTTCGAGTTGTTTTCGTTGTTTTTCAGGTTTATAAGTACTGGGAAATGAGTTCACTAAAATTGCCAGAATTGTCTATACAGATTAGTCATTTTTGTGGATTTTACTATATTGATTCAGGAAGAACCAGGAGATGAGCCATATATGCTTAGAAAGATTCGGAAGTCTATTTTCTGAGGAATTTCTCCCATGTATAGTAATTTATTTCTTTTTATTTAGTTTTAAAGTTTAATGTTTAGCACTTGTATTGTGAACTTTAGTTTCATAATTATGAGAGGCTAAAATCTTCAGCTAAGGTTGAAAATGAAGCCTTTCTTTAGCATTCTATTTTCGGATTTGCGCATAATAATTCTGATGTTTTTTAGTATAAATGTTCTGTTCAATTATTTGAGTAAAATCTTATGATTAGGTGCTTTTAATTGTTAAATTGGACATTCCTTGTGCTTCATCTGATGGATACATCGAATCGTTTTCGATTAAATTGGATTTCATTTGTGATTTGTTAAAAGTGGATACATTTGATGCTTTTAGTTTAGTTGGGATATTCGTTGTTTTTTGTTTAAAGTTTGATTCATGGAATTTTTTTATTACTTTTATATAGAACATGAAAATATATGTTTTACTTTGGTGAGGTGGATTTAGAAACCTTAGCTATTTTATCATTTGCTTTAAAACAATTTAGTTTAAGTCTATATTTCTTTCCACAATATAATACAAAATTCGGAACTAGGTTAAAATAGGGTTAGTTTAGATAAAATTATATTTTCACAACGCAATTCCCTGTGGATTCGACCTCGCACTTGCACAACACTATATTGCAAACGACTCGTGCGCTTGCGAGTAATTTAAAACTCACAACAGATAACCCTAAGGCCAAGGTCGAGGTGCTCACTAGGGAACTAGAGGTGTTAAAGACTAAAAGCTCAAAGCCAACACAAGTAGTTAATCATGCAAGGTCTTTTGGATGGTGTTTTGTGTGTGGCGGGGTAGATCATCTCGCCAAAGAGTGTCCCATATTTACGGAGATGAGAGGGATGTATAAGGAACAATTTAATTCCTTAGGTATGTACAAGAAGCCTTTATCAGCCTTCTCTGATACCTATAATTCGGAGTGGCACAATCACCCCAATTTCAGCTGGAAGTCTGAAAACCAGTAACTTGCATAACCCCCTGGATCATATCCTGCACCATATCATGTACATGCAACTTCTAGGAGTCCTTTAGAAGAAACTTTGCATGCTTTTATTGAGGCGCAGGGTAAGACTAATCAAAGAATTGAATCTTTAGTTACCAAGGTTGTTGAAGAACATAAGGATTTAAAGAGCCAAGTGTCCAGATTGATGAGCTACTTGAGTGTGACTGAGCGAGGTAAGTTCCCTTCTCAAACTCAGTCCACATCCCATGGTCAACACCTAGCACAAAAAAATTTGAAGAAGGTGAATGTCATTGAGACACTAAGTGGTAAGTCCTTACACATCCCAACAACGAAAAAATCAGAGGATATGGACGAAATCCACCAAGCATACATGATTGACTCATTCATAGAAAAGGTCCAGCACCTTAATCCATTAGAGTCCACCCTCACCCATGGCCTCACAAGAGCATATATCGAGCCAGAATTTGTGAATGTTACTGATGACATCCTTGAGGCCTCTCCAAAGCATACAAGCACTGAATTTGGCTGTGAAGCAGTGGCTGGTGCATTCAACCTATGTTTTTCTATGAAGGAATAAGAGTGTCTGGCTGAAGACGTAAAACTTAGCGCTCATGGGAGGCAACCCACAACATATCCTTTTATTTTTACTGTTTTTCATATTTCTTTTTCTTGTTTATTATTATTATTTTGCCGTTTTCCAGTTTTACTTTTGTATTTCTTTTTTAGGGACAAACATGAGCATCAGTTCAATTGGTCGTGCACAATTTTTAGTTCCACGCACCTTTGGTTAAAAAGTGAGTTTCCTTAATTTTTGCTTTTACATTAAGGAGAATGCTTATCTTAAGTTGGGGGTGGAGGAAACACATTTCTTATTCCATACCATTGAACTGCTTGGTGTCATTTTTCCTTTTTGTTTGTTTTTAGCATGTTTGGTGTTAGCCTTAGAGTTAATTCACATGTCAATGATATGAGCTTAATTGAGATAGCATATAGCATTTAGAAGAAGTTAAATCTTGCTTCAGTTTGAGAATAATTTAAGTGTCAATCTTCATTTGGTTTGAGACTCTAGTTTGCGGTAAGATTGTATGATTAGTCTAAAACATTTAGGGAAGCTTTATGCGTGAATACTTTTGTGGTCTCGACAAGCTCTAGAACTTATTTGATAATAACTTGAGGCGAATTCCTATAATGCACATTACTTAGGACATGATATAGGCCATTTTTGAACCATTTGAGCCTTTCAAACCTACCATTGCTATATTTATCGCTAGTCACCTATTTGAGTTTTTTCTTGAAAAAGAATTTGAGCCTTGTTTCTTTCAATAGCCCATTCACTCACCTTCATGAGCTTAAAAATATTTTATCCTTACCTTTCTTTTAAAAGAACTTAGTTATACACATTTGTTGAGAAGCACTTAAAAGGAGTAAGGATGGAAATATGAAAAAATAAAATATCACTACCACAACCCAAGTACATTAATGGAGATAAGTTGGGGGTTGTGGAAAAGAAAAAGAAAAGCAAAAAAAAAAATGAAAAAGGAGGTGAATGGTCTTATGCCAAAATACAAAAGAAAAGAAAAAGATAAGTGAATTATGGCAAAGAAAGAAGAAAAGAAAAGAAAAGTGGTGACTTATTGAGAGATATGCTCTTATAAAAAAATGGTTGAAAGAGTTGGGTGTTGAAGTAAGGTTATCAAGTGCTTAAAGTGGTTGTGTTTAAAACTAAGAGATTGAGTTCTTTTACTTGTGAATCCTTCTTGTTCTTTCTTAACCTTTACCATAGCCTAACGTTACAAGCTTATTAAAGACTTATTGATCCAATGTAGTGTGATTTTTCTATAATAGTGGAGAGTGATTTGAAAAGTGAGCCTATGGAGCTTGTTTTTGTGATTGATGTCACGCAATTTATTATGTTCTTAGAGGCCAAGACTTGTATTCATGAATGTTATGCATAAAGTCATCCGGGTGTTCGGATTAATGGATTGTGGTAAGACGGATGATAAGAGTCAATAACGATTTTAAGATTGATGCTTGGATTACTTTTGGACTTAAATGATATTTAATAATTCTATGTGCTGCGTATTATGTGCAATTTTTGAGATGTGAATTGCTCCTAGTTTAACACTAACATTGCTTTACATTGTTTTTGGCTCCTACCGTAGAATTCATCTCTTGTTTTCGCTTGAATTGCTAAGGACTAGCAATAAGCTAGTTGGAGGGTTGTGATGAGAGTCATAAAATGCATCTTTATAGTACTTAATTGTTAGCATTTTAGGGTTGATCTAGGTTTGAATTGCACTTTTATACCTTAACAACTCTAAAGTGTCATTCTTGGATCATTGATCTATTTCAATACATTTTCAGGTACTTTAAGTTCAAAATAGATGGAAAGGCTATCATTACTTGAAGCACAATGACTCGATGAACACCGGAGTGAAGGTTCACAAGCACTTGGAAAGGAGTTTCACTAAATTGTTAGAATTACCCGTACAGAGCAATCATTTTTGCAAACTAAACTGTATTGATACAAGAAGAACCAAGAGATGAGCCATATATCCTTGGAAAGATCCGGAAGTCCATTTTCTGGAGAATTTTACGGTTCATAAAAACGATTTTTCTAGAGAAAGTTATGGCAATTTTAGTAGACGAAGGTCAAGCTGGAAGATGCCTAGTGCGCTCAAGCGCACCAGACCTACGATCGATCGCAAGTGCTCACTCGTGGCATCCCACATCAGTCAGAAATACCTTGCAGCGCACCAAGCTGCGATCGAGCGCACTCGGGCAGTATCCCACGTCGGATAAAAAACACATAGCACTCCGGGAGTTTCCCTATAAAAGCCCCACTCCACTTCAGCTTTGGGAATCATCTAGGAGTGAATCCAGAGGGCCTTTAGGATCAAAATTATAGGCCGGAGGCTGGGGAAAACACCATGAAGGCTGCCACACTCTCCCTCATGGCCAACTAATCTCCAAGCAAGGTGAAGGGATGAATCCCTAGGTGCAGTCGTTCTTATTTTCTTGTCTTGATTCATTGTAATTTGGATTTATTATTATTATTAAACATTGTTATGATTTACTCTTTGATTTAATTAGAAGATTTTCTATTAATCCGGTGATTGCATGCTTCTCCTAGATATAAGTCTAGTCATGCTCTTTTTATGTCAATTTTTTTGGATGTGATTGAGTCCGGTAGATTTATCTTTTAGGTTTGTCCATTGCTGCGATATTGTCATTTAGATATATTGTTTTCTCTTGATAAATCTATAGGATAGGCCATGTGTGCTTAAAAGTAAAGGGTAATTCATATCAATTACATTAGGGTTTATACATGCGCTTTAATTGAATATTTGTCGATTACTTGATTGAGATGTGAAACTTGCAATCGAGATAAAAACAATTGAGTCAAGTTAGGATTATAGCAACGAACCTAAGAAGGATTCCCGGAACCTTATTGTTTCTTTATTATATCCATCAATTTATTTACACAATTTTCACACAATACTTTATTCTCTCACTTGATCTTTATCGTTTGTGTTGAGGTTCACACCTTCTTTTGTAGTTAACTTGTTTCCCTATGGAATCGATACCCCAGAGCTGTGCTACAACTACTGCATTACTCTTTGGGCGTAATCATAAGTCTAACCCAATTAGTAGTAAAGTAGTTTCTTTTAATGATGATGCATATTTTATTCCAAGAACGAAAACACCTACTCCCATTGTGGACCCAGAGGAGAGCCAACCTCAAACAAGTCAAGAGGTAGATGCTCTAAGTCTTGATCAACCATCTACAAGTCAACAAGAGAATAGTCTTCCTAAAGATTGGAGGTATGTGAATTATCATCCAATCGATCAAGTGATTGGTGATCTTTCACAAGGGGTAAAAACTCATTCCTCTATTAGAAATATATAAAATTGTGTAGCTTATTTATCGTAAGTAGAACCTAAGACATTTATAGAAGCTGAGAAGGATGTTGATTAGATAAATGCTATGCAAGAAGAGATAAATCAATTTGAAAGGAACAAAGTATGGAATCTAGTTCTTAGACCAAAGAATCATACTATAATTGGAACTAAATGGGTATTTATAAATAAGATGGATGAAAATGAAATAGTAATTAGGAACAACGCTAGACTAGTTGCTAAGGGATATAACCAAGAAGAAGGAATAGATTTTGATGAGACCTATGCTCCCGTAACTAGATTAGAAACTATTCGAATGTTATTAGCCTTTGCATGCTTTAATAAATTTAAGCTATTTCAAATGGATGTAAAAAGTGCATTCCTAAATGGTTTTATAGAAGAAGAGGTGTATGTTGAGCAACCTCTTGGATTTGAAAATCCTAGTCTTCCAAACCATGTTTATAAGCTTTCTAAAGTTCTTTATAGGTTGAGGCAAGTTCCAAAAGCATGGTATGAGAGACTAAGTAAGTTTTTTTTTTATTGCAAATGGTTTTTCAAGAGGAAAAATAGGCACAACTCTCTTCACAAAAATTCACAAGAATGACACACTGCTAGTCCAAATATATGTTGATGATATTATATTTGGTGCTACTAATGAATTCATGTGTCAAGAGTTTGCTAAGTGCATGCAAGGAGAATTTGAAATGAGCATGATGGGAGAACTCACCTACTTTATTGGACTTCAAATCAAACAATTAAAAGAGTGGATCTTCATTAATCAATCAAAGTATACTAAGGACCTATTAAGAAGGTTTGGTATGGAAAGATCAAAGTGCATTGGCACTCCTATGAGCACCTCTACAAAACTTGACCTAGATAAGGGAGGTAAATGTATAGAAACTAAAACTTATGAAGCATGATAACAGCTTTACTTTATTTAACTGCAAGTAGACCTGATATAATGTTTAGTGTATGTATGTGTGCTAGATTTCAAGCTAATTCTAAGAAATCACATGTAATTGCAGTAAAAAAAATTCTTAGATATCTACAAGGGACTCAAAACCTAGGATTATGGTACTTTAGATATTCATCTTTTGAGCTTATTAGATATTCAAATGCTGTTGTAGACTAAATAAACGACAAAGCTAGTGACTCCAGGTGCATTTCCTACGGGATGCTCATTATCCTCATCCTACAACACTTTTGTGCTCCTCTACCCGCCTCTGAGGTTCAGGACATCGGCCCCAACGACATCATCAACGTCTCATCTTTGAAGAATATGGGGTGCACAATCCGAGATGAGATGATTTACTCTAAGGCAGAGAGGAACATACGGATCGGTGATGGTGATGACAGCAGCGAAGAGGATGATGAGGTTCATGGTGATGCAAACCTTCCTACTGCAATGGATACTGATGACCAAGCACCCAATCCATAGCATGGTGGTTCTAGTGTTGGTCAGACTGGATACAACGATTTACTATAGTCTATTTTGAGCCTCCAACTATCCATGCAGTCTGGGTTCCAGAGCTTGAGCTCCTCAGTTGATTCTATGCATCACGACCTCCGCACACTCCGTAACGATTTCGAACTGCATCGAGAACACATAGATGGCTCATTGGCTGATCTTCGAGATCTTCTACGGGACGGCTCTGATTCTCCGCTCGCTAAGCTTTATGCTGTATCTCTTTATTATGTATATATGAGGCTCTCAGATGATCTTAGCACGAACATTTCATGCTTTACCATACATTTTTATTATTGTACTCGATATATGGCTCCGATAAGCCCATGATGTATGGATTCTTGTATTTATGCCTACTTTTCAGTTATTTTGTTTATGGTTCATATGCTTGCTTTACTTTTAAGCTATATAAGTTCTTGGTTTAAGCTATTCGTACTCCGCAATATGCTTTAACTACTTATGCCAATGTGGAAACTTTCAACTTTTCTCGGGAAGTCTTCCTAGCCCCGAATAATGCCTAGTTTTTGTATACAAATTTGTTTTTGCATTATCTTCCTGTTCTTATTATCTTAGTTGCTTATTTGTCAAGTTTACACCCCCTATTCTGTTGTTGTCAAAACGGGGGAGAAAAAAAGAAAAATCAATGTAAACTTAGAATATAGCACATATTTAGGGGGAGTATTGCTCCGAACACATTGACAAATGTATTATAAAAATGAGTGTTGGGTTAAGTTGAGATAACTGCTTATAAACTGCGTTTTGAATGCTCAACAGATTGGATTTTATCCGAAAAACAAAGGGGACTCTATCCAAATTTTTCTAAAAACCAACACTTAGCTTTTAAAAACTGTTTTTCTCTCATTAATTTTGTCATCATCAAAAAGAGGGAGATTGTTGACCCGTATTTTATTTTAATAAAGACAAAACACTACTCTAATTACACTAACAGTTTTATCTAAGTGTTTAAACGGCAAAAACATTCAACATAAAAACAAAGATGCAAGAACTCAACTCGATTCATACATCAAGACAACATAGAAGATCTAGAATAGGCATTAAGGTAATGAAAACAATTGTAAATCTCTCATGTTCAAATATTTAGCTTGATCTGTGGCTCATTTTACAAAAGACTTTGAAAAAACTATTAATACAAATGTTTCTAAGTCAAAAACAGTTTTGAAACATGAAAAACTAGGTTGAAGGACAACCCCGTCGATTGGCTCCATATACCAGTCGACTGGGGTATGGGATAGAAGGTTCCCAGTCGACTGACAACTGGGACAGAAAGTTTCCAGTCGACTGGTAATTCTAATATATGACCGTTTGAGATGCGAGACTAGAACATTTAATTTACCAAACCAACCAAGTCAGTGCCTAACGGCCATATTGATTCAAGGCTATATAAACCCACTTCAATGAGCATTTAAAAAATGAAGAGAACACATCCAATTCATAAGTTTGCTCATTAATTCTCAAAAAGCTTTGAAAAATCTATTGTTAAGCCATTCTTCAAGCTTATTCTTGAAAGAGAGATATGGTTCATTTGTAAAAGTACTTATTGCTATCTCACTACCATTTATTTTATAGCAAATCTCATTTATTGTAAAGAGAAAAGAGTTGTAATAACTCTTAGAGTGTTTAGGATTAGACACTTCTTTTTAGCTTCCGTGAGGAAGGGATTAGCTTCCACGAGGAAGGGATTGCTTGTAAGGTTTGTGCAACACCCGTGAAGTTGCACGACTAAAGTTTTAGTAGGTTACTTCAAGGAGGTTCCTTGAAGAGAGTGGACGTAGGGTTGGAAGAAATCCGATATTGTCGAACCACTATAAACTGAGTTTGCACTTTCTCTTTCTTAAACTCTTTTACTTCAAGCACATTACTTGTTTGTATGCTTTGTGCATTTAACTGTTTTTATAAACTTACAAAGTAAGTAGCAAAAGTTTTTAAAAACTCAATTCACCCCCCTCTTGAGTTTGAACCTTGGTTTACAATATATATAAACAAGCATTTTACAAATAATAAATTATCATATAATTAAATCGATAAAGAGGCTTTTGTAAAAAAAATCATGTTTGGCTTTTAACTCTATATAAATAAGTCATTTGCAAAAAACTCTGAATATGAACAAGTTTTCCATGAAGTATATTACTTTGTAATTAAATCTATTAATTTTTAAAATATTAATAAGTATTCAATTAAAAAAAGTTAAATTTTATTTTATAAGGTTTTTCATATCCATGAAACATTTGTCCCACTTGGTTCTAAGCTTATGTTACCAAGTTAGGCATTTTATAAGGTTTTTACTTCATTCATAAATTTATCAATATATTGGACTTCGTATAAATACCAATAATATAAGTAATTTTTAATATATATATATATATATATATATATATATATAAAGTTTGGAGATTGTATATAAAATATTATTTACAGAAAAAATAAAAAATCCATTACTAATAAACAAGTTTTTCACAAAAAAAATTATTTCTATGTAATTAGATACACTAATTTAACAAAAATATTATTGATTAGATTTATATCATAATGATAAATTCATCAACATATTAATTTTATTCACGTTAAAACAATATTAATATTTTTTAATATTATAAATTTTGATGATTGTGTTTATTTCGTTCTAATTGAAGTTAAAATAATTATTTTTAATTTACTATATTATTATTTAATTACATATAAAATAGTTATAACAATTTATCACCCATGATATTTATCATGTGCAACGCACGTTCTATGATAACTAGTTATTCTTAAGTTTAACAAATTTAAATCCTAGTCTAATTTAAACTTGTAAGCTTGCTTGAAGCCTTTCAGTGTAAATTAGTTTGGATGAGTTTTTTTTTGCTATTTTATCATTTTAAATGGTAAAAATAAAAATATTAATGATACAAAATTAAATAAAAAATGTTTTTGTCACCAAAATATGAAATTTACAAATAATAATATGTGTTTTATTATAAAATGTATATACAAAACAAACGTGCGATGCATGCGATAAATATTACGAGTGATTAATTATTTTATTTTTACATGTGAATTAAATAATAATATAGTAAATAATATGTTTTAATTTTGATTAGATGAAATAAATGCAATCATCAAAATTTATAATAAATAGCATTAATATTGTTTTAACTTAAATAAAATTTAATATTCTAATAAATTTATTATTATGATATAAATTTAATAATTATTTTTTGTTAAATTAGAGTATCTCATTACATATAAATAATTTTTTTTATGGAAATCTTGTTTATTAGTAATGATTTTTTGTGTAAATTATTTTTTTTATATATGTAGTCCCCAAACTTTATATATTAAGAAACACTGATGTTATTGAAGTTTACACAAAATCTAAAATATTGATGAATTTATTAATGAAGTAAAAAACCTTATAAAATAAAACAAAAATTAAGTTTTTTAATTGAGTACTTATTAACATTTATAAAATTAATAGATTTACTTACAAAGTAACAAAAGTTTTACGAAAAAAACTTGTCTATACATAATCCAGGAGGCTTGCAGTGATATAGTCGAACAATAGGGAAAGCTCAAGGGATTCGTGTGGCACGAACAAGGTGAGTTTAGTGGTGAGTGGGTGATGCTTGCATAGTGAAATCGATGTGTTTCACAAGGTGAAGTCTATAAAGCTCGTTGTTGAAAAATGTGTGGTTCTCTAAGCCAATATAGGAGAACAAGTAACTTTTCATGTATATTTGTTGGACTATGATACGAGTTTAGAGTGGTATAGGTATGATATTGAGGGAGAGCGATAGAGACTCATACGTGAGGGAAAGATTGTTGAGAGTATTCACGTGTGGGCGAGTAAATATGGAAGATCAAGATTAATCAAACATGAAAAAAAAATTGGATTAGTGAATAATATATGTATGATGAGACTATATCCCTAAGCTTAAACTTTTAGGTTCATATGATCTTTAACACCACATGTTAGGTTTTTACTTGGTGTAGTCTCCAAAACCTAAGTTTTTCAACTTGAGTCATCATGCCCAACTCAAGCCATTATGTTTTTTTAATAAATAAATTAAGGGTAAATTACAAATCCATCTTTAAGTTTTGACCCTAATTAGAATTCAGTCCACTAGTTTCATAAACCTACAACTCAGTCCTACAATTTGTTCTCAATAACAGAAAAATGAAAAGTCATGTTTACCTTTGTATATATTGTTACGCTCTCTCACTTCATCTGTGTCTCTCACGCATGCTCTCTAAATCGAACCTAAATCTAAAGAGTTCATCTGCTCTTGTTGAATTCATCTCGAGATTGTGATGCAAAGCAAGTGAGACTAAGTATTATCAAGTAATAGAATACACTATTCATCATGCATTCTCTCTGTTAGAGTTTAGGGTTCTTAATTTTCATGGAAGCGAAATCTTACTCTCGGCATTAATTCACCTCGTTTTAGCAAGAAAAAGGGGAAATTAAAGAAACAAAAAAGCAAAAACACAGGACTTTTTTATGCCGTTGACTTTGTTCTCAACGGCTATGATGAAGCGTGTGTTATCTATAGGAGACAGAATCATAAGCTTTTTCTTGATGAAAATGAAGGGAGAAGGGTTGTGATGCTGTAAGAATGATTACAGTGCATCTCTGAGTCTGCAATTAATGAGTTTGTGGGTCTCTTTGATCTCTTATCTCGCTCTGTTACACACCCACCCACTAACACAAGGAGGCCGGCTGGCTGTTGTAAGGGGTTTAAAACCAAAAAATATTATCGCAAATGCTTACTAACAAATCAACAGCAAAATGAATATGTTTAGGAAAAAAACAAGGCTCGGATTATACATCTTCAATCATTATAACTGCGGCAACCTTGATTTGTGTTAATTATAACTGCTGGCTTTGTTAATCCAAATACATTCTCTCTGCTAGTTTTGTGTGCAACCTTGATTAATTTGTGTTAATTATAACTGTGGCAAAATTTTCTTTTAATAATGATATGAGGTACTCATGTATTTGGATTTTTGATCTGACTAATTATTAATATATATATATATATATATATATATATATATATATATATATAAAACGGTCTCATATATATATTGATATGTATGAAAATTAATTATGTTTAGTGTCTACTAATAAATTTGAGTGATTGTTTAATGTATAGGGCTTACCTGGAGCAATGACTGAAATTATACCAAGGGCAGGACAAAGGAGATGTGCCAGACATCTCTATAGTAATTTTAGGGTGAAGATCCCTGGGCTAGAGTTGAAGACAATATTTTGGATTACTGTGAAGTGGTTTTTAACAGAGCAATGGAGAGAATTCAAAAAGAGAACCCAGATGCTTATTGATGGCTAACAGAGAAACCAAAGGAGTTATGGCTGCTCTTTTTGTTTATTTATAGAAATGTAAAAATGATTCAATCAACCTATCTTGGCTTTTTTTTTTTTATACAATGTATTGTGTTTATTTGTGAAGTTTACTTGAAACAAATATACCCGTTACGCAGGTTCATGGTAGTTGATTTTTCAACACAAATTAATAAATGTAAATATTGTATTTTCATGTTTGAATTAAATAATTGATTCAATTTAAAAGTTACGTGGAGGTTAGTGACTTTGTATAATCAAGAAAAATAATTATATATGTTTTTTACCAATTTTTTTTTCTCTCAAAAACAAAGAGCAAGAGGTGTGTGGTAGTGTAGTGCAAAATGTAAAGTAGAATAATCACTTAAGCAAGGGTAATTCTGTCATTAAAAATATTACATTGCCATTTTTCAGACTTATGTTTATTGAAAGGACTAATTTTTAAGGTACAATCAAACTTCTGAGATGGATTTTTGGTTTATGAAATTAATGGATTGAGTTGTAATTAGAGTCAAAACTTAAAGATGAATTTGTAATTTACTCATAAATTAATGTTTTTAGAACAGTAAAAATGTTGTTCTTGAACTTAACAAGTTAAATCCTAGTCAAATTTAAATTTGCAAGCTTGCTTGAAGCCTTTCTGTGTAAATCAGTTTGGATGATTTTTCTTTTTGCTATTATCTCATTTTGAATGATAAATATAAAAATATTAATGATACTAAACAAATAATATATAAGTTTACCATAAAAAATATATAATTTACCATTAATAATTAACATGTGTTTTATTATAAAATGTAGGCTTAATTATAAAAAAAATTCTCTATGGTTGATTGTATTTTTAAAAAATATCTCGAATTTTTTTTTGTAGCAAAAAATAATTTGTGGTTGACTCGATTTTCAAAAAGTACATTGAGAATTTTTTTGTGGTAAAAAATACCATGTGGTATATTTCTGTTAGCAAAAAATATAATGTAGTTGATTAAAAGAAATATATCACATGACATTTTTTGCTAATATAAACATATCATATGCTATTTTTTACCACAAAAAAATCTCAAGGTGTTTTTTGAAAATTGAGATAACCATATGATATTTTTTATTACAAAAAAAATTCTAGATATTTTTTGAAAATGCAGTTAACCACAAGCATTTGTTGTTATTAAACCTAAAATGTATAGACAAAATAATTAATAATCACCTTTAATTATTCATGCATTTCATGTTTGTGGGGTGCTTCATCATACTTAAAATGTATGTCAATTTTTTTAAAATTTTATATATAAAATATTTTTATAAAAGAGAGAGAAAATACTCTTTTACTCCGTTTTCCCATCAAATATATGATTACATTAAATATCTCATTTTATCCTATTTACATGAAAGTTAGATAAATACCACAAGCGCAAATGCCTACAAATTTTCTCTTCTTCTTAAATCTTAGTAACAGTTTCACTTCACCAGAGAAACAACCACACACTCAAATTTAGTTTTGCCAACAAACTATACCCTGGTCCTTGGGGCCTTTTATGAATTATTCCACTAAATATTTTTTTCAGTACGGTCGTACGGCACCAACCCTCCACCTAATCAACCGCCACCTGTCCTCCTCGCTTTATTCACGATCACCCTGCATTTCTTTTCACACACATAATACGTGATACACATTGGCAAATATATACCGTAGCCCAACGTACCTGTAGAAAGAAAAAAAAAAAAAAGAGAGAGAAAAGAGAAGGAAGCTATGCATCTGATTAATGCAGTGATGGCGACGAGGATGTTGAGCGTGGTGGGACAATCAAACGGCGAAGAAGGGAAGATACCATTCGGATCGGTGTGGTTTTTCATATACGTGGGCATCTCATGCGCGCTCGTGCTCTTCGCGGGTATCATGTCTGGTCTCACCTTGGGCTTGATGTCTCTAGGACTCGTCGACCTTGAAATCCTCCAACGTAGTGGTACCTCCACCGAGAAAAAACAAGCTGGTAAATTGTTGAGTTAGCGCAATTCAGTTCGGTTCTGATGATTTGTCGTTAACTGATCGAACTAACTTAAAATCAGGTCTCTTCTGACAATGTTAATCGAAGTGGCTTTTAATCTCTTTTTGGAATAAAATGAAATATGAAATTCATTTCATTTGCAAATTCTATTAATTTCATAGGATTTGTGACAAGTTTATTTACTGTGAAAATGAATTCCAAAGTTTATTAGCCTCCCAAACATAATAAACTAAGCAATTGCGAAGGATGAATTCCGTAAATTTATGGAATTCATTTATTCCAAATGGACCAAATTTATCAATTTAATTATAATTTGTTGATTAGGAATCCTATGATTACTGTGAATTGAGTATGTCTGGATTTTTTTTTTTTGCGGGGTTGTGGGTATTCAGCGGCGATCCTTCCGGTGGTTCAAAAGCAACATCAGCTTTTGGTGACATTGCTTCTGTGTAATGCTGCTTCAATGGAGGTAATTTTACTGGAGCTCTCTCTTTTGAATGCAGTTTTAATGAAGTTCTCTTTCTAGTTGTTGTTATGTGATTTTGTAGTTGTATTTGGTATGTTTGTTCTCTATCTCGATAATTGATATGCATTTTTCTGTCTTTCTGGTTGGTGAATTTGATGAAAAAGGCACATGGGTGTGTGGATTTTGTTATATTTGGCTAGAAGAAAAGGGATAGCTCTTGGTAAAGAAAGCAGACATAAGGATGTTGTGTTAATGACAACTTTGCCTTTGGTGCTTGCAATGTACAGGCCCTCCCTATATATCTGGATAGGCTTTTCAACCAATATCTCGCTATAATACTCTCTGTGACTTTTGTTCTGTCTTTTGGGGAGGTACGCCCTGTTAGTTGTTTCAAGCTTTGGAACTTTTGCTTCGATCTTTCTACCCTTAAGGATTTGACCCTCTTGTATTTTTTTTTTCTTTTCAGGTTATTCCTCAAGCAATATGCACCAGATATGGGCTAGCCGTGGGTGCAAATTTTGTATGGCTTGTGCGAATTTTAATGATAATCTGCTATCCAATAGCTTTTCCCATTGGGAAGGTAAATCTGAAGATTGACCTGAGATTCTTATGATATTATATTGCAGTAGAAGGGACATTTGTTGTTACCATGTTTGGTATAATGCGTACCTATAATATATGGATGATGTTTTCTGATTGCTTATGTACTTAGGCCTTGTTTGGGTACTTACTTAAATCAAACTTAAATCATTTAAACTTAAGTTTTTAAAGTTTAAAACTTAAGTTTTAGTGATTTAAGTTAGATTTAATAAAACCCAAACAAGGCCTTAGTAATATTCAGCTATCTATCTACTTTTAAATATTGCTATTATGACCTTAGATATGAACCATTAAGTCATCCTGATCCTCCGTGAAACCTTTTAAATAATATATATTCCTTTATGCCTGAATTGAATTCACTAGCCTCTACTCTGGCTCATACTTGGTGATGATGAGCCAGTCAAGTTAACCAACCAAAGCAGTGTACACCTTTAGGTGCAATGATGCTACAAATGCTAGAGACAAATTTTCTTATGGCTAAATGTTCTTCTGGCACTTTTCGGTAGTTAAGGAAAGTGAGATACTGAAAAACTTAATTCTTCACATCTGTTTACCCTTAGAAGTTTAGAGGTCAGAACTTAGAAGTTTAGAGGTCAGGACCTCTTCCTTTTCTCATCAATGATATGCCACCTTTCCAATTTATCGTGCTTATGATTGCTTGAGGATATATATCCGCTTGCAATATTTTCTGTAACTTTCATCATCTTTTGTTACTATTAAGGGAAGGGCATTACTGAAAGATACGGCTCTGCCACTCTGTACATGAGGGAACTGGGAAGATGGGTGGCTTGAAGGACCATTTCTGTTGTCTACTTGTCCATAAAAAGAAGAGAGAGTGGATACTGGTTATAAATTGAAATAGGATGTGTGAAGTTGGAAAATACTATAGGGTTGTTGGCTCAGCAACTACTAACATTAGGGAGAATATTTAAAATTCCTATGTCCGCACAACTTATGGTATCAAATGTTGTGTGGTCAGTGAAAACCATGACCATAAAATCATTTCAAGTAAATCGAGATTTTATAGATGCAAGACATGAAATGATATGATTGGGATTGATTGCAATCTTGAGCAATTTTCCACGTGAAGTATGAATGTACAACAAGATGGCTTATAATTGACTGAGATAAATTTGTCATGTGCAATAAAAAAGTACTCTGCTGATTACACCTTTACATTTTAGGTTTGGTCTCAATTTCTACCATGCATTTTCTACTACATCAATTTCAATCTTACACCTTTAGGTAATCTCCAATAGCCACCTTCTAACTTATTGATGACGTACAGTAAGAATCTGAAAATAATCTACAACTAACAGCCCAAATCACATGGGCAAGCAATAATTTAATTCAAAACCGAATGTATTCTCATTCATAAAACTGACAGTAAAAATAACAGTGCTATAGCATTTATAAAACCCTAATGTATGTAAATAAGGAAACAAAATAAACTAATTATTGTCTAGATATTATTATGATTTTTTTTCATTCTGGAGTATATATTCTTGAAAAAATCCTTGATTGTCCTCCATCATTCACCCTGCGTGAAAAGAACTCGACTCCGTAGAGATAGTCTGAAGGTACCACTCCAAGAAATCCGGATCTA
Organism: Bretschneidera sinensis; assembly: GCA_023935145.1. Classification (NCBI taxonomy): domain Eukaryota; kingdom Viridiplantae; phylum Streptophyta; class Magnoliopsida; order Brassicales; family Akaniaceae; genus Bretschneidera; species Bretschneidera sinensis. The sequence continues at coordinate 90,302,349 of CM043699.1, forward strand.
AGGCATGAAAATCTGCTTTAGAAAGGCAGGATGTGTCAGAATTTGAGTGACCGCGCCACTTGATAAGCAAGCGATGAAATCCCCCGCAAGAAGAAGCAATGAACTCCTCATCCAACACACTCTCAACCACGCCTTGTTGGAGCGGAAAAGCTGGAAGACTGAGCACTTGACTACCTGTGGAAGCTAATATTAAATTGTATGGGCAAGTCAAGTAAATATGCATTAGTGTCAAGTTTTCATAGGATGGGAAAGGGGCCCATGGCACGGACATGCAATTTTTGGCCGAATGTCTAGGAAGTCGCTCGGGTCTAATGCGGATCATGGCATAATCACCTACATTAATTTCTTTAGCCGTACGATGCACGTCGACAATAAGTTTATAATCAACATTACTTAAAGCAATTTCTGACGAATTTCAGCATGCAGGTCACGAATGTGTTGTGCAAAGGACTCATCAGGTTCAGAAATACGATCATCAGGGGGAAAAGGAACAAGGTCAATGGGTGTATGGGGTGAATAACCATGCATAAAGAGCGATTGACTGAATTGTTATAGGAAAACTCAACAGTAGGCAAGATCAAGTCCCAAGTGCCTTATTTCTCTCACACAATACACCTAAGCAAATCACCCAGACTACGATTAACTACCTCAGTCCGGCCATCTGTTTGGGGATGAAATGCGGCCAAAAAATTGGTGGTGCAGCAGATCTTCCAAAAAAACTGACAAATTTGACATCCTTGTTAGACACAATGGTCAAAGGTAACCCATGCAACTTAACAACCTCCCTAAAAGACAGCTTAGAGACATGTGAGGCATCAGATGCTTTACTACAAGGAATAAAATGTCATTTTAGAAAACCGGTCCACCACTACAAAAATGGAATCGTGCCCTTGAGTTGTCTTTGACAGCCCAAGAACAAAATCCATACTTAAATCTTTCCATGGAGCATGGGGGACAGGTAGAGGGGTATAGAGACCCGTGTTTTGCCTCTTGGCCTTAGTGCAAGTTCGACATTGAGAGACTATCTACATGACATCCCTTTTTAGTGATGGCCAATAAAACCTATCCTCCACTAATGCTATGGTTTTGTCACGACCTAAGTTACCGGCCAATCCGCCAGCATGCATTTCCTAAACTAGAAATTCCCTAAGGGAGGTACGTGGGATGCATAATCTCGTGGCGCGAAAGAGGTATTCATCAAGGATAACAAAATAAACATATTTCCCGTGGTGTACGTTCCTAACCTCTTCATAAATAATCCCAAAATCTGGACATGCAAGGTAATCGTCTTTCATCCTGTCAAAGCCCACACCACCTGGGCCTTCATCGTTTGAAGAACCACAGCTACTCGACTAAGAGAATCAGCTACTTTGTTCTCAACACCTGAACGATGTTTAAGAACAAAAGTATACTCATTGAGAAACTCGACCCACGCCACATGCCTAGTGTTCAACTTCTTTTGGGAGCTTAAATACCCCAAAGCAAGGTGGTCGGAGTACAGAAAAAACTGTTGAGGCAACAGGTAGTACCTCCAATGAAGAAGAGATTGAACCACAATATAGAACTCTTTGTCATATGTGGAGTATCACTTCTTTGCCTCATTTAACTTTTCACTAAAGAAAGCAATCGGGTGTCCCTCTTGGCTCAAAACTCCTCCAATTCCAACTCCTGAAGCATCACACGCAACCTCAAAAATTTTCTCAAAATGCGGATGCTTGAACACAGGGCTTCTGTCAATTTATTCTTGATCTCCTCAAAGGCCCTAGTGGCCGCAGGCGTCCAACTGAACTCTCTTTTCTTCAACCTATCAATAATGGGAGCCGTAATGGTGCTAAACCCCTGAATGAAACTCCTATAAAAAGTGGCTAACCCGTGGAAACTACGTACCTCCGAGATGGTTTTAGGGATAGGCCACTCCCAAATGACTCGAACCTTTTTAGGGTAAGCTACAATGCCATACATGGAGACAATAAAACCCAAGAATAGTACTTGTGATTGTAGAAAGGTACACTTCTTGAGATTGGCATACAATTTAGCCTCCTTAAGGGCAGTAAAAACCTGATGAAGGTGATCTAGATGTGCTTTCCGAGGCTTACTATACTCCCAAGATATCATCAAAATAGACCACTAAGATTTTACTTATGAATGATTGTAGAACCTGAGTCATTACTCACATGAAAGTGCTAGGTGCATTGGATAACCCAAAAGGCATAACTAGCCATTCAAACAACCCATCCTAGGTTTTGAAGGTAGTTTTTCATTCATCTCCGGGTCGAATGCGAATCTGGTGATACCTACTGTGCAAATTAATCTTAGAGAACCAGCTAGAACCAGCCAACATATCCAACATGTCTTCAAGCCTAAGGATGAGAAACCTATACTTGACCGTAATCTTGTTGATGGTTCTACTGTCAACGCACATTCGCCATGAGCTGTCTTTCTTAAGGGTCAAGAGAGGTGCGGCGCAGGGGCTAAGGCTATGCCTAACCAAACCTTTACATAATAATTCTTCCACCTGTCCATTCAACTCATTACACTCGTTCGGATTCAGCCTATAGTGGGACAAATTAGGTAATTGAGATCTTGGAACCAAGTCGATGGCATGTTATATGTCTCACATAGGTGGTAATTCATTAGGAAACTCATCTGACACAACATCTGAGAATTCTCCTAGGAGTCTTTCGACTTCAAGTGATGTGTCGCTCGTCAACTTAGGTCATTCTTTGGGGACCTCTCTAGCGACCATGGCTAACCAAAAGTTATTTTCTTGCCCTTCTCTCTCAAAGGCTTTATGATCTAAAAGGTGAATGGTCTATTCCCCATGAGGAACCAAGGAGGGAGTCTTAGATTGGGCCTATGATCTTTACCTAAGGGTTTGGTAGGGGTAGGAACAAATTTCGCAGGAGTGAGAAGGACAGTCTTACCCTTATGCTGAAAGATATAGGTGTTCTCATGATCATGATTGCTCACATCTAGATTGTACAACCAAGGACATCCCTAAAAGAAGTGAGAGACATCCATTGGTAATACATCACAATAGATCTCCTCTTTATAGTGGCCAAACTGGATGGGGACAAGATACCTCTATGTAACATGTAAAGTGGTGTTATCAACCCAAGTGACCTTGAAAGGTTGTGGGTGTGGTTCTATCTTAAGGTTCAAATGATATATAGCAAACTAAGACACTACATTCATTGTGCTACCACCATCAATGACCAGCTCGCAGGAGCGATTATTACATTTGATAATGGTGTAGAAGATACTGGTCCTCTTCCGTGTATCACCATCCACCGTAGTAGACAAAATACACCTCACAACGTTGACATGCGAGGCAGGGAGGTCCTCTCCCAAATCCTCTTTATCACCTGAGTAGTCTACAGGATCGACCACTACAGTTTCATTTTGTGAAATATCATTAGAGATCGGGGCTAAAGTGAGGACACGCTCGGGACAACGGGAAGCAACATGACCATAGTTGTGACATTGGTGGCATTGAATAGAGGAAGTGCTCGCACGCGACTTGATACTAGGACGAGTGGTGCTAGCACTGAACTCTTTACTCTTGGGAAGGCTCTCCCTAGTGGTGGGGGTAGATTGAGAAAAGGATCAAGTCTGACCAGTGTAAGAAGTGGTGCGACGGACAAACGTTTTCTTAATGTAGGTCTCAAATTCGAGAGCCCGTTGATACGCGTCAACAACTGTTGTGGGGGACACTAACTCGACCTCATTGTAAATATCATATCTAAATCCATTGACAAAGCGAGAGACCGTGACTATAGGGTCCTCTTCCATCCTAGTGCAGAGCAAGAGCTCCCTAAATGTACTCATGTAGTCGGTCACACTAGAAATCAATTGGGTATATTTCAACATCTGGCTAATTAGGTGACTCTTATATGAGGTAAGTAGGTAATTCTCCTTAAGTTTCTGCTTCATGACCCTCCATTGGGTAACCGGGGGTTCACCCACAAATTCAAGATGGGACTGAACATTTTTCCAAAATAGTCTAGCAGGACCAATCAACTTCATTTTGGCGAAACGGACACGATCAATATCCGACATACGACACCACTCAAAGTAATTCTCCAAACTATTGAGCCAATATAAAAGGACATCAGGGTCTAATTTACCATCATAGGTGGGTGCGTTAACCTTGACTTTCCTAGTGATGTCAAGGTAGTCTTCATACCTATAGAGTTGTATCTGTCCTCTGGCCTATGTCGCCGGTATCCATAAAGCTGGTGTTTACCTTCATTAGCCACGGTTTGGTCCAAGTGAGGTTGTCTAAAGTTCTGCTTATTGTGTTGCCAAGGAATGTGTTGGGTGTTCCCAAGTATTCCCTCAAAGAGTGGCATAACATTTTCACCAATTTCCTCATCAAAATGAAACCTCATAGCAGGATTAGTGGTGTGACTCGCTCTAGGGTGGATTGTACTATGTCCATGGGTCGCTAGGTGACATTGCACAGACATTACGGAGGTCTGGGACTCGTGATGGACCGGGAAATCCTACACTCTCTCGAAGCTGCAAGGCACTTAATATCTACTCGAACTGATTAGTCTGTTGATCCAGTCTACTATTGAGTAAACCCATTTGACGTTCAATATCATTCACTCTACAATCGATGGCGTGTGTGTCTAGTAAGGCAGGGGAGTGTGTGACAATGATAGGAGTCAAATTAAATTACTGTAAGCAAAAACAAACTATTAACAAGCTACTCATGTGCGTCTAAAGCTTCGAACTTAATCTAAGTGACAAGTCAATAAAAGGCACAAGGTATTAATCTAAGTGACAGGTCAATAAAGGTACAAGATATTAATCTAAGTGACATGTTAATAAAAGTAGCAATGTTTTTTGGTGCAGTAACAAGTCAATATAATGGAAAATTTAAACTTGGACTAGCAAAATTGACTGAGCCAAACATGGAAATATTAACACGTTTCAATAAAGAAGCCCTTTCCTTATGTTAGATACTTTGACCATGTATGCAACTACTATTTTTTTTTTTTTTGAAATTGATGCTGGCTCAGCTCGGCTTTGTAAGGTAACTCGGCTCGGCTCAGTCAGCGACTCGACCCAGCTCGGGCGTGTAAAGGCTTGGCTTGGCTTGGCTGGGTTGTCTTCTTCCATGTGCAACCGAACGGGCTTTTGGCTGGCCGAATCTAACCCGATCAGATCCTAGGAGGATCAGAGCCGGAGGGGCATTAATCGGCCCGAAATGAGGTTTCGGTCACTGTGGGAGAGTTGGATCTGGCGTCCGGTGGCGGTAGGCTGCGGATTGGGTCTTGAAAGGGTCAAACGGGTCGCGGTGGATTTGACGGCTAAAACGATGGTTGAAGGGGCTGATTGTAACGACCCATCTCGAGTTGGCCACCCCCAAGATGATTTTGTCACATTTTGAAAATCTCAGCACGACACATATATGCAACAATAAAAGATAATACCAACTAAAATTTTTACATCAATCCTCAACCCTCAACAAGGAAGATACATCATTCAGATCTTGACTTAAACATTATATACAACATAATATGCATGAATATTTACAAATATTTTTTTTCCATTAGTCTGAGGATGTGAACCACGTGGCTTATAGATAATGACTTCGTCTGAATCTCAACTCACCAAACTATCTGTTCTGCCGGCTACCTGAAATCATTGTACAATGAGTAGTGAGCTTCACAAGCTTAGTGAATTAAACTTACTAGAAGTATTCAATTTGTATAATTAGTCTTCCAATATTCATTCATCTATATCTCATATATTTTGATAATAACATTCTATTATCACTACTCATATCAAATCCCCATATTTTATAAATCTTTTCTTCTCATATAGTTAATCATCATCTTAAGATTATCAATTCTATCTCATAATTACCTCATTATGGGTTCACAGCATATAATCAGTCAACCAGATAATTCCCATCATTTCGTATTTCCATATTTCTTCTCAGAATAATTGTCTCTCTGTGTGACTCATTCATCTATCAATAAATTTATAATCATGAATAGCACTTTAGCATCTCAAGTAATAACAATCAATATTTAAGCAAATGCAATGCATGAATTTAAATGTTATTATTATTGGGAATGTCTTCCCACATGTCGACATGTTTATCGTAGACCGGTTGCCTTCTCGGTTCTTTTATTCTCATTCAGACCGGCTGCCTTCATGGTTCTTTTATTCTCATTTAAACCGGCTGCCCTCTCGGTTCTTTTATTTTCATTTAGACTGGCTGCCCTCCTAGTTCTTTTATTCTCATTTAGACCGATTACCTTCCCGGTTCTTTTATTTCCCTATATATGCATATGAATAATGACATGAAATATGCCTATGAACAATAATATAGAAACAAACATGTATTCAAACATTTAAATTAGGTATCCTGATTATTCTCAAATTATTATTTGAAAAATTCCACTAAATTCTTCTCCTTATAAATCATATCTGAAGAAAGAATAAAGTTAAGAATAAAATGATTCTCTATTTTTTGATAAATTATCATGTACATTGTGCACCTATAAATTGGTGAATACAAAGCATAAGAAAAGGAAACAACCTAACTACTTTCCTATTTTAGTGCATTGATTAAATCTTAATGAATATACTACAGACTTTACAATAACCAAATCCTCTAAATCTCGCTAACATAATCTCAGTTTCCAATACTCCCCCTCAAACTGGCTTGAAAAAAATATTTTCCATAGTCAGCTTGCCAATTAAGTAGTTGAACTGTCCCTTATACAATCCTTTTGTAAGAACATCTGCAATTTGCTCAATAGTAGGTATATAGGTCATGCTGATCACTCCTTTTCCAATCTTCTCTTTGAGGAAATGCTTGTCAACTTCCACGTGTTTAGTTCTGTCGTGAAGAACAGGGTTGTGTGCAATTGCAATTGCTGTCTTGTTGTCACAATACACATTCATTGGTAAAGAGCTTTGAATTCTTAGGTCTTCTAGTAACCTCTTGATCCACAAGATTTCACAAATTCCATGAGGCACATATATGAATTCAGCTTCAGCGATACTTCTCGCCACTACACTTTGTTTTTTATTTCGCCAAGTAACCAAGTTCCCTTCAACAAATGTGCAGTAGCCAGAGGTAGATTTTCGATCAGTGATGCAGTCAGCCTAATCTGCATCGATGTAGATTTCGACCCAAAGATGTCCCTGTTTTTTTAATAGTAGCCCTTTTCCAGGAGTTCCTTTTAAATACCTTAGGATTCTGTATGCTACCTCAAAATGTTCTTGTCTTGGTGAGTGCATGAATTGGCTCACTCTACTTAATGCAAACGCTATATCAGGGCGTGTGTGGGACAAGTAAATCAATCTTCCAACCAGCTTTTGAAACTGCTCTATATCCACCACATCCTCGGGTTTAGCAGGTTGAAGTTTCTGATTGGGTTCGGTTGGAGTTTCAGCCCCTCTAAATCCAAGTAAACCTGTCTCACTAAGCAAATCAAGTGTATAATTGCGTTGAGTGACGAATATACCATCCTTGGACCTTGCAAACTCCATACCAAGGAAGTACTTTAGAGTTCCTAGGTCTTTTATCTCGAAATATTTGGTAAGTCCCTTCTTCAATCTTTCCAACTCGCCAATCTCATCTCCTGTCAAGATAATATCATCCACATAAACAATTAAGATAGCCACTTTACCATCTCTTGAGTGTTTATAAAACATAGTGTGGTCTGCTTGACTTTGGCAGTAACCATGATCCTTATCAACTTTTTCAAACGTTCAAACCACGCCCTTGGAGATTGCTTAAGACCGTATAGGGAATTCTTCAATTTGCACACTCTATCTTCACCAAACTTCTTCTCAAAACCTGGAGGCAGGTTCATATATACTTCTTCTTCAAGATCTCCATTCAAGAAAGCATTTTTTACATCCAATTGCTGTAGGGGCCCGTTATAGTTGATAGCTAAGGACAGAAGCACTCGAATTGAGTTCATCTTAGCGACTGGAGCAAACATTTCTTGGTAGTCAATTCCAAGGGTTTGTGTAAACCCCTTTGCCACAAGTCTTGCCTTATTTCTTTCTACACTCCCATCGACTTTGCATTTAACAGTAAACACCCATTTGCAACCTACGGTCTTCTTTCCCTTCGGTAGTCTCACCAATTCCCAAGTTCCATTCTTTTCTAGAGCATTCATCTCTTCCATAGCTGCTAGCTTCCAGTTCGGGTTATCCAGTGCCTACTTAATAGTTCTTGGAACAAACAGGTTAGACATATTGGAAATAAAAGCTCTATAATTTTTGGAAAGTCTATCATAAGATAGATATTTTGCAATGGGATGTTGGGTACACTTTCGGACTCCTTTTCTAATGGCTATGGGAACATCAACTGAAGGAAGTAAAGATGAAGAAAGAATTGGATTAGGACTAGCATTGCTTGAATTACTTGGACCCTCTTCCAGGGATTCTGATTGATTTTGTGGCAGAACAGTTGGCAGGTCTTTACTTTTTTGTTTTTTCCGAGTATAAACCAAGTACTCAGGTTTGGGAACATTTTGTTCCTTCTGTAGCATTCCTCCCCTCTGCTTGTTAGTCATCAGGTGTTGGCGATCCTAGGTAATCTCCTTCATTCTCCATCAGTTGAACATTCTGTTTTTGATTTTGTTCAACGTCTAAAGAGGAAGATGAGATAATAAGATTTGGTAAGGGATCCAGATTTGTTTCCCAAAAATTAAAATTTTCTTCATTCTTTATCTCCCCCTGAAGACAATTTTTGAAAAATAGGATTGATTTTCCATAAAGGAGACATCCATACTCACAAAAACTTTTTTTGTTTGAGGATTGTAACACTTATATCCCTTTTTGTTTGAAGCATATCCAATGAAAACACATTTTTCAGCCCTAGGATCCAATTTAGATCTAAAGATATTGGGTATATGAACATAAGCACTACATCCGAATATTTTTAATGGCAAATCTAAAGTAATCCTACAATCGGGAAAGGTTTTTTTGAAGTAATCTATAGGTGTGACATATTGCAAAACACTGGTAGGCATGCGATTTATTAAGTATGAGGCAGTTAAGATAGCATCTCCTCATAAGTATTTTGGAACATGCATTAAAAACATTATCACACGAGCTACCTCAAGTAAATGTTTGTTTTTTCTTTCAGCAATACCATTTTGTTGAGGAGTGTCACGATAGGTAGATTGATGCAAAATGCCTTTTTCTTGAAAAAAAATTCTTAGATATTCATTAAAATACTCTTTCCCATTATCCGAATGAAACACACAGATTTTTAATTCAAATTGGTTTTCAACCATTTTGTGAAAAACTTGAAACACATTTATAACTTCAGATTTATCATTCATCAAATACACCCAACAAAGACGAGTATGATCGTCTATAAAAGTAACAAGCCATTTTTTTCCTGTCATAGTAGTGATCCGAGAGGGACCCCACACATCACTGTGAATCAAATAGAATGGTTTAGAGAGACGATATGGTTTTGTCGAATAAGTAGCTCTTCGGCTTTTTGATAGAAAACAACTCTCACAATGAAAGGAATAACAATCCAAAGTTTTGAACAAATTAGGAAATAAATGTTTTAAATATGGAAAGCTAGGATGTCCTAGTCTAAGATGCCAAAGCATTATTTTGTCATGAGCAAATATTGAACTAACACTACCACTATATCCTTGAGCATTTTTATTCTTGGAAAAATATTCATCAAAGTAGTAAAGACCGTTGACCATTCTAGCACTGCCAATCATCCTCCTCGAGTTCCAGTCCTGAAATTCACAGTGAGAATCAAAGAAAATAACACGACAATTAGAGTCCTTGGAAATTTTACTAACAGATAGCAAATTACAAGCTAATTTTGGAACATGAAGAACAGATTCAAGTGTTATATTTTTTTAGAGTTTAATTTGACATTTTCCTTCAATAGGTGTAAAGCTGCCATCAGCAATCCTAAATTTTTCTGTTTTAGATAAACATGAATATTTATGGAATAAATCGGGAAGAAAAGTAATGTGGTCAGATGCCCCTGAATCAATGATCCACGGGGCAAATTTTTGACTACAAGATAAAGCACTAGAATTGCTACTTGTTTGTGCATGAGCACTACTAGGAGTACCGGATAGTGAATTGAACTTTAGCAGTTTTAGAAGTTGATCCATCTGCTCCTTAGAGAAAAGACTTGACTCGACTTCATTTGCATAGAAGGTTCCTTAGGTTGGCTTGTTGCTCTTCTAGTTTTCCGGTTTCCTATGAATCTTCCAACAATTGTCTTGGGTATGACGTGGCTTATTGCAAAAATCACATCTTATCCTAGGCCTTTCATTTTGCCTTCGCTGATTGAAGACTTTGTTTGCAGTTGAATCGGATGCAATCAGGGTTGAATTCTCCACTGGGGCAGCAATCCCTTTTTTTCCAATCATCACATTCCTGCGACTTTCTTCCCTTCTAACCTCAGAAAAGACCTCACCGATAGATGGCAACAGCTGACGACCGATGATTCTCCCCCTGACTTTGTCAAATTCTATATTCAGACCCGCCAGGAACTTGTAAATTCAATGGTCTTCGATCGGCTTCTTATTGTGATTGCAGTCCTCCGGTGAATTCCACTCGTAATCGTTGAATAAATCCATATCTTGCCACATCCTCTTCAGGGAATTGAAGTATTTGGTGATACTATCCTCTCCTTGATGGATTTCAGCGAGTTTTATTGTCAATTCATACATTTGGGACTAATTTCCCAAGTCCGAATACATTTGACTAACATTTTCCCAGAGTTCCTTGGCTGTTGAATAGCATAAGTAATTGGAGCTGATTTCCTCTTCCATGGAATTGACTAACCAGGTCATTACCATAGAGTTTTCAGCATCCCAGGTCATATAGGATGGATCTTCCTTCGTCGTTTCCTGCTTGTCTCCAGTCAGGTACCCAATTTTCCCACGGCCTCGAGGGTACATTCGGATGGATTGAGACTATCGCAGAAAATTATTACCATTCAACTTGATGTTGGTAATTTGGACAGAATGAGAATCAGGATTAGGTCTGGGAGGAAGGGCTTCTGAAATTTTCTTGCGGGTTTCGGATGTGACTTCGGAGGACATTGTGAATGGCGGCTAAAGGTGCTAGGGTTTTTTTTTTTTTTTTAGAGAATAAGTCTTTGCTCTGATACCATGAAGAAAGAATAAAGTTGAGAATAAAATGATTCTCTATTTTCTGATAAAAGATCATGTACATAGTGCACCTATAAATAGGTGAATACAAAGCATAAGAAAAGGAAACAACCTAACTACTTTCCTATTTTAGTGCATTGACTAAATCTTAATGAATATACTACAGACTTTACAATAACCAAATCTTGCTAACATAATCTTGGTTTCCAACAATATCAAATCATCAACCATAGCTCGTCAAGAATTTCATTTATTACCTTTATTATTAAATCGACTCATTATTCTAACAACATTACTTCTCATATAATAATTTTCTACACATCAATTATTTCTATCATACTTATCAACCAATTTTTCATCTACCACCAAAGCATAAGTTAATAATTTATTCTACTATTATCACTATATATTTCACATTTATCTTGATTACGTAAAGTAAACTAACTCACCATGTAGCACTTAGAGCTACTCGTAGATCACCTCCTTGCCTTTCCTGCTCCTTTCAGAAATTTCTCCCGGTTGCTGATGGTCAACACCTGACATAATATTTATGTTAAAATTTTTAATTTATTCTTCAATTCCTTCATAATTCACACCCTTTGAAAATTCACACATTGAATTCCAGGAAATTTCATGTATGCTAAATTTAAAAAATAAACTTCACATTATTACCTTTTATTTTTCTTAAAGCTTCTCGTGACTCTCTATAAAATTTTCCCGTAAATCCCTTCAAAATTTTACTCTTTCAACTTTTCTTTCTGTCCCAAGTATTTAGAGAAATAGAGTAGTTTGAAGTGTAGAGGGAAGAAAACCAATCAGGATTTGATAAGTATAATTAAAATAAAGAACAAAGTGTGTGTGTGTCTATATATATATATATATATATATATATATATATATATATATTTGCCACCCCCCACCATTTCACCTTTTGTCTTGTGTATCATGTAGTGATACACAACATTTAATCTTTCTCTTTAGGCAACACCTGGATTCCAGGTGTTGCCATGTTTTTTTTTTTCTTCTTCATATCCTCCACAAGTTTTTTTTTCTTTTTCTTTTTCCTTACATGCTGTTCACGCGTCCTTTTTTTTCTTCAAAAGAATTGTTTTATAAAAATTAAATTTTCACATATATATTAAAATAAACTAATTATTGTATAGATATTATTATGATTTTGTTTCCTTCTGGAGTATTTATTCATGAAAAAAATCGTTAGACTGGTCCTCCATCACTTATTCTTTAAAAAGTCAAAATTGAGCACACATATAACACGTGTGAAGGTCACATGTGACCACTAATCTCGACGAAAAATGGTAGTAATAAACAAAGAAGTGCCTACTTAAATTAGTGTAGTCATCTAAACACGATTAGCAAAAAGAAAAAAGGGTATCATAAGGGTTTTAAATTACGGTTGCGGTCGCGTAACGTTTATCGCAGTTACGGACATTGCGGGTGTTAAAATGCGAATCGTAGGCATTGCAGCCATGAATTTTTTTTAACTTTGCACAACTTAAAATGCGGGTTGTGGGCATCGCGACTATGGGATTTGGATCCTCTCCATTTGAGAATTGAAATGAAGGTCAAGTTCATGGTGAGATTGAATACCACCATGACAAACTTGAATTTAAAGTTTCTTAATTTAATGATGTGATATTTAATCTCACCATGAACTTTACTCTATTTCAATACTCAAATAGAGAGGATCTCAATCTGTGGCTATGGATAGCAGCTGTCGCAGGTGTCACAGTCATGGATAATGGCTATCGCGGTTCGCTATAGCCACTACTGACCGTTATATCGCTCGTCGTTGCAGATATAACCGTGAATGCTACTCTTCTTCAAATAGCAGCAAATAACGGTCACGACACCTACTGCTACCGCTATATAGCGGCCTCAAAGTCATGTTGCGGCCGCTATTTAAAACCCAGGGTGCCATTTCAATTTACCGCCTAGATTAGTGGTCATGTGGTATCACCTGTAGCATTCGTACGTGCCACATGTATGCTCAATTTTGTTTTTTCAATGTAATTTCAAGAAAGTAGGGTCTGTTGGAGTTGCCTAAAAGTGTGAGGTTAAAAGTGATGCAATTGAAAATGCATGATGCAAATTAAGACCCGGTGGAAAATGGGAGGGTGTAATCAGATAAAACCAATAAAAAAATAATAAGTGCACCACATTGGATTAATGTGATTTGGGTTGTGCACTCCTAGAAGGATGTTTAGAAGAATTCAGTTTGAGTATATGTTACCAAAAAGAAGAAGAGAAAAGTTTCTGAGTGTGTGGAAAAGACCAGCTTGTTTTGAGGTAATAGTATCTGAATGGTCTAAATGCTCCTCTAAAAGCCTGCTTTATGATTCCTTTTGTGCATGTGTTAATGGCAGTTTTGAACTATTATTACAGAGTGCATCTCTCCTGAATGTTAACTAGCTTTAATGAAAAAATTATAAGTTGTTTTAAATTAGTATATACTTTGCTTTAATGACCTCTCCTAGTAAAGGATGTACTTTTTCCTCTAGACATGAAAAAATCTTTCCTTTCGAACCTGTGCTCTAGTGCCATCTATCTTCATAGTTCCTTTACTAGTAAAGGATGTACTTTTTCCTCTAATGCATAAAAATATCTGTCGTTACGGACTTGTGTTCTAGTACCACCTAGTCTTTCTCATGGATCCCATCTCTATTTATATAAAATCAAGTTGTTTCAGAATGAAAGTTTAATATAAGTTTAGTTTCTTTATTTTATCTACCTGCAAAAGACTGAAAAGGGAAGAAATGTGTCATGTCATGTCATTACTTGCCCTGTTAGCAAGATGCATAGTTAATATATTCTCTGCATGTTTCAATTCTGACAGCCAGTTTTTATCGATGCTCACTTTTGAAACTCTGAAATTCATGTATTTAGGTTCTGGACTGGGTATTGGGGCATAATGAAGCGTTATTTAGGCGGGCTCAGTTAAAAGCCCTTGTTTCCATTCACAGCCTAGAGGTAAGAAAAGCAAATTGGGGGTATACTGACAGTAATATCATGAGAAAACCGTGTAAATATGTCAAGGAGCCAAAATTACCAAAATATTACTGTAGTTTCTATTTTTTTTAATAATAAAACATGCTTTTCTTGGCATATTAAGGCTGGTAAAGGAGGTGAGCTCACTCATGACGAGACGACAATTATTAGTGGAGCACTAGATTTGACTGAAAAGGTATGCATTTCAATGAAACTAGAATATTTGAGGCTGCTATGTCGTTGTACAACTTCCAATCTCAATCTCACAATGATTTTATTTTTAAGAGGAAAGTTTAGGAATGCAGCCAAATTTCAAATTTCTTACCTGTGTTAACTCCTGCTTTGGTATCGAACTTAAGTTGCTTTTGCATAACAGAGTTGGGAATTGTTAAATTATTTCATGCTAAAATTTTGTGTTTGGTTTGACAGACCGCGGAGGAGGCTATGACACCTATTGAATCAACTTTCTCCTTAGATGTCAATTCAAAGTTGGACTGGTAAGTTTTGCTCCTGAATAATATTTGATGTCATCTTATCTACCTCCCCACCTCCTCCCCTTTCTCAGTTCTTGTTTACTACGTTCTCTACTAAGTACGAAATATACAGAGCTCTTGGCACTTTAAAGCCAAGAGATTATGTTTGTCTTCAAGTACTTAGCCACCCTTTGCAGAAAACTGGTATGATGGTGAGATCATTTATAGCGAAGGAAATTGCCTTTCATTATTCTTATATTTTTTTTAAATAAAAATTAAGTCTAGTAAGTGAGCAGGATTTGCACTCTGGCTGTGTGGACAAAGCTTATTGATACTCAATTTTCCAAGTCATTGTTGACTTTTATCCCTGCCATTCTGTCCAATCTGTTATCTCCTATGTGCATATGAGGCTTTGTCCATGGTAGTTTGTTTCCTTTTTCATATAGAGCATGTACTGTATAGGCAGATTGACTAAGGCTCAGTTTGTTTCAATGTAAAATTTATAAGAATATAAAATCATTTTCATTTGAAATGGTTTTCATGTAAAAATATGATTTTTCAGTTACTCTTTTTTTTGAAGTATGAAAACAATTGAAGTGTAGAAAATAAGTGAGGAGAGAGATATAGTGGTGTAATATGCTAAAGAGAATTATTTGAAGGTGGGTAAAGTGAGTCTTTTTACAAAGAAAGAGCCCTTTCCATTCCTATGTGAAATGACTTGCAACAACAAATGATTTTGGTGTGAAATGATAGTTTAATAAACATTTTCCTTCAAAATGATAGTTTTTGGTTGTAAATGATTTTCAATTTAAAACATTTTACACTTAATCCAACACAATAAAAATATTGTTTTACATGGAAATCATTTTCCACCAATGATTTTACAGTAAACAAACAGCGCCTAAGCGTGTTGATGGCTAAAGGATCTTCCTGGTTTTTTTGGTGGGGAGGAAACTGGCATGCTAGATTTTGTGTATGTTAGGGAAGTTTGGAATTCAGGCATTGCCCTTGCATGTGTTCCATTCTACATGGTGTCTATAGCTCTGTATTCTTAGTTGAAACTCTTGAACAATACTATTCGATATCACATGAATTCATTTTCTTATTCTCAAATCAATAACTCAGGGAAGCAATGGGAAAGGTTCTAGCTCGTGGTCATAGCCGAGTTCCTCTCTATTCTGGAAATCCAAAAAATATTATTGGACTTCTGCTGGTAGGAGTTCAAACTTGAAGATTTTGACAAACTTTGTATTTTTATACATTCTTGGCTTTAATATTTGCTGATTATATTATTGGTTATTTTGTTAATCCCCTTCTCCACTCCTGTTTGGTTTAGGTGAAAAGTCTTCTTACTGTTCGACCTGAAACAGAGACTCCAGTTAGTGCTGTTTCCATCCGGAGAATTCCAAGGTTTGCTCATATCTTTTT
Source organism: Bretschneidera sinensis (assembly GCA_023935145.1). Classification (NCBI taxonomy): domain Eukaryota; kingdom Viridiplantae; phylum Streptophyta; class Magnoliopsida; order Brassicales; family Akaniaceae; genus Bretschneidera; species Bretschneidera sinensis. Next base: position 90,318,403 of record CM043699.1, read on the forward strand.
TAGATGTGCTTATCATTTCCCTTCCGGGAACAAGTATTAAATATCCAAACTTATATGTGGTGGGCATTTTGCCAGGGTTCCAGCTGATATGCCTCTGTATGATATATTGAATGAGTTTCAAAAGGGCAGCAGTCATATGGCAGCTGTTGTGAAGGTTAAAGAGAAAAGCAAGACTCTTCCCCCAACATGTGATAAAGAAAAATCTGAAGAGAACAAGGTCACCAGCAATGACTGCCAACTTACTACTCCTTTGCTATCCAAGCAGGATGAAAAACCAGAAAGTGTTGTAGTTGACATTGACAGGGCATCTAGGCCTACTAATTTAAATAGACAATCCCCTCCACAATGTAATGACGCGGCAAAAAATGGATTGTCTCGTGTGTCTGAGGATATTGAAGATGGTGAGGTTATTGGTATCATCACCCTGGAAGATGTTTTCGAAGAACTTCTGCAGGTGAATAATTGTTCCTTGATATGTTGCTTCCTTTCAGTTAATGTTTTCCTCATTTGCCACATACTATTTACTGATGATTTTCTTGAACAATGCAGGAGGAGATTGTGGATGAAACAGATGAATATGTTGATGTACATAAAAGGTACTTTGGAATTATGAATTTGAAAAAGCTCAGTTGTTGTAATACATAATGATTGTGAACAAAAAGAAAAAAAAAAGAAAAATTGACCATGAATCCGTTCTAATTTCTTTCTGCAGAATTCGTGTGGCAGCGGCTGCAGCTGCTTCATCAGTGGCACGGGCTCCATCAGGTCGGAGGTTAACTGGCCAAAAAGGAACAGTAAGTAACATTATGTATTACCTATAATTTATTTGGTTTGAATTGTCTGGTGTGAGCTAATCGGCATGAAAATACAGACTTCTCTTTGATCAATTTGGAAAAGATTACGGGAAAAAGAAGAAATAAGAAATGACTGATACAATAAGCAAGTTACAAGTATTGAAATAAGGTTTTCTTGCATGATCTATCATTGTGCTACTTAGTGCCATTTTAATAATGACACTTAGGCTGCCTTTGATCCTACTAATCTGTAATTCCAGAAAGTAGATACATTGATTTTTTTTTTATAAATCAAATCAAATTGTTTGAAGCCCAACTGCTTAAGAAATGGGTAACCGCTTAATCTTGTTGTAGCATAGACTGTGAAAATTGGTGGCAGGCTATGATATTTCATCATTCTTTCAGAGATCAAAATCTAGTGTAAATGAAACGTCCTTAGTGGTGTAAATTTTGTGGCTTGTACCCTCAAAGTTTTGTTATTTTATTCATTAGCCGAATGATTTTTCGTTATTGGCTGTAGCTTAATATTGTTATTTCTTCATGTCCTGATTCCCAGGGAGGCGTAAGTAAACATGTTCAAACACCAAAGATATCTGCCGAAAAATGATTCAAATTCTACAAGGTTACAGGGGACTCCTGCCGAGCCTTTTCTTTGAAACTAGGTAAATAGGTTATTAAGTTGTCAAGAACTGATCCCTAGTATATTTGCACAGAGAGAATATTTTTCCATGCTGAAAAGATGGAAAATAAAGACTTGTAACATATGCCAATTCTTGGAAGTCAATTGAGCATATTCTCGTTGCTTCTCATCCAAGTTCTTTTCCATAATGGTTCATTCATATTTTTGTACCTGGAAGACAAATGTATCACATATTAGGAGCTTCTTAGGCTTTTGCTCCTTTTAGATTTTGGAAGATGAATATCCGAAAAACGGTTCTTCAGTGCTACATCAATGATTTCTATCTGCCTTATTTTTATGTATTGGTATTATATTGAGATGAACTGTATGTGAACCAGTTTATGCAATGGAAACGGAAATTAGAAAAAAAAGAAGGGAGAGACTATGTTACATAATATGTTTTCCCTGGTAGAAAAATGTTGTATGAAGATGTTATTACTGTTTCCTTCCGAAACCATTAATTTTGCATGTATATTCTGACTTTCTCTGTATTCTTTTATCATTTCAGTCAAAATCCTTTGCCTAAGGGAGAAAATAGTAAGGGGAAAATGAACATAAGATAAGGTCAATCTCTCGAATTTGCATTCTCAAGAGTCCTCATAAACATTTTTTTTTTTTTTACTTTTCTGGAAATTATACAAGCAGAAACAGAATCACTTCTTTACACAACCGTTGCAGCAGCCCAGTATTTAACGTACGTCTATTTGTTAATTATCTGAGTGTTGCACTACTAACCTCACGTACGTACGTACGGTATCTGATCTTCCAAATCTAGCTAGCTATGATACAAATTCTATATAATCCTAGCTCTTCTTACCTTGAATTAATAATTTCATTCATCCCAGCGTAGGAGAATCACCGTACACCTCCATATGATATAGAAGCGTGTTCTTTGCTCCCTCACAAGCCTTGAACACCGTTGCCATGATCCAATCTTAGGGTCGACCCTATTTGCTGTTGAGTGTTGTCTTGCCATCTTCATGTACAAGAACTAGATCTCTAAATGCTTGAATTTTGGTGTGTACGTCTATATAAATGGTTTAAGGACCTTTTTAGGTACTGGTTTGGTTAATGCTATAGGGAAAGAAAGCTGATACACGCAATTACTCCATATATTATGAGCTTATATATAGAGAAAAGGGTATGGTGTGGAAGATTTGTGAAGAAGGAACAGTGCGTGGTGGTGGGTGACAAGTGCTGGCAGCTGAGTGGGCTAAAACGGGAAAGGACCCATTGAAACAAGAGATTACAAGGCAGACTCAGTCAGCTTGTCTGCTTGTCAAATCACCCTGGAAAGGGACTTGCCATAACTTATCGTGTTTTGAGTGTTTCTTCGTTTGTTAAATTACACTCTAATTAAGGATAAAGGGTTCACATTTAATTTGGTATACCTTGCGAGCTATTAAATAACTTGAATATGAATATTTTGTGGGGTTCTTTTTAATTTTTCTTTTTTTGTCCATATTTACAATCGTCACCTAAACTCTTAAAGTGGTAGGAAGAAGTACGTACGCACGTTGCTGCAGAAGATTGGATATATCATTGTTTTCATGAATTTAATAATTACAAGCTAAACAAATAAAGTATTATAACCAGTTTTATAAAATCCAATATTAATATTATAATCTAATCCTACATCGTCAGCTGTAATCGAATTTTACATATATGTAGATTGAAGAAGACTCCGTTTGTTCTTCTATGGTTATATTTTGTTGATGGTTACATGTTGGGGTAAATATCTACACATGCATCTGTGTAAGAATTAGGGCAACTTAAACGTCAATTTTCCGTGGAACATTAAATTGATGTTTCACAAAGCTTATGTTAAAGAAGTTGCAAGTTGCAACAATGATATTTTACTCAAATGAAGTATGATTAGCAAACAAATGTCATTGTTAATCGACTGCAATAATCAAGTTAATTTAGTGTGTACATCTATGCCTAATTATATGATTTTAAAAGTGAATATGGAAGGAATTTAATATACACACACCAACAAGTAGCTAGCAAGGTGCAAGTGTCACGGCCTGCGATTGTACGCATCGATCAAACGCATTGTAGGCGTGCAACAACGCCTACAACACAATGCACGCACGCACGATATAGCCCAACACTGCAATACATTGCACTTAGACATATTATTTTAATTCAAAATTTGAATTTCCTTATCTTGTAATTAGTTAGAAGTCAAATATTCCTCATCTTAGGGATTTGTTGGGAAGTTGCATATAAATAGGGCCAAGCTCCTCATTTTGTGTAGGCATAAAAAGCTAAGTAAACATCTTAGAGAGTTTTCCTGACATTCTATAATTTTCTATCTCAATAGTGTTGTGACTGAGTGAGGATGAACTTAGCTTCTTAAGAAGTAAGTGACCAAGCTAAGTGTCGCACGGGTTAGTTAAGTTGGGAGCTAAACTTTCATCCCGTGACAAATGGTATCAGATCAAGGTTTTGTGTTGAGTTGATGTCGAGTTCCGACATGATTCGCAAGAAAGAGAGTCAGGTCAACAATCACAACACTCAGAAAGTTCATAGGGAGAAGTCTTGTGATGCGATACAGACCATGGAAGCACGGTTGGCTTGAGTGGAGCTTTTCGTGGGTGATGGGAGAGAACAATTTGAGGTTATTGAAGAACGCATCGAGAAGCTTGTGTAAGGAGACAAGGAGCTTCAGGGACAAATGTAAGAAGCCTTGAACTTTGCTATCAATATGTTGTAGCAGCGGAATGATGCCTTAGAGGCCCGAGTTGAGGCTTTCATAACAAAAATGGAAGAGCTCAGGGGGGGAGCTTAACCATTTACATGCAGCAGCAGCGCATAGTGGCCCGATTATGCAGCAAAATCCAAGGGTGGATGTACCCAAACCAAAGCCTTATGGTGGGGCTAGGAATGCACAAGAGTTAGATAACTTCCTGTGGAATTTAGAGAGGTACTTTGATGTTATTAGTGGCACAAATGATGCCTCAAAGCTACGCACAAAACCTCTCTATCTCCAAGATATTGCTACATAGTGGTGGCGTAAACGGTGCAAGGACGTGAGAAGAGGGACCTGCACCATTGACACTTGGGCGGAATTCAAACTACATATCAAAAGGCAATTTTATCCATAGAATGCAGAGGATGAATCATGGGCCAAGCTTTGCCGCCTCACTCAAAAGGTGATTTCTGATCATGTTAAAGAGTTTTCTGAGTTGTTGTTGGAGATACCTGAATGATTGAGCGAGGTTCTCTATTTGCCTTCATGGATGGCCTCTCGCAATGGGCAAAAAATGGAGTTGAAGCGGTGTGGGGTACAAACCTTTTTCAAAGCAATGGCGGTTGTTGAATCGCTTATTGAGTTCATAAATAGTGACTTCTATAAGCCAAAGGGGCCCAAAGGACAATAACGGCAAAAGTGGGGGAGTGCACAAAGGTGAAAACAGAAATGGACACACACCTCGTTCTTCCGAAGATGAGTCGAATGGTGACGAAAGAAAGAAAATGAGTGGTGATAGGCATGAGAAGCGTGGCGATCAAGACCAGAATCCATTCAAGCCAAAAGGTATGAGGGAAATTAGATGCTATTTGTGCAATGGACCATACATGATGCAAGACTATCCACTCAAGAGAAAGTTGAGTGTCATGTTCTGTGACAAAAGTAAGAGTCAATGCAAGGTGAAGGACTGCAAGCATGAGTTAGATGATGAACAAACGCAGTTAGGTGCCTTTCATCTCCTTGCTGATATGGCCAAAAAGAAACAGGGAGATCATGATCCAGCCAAAGCAAGGATTGGTAGAAAGCTAGCATATGTCAATGGGAATATACGCGACAAAAATGGTTAAGCTTTGGTGGATATAGGTTAGATTCTAATATTCTAAGCCTTAAGGAAGTAATGTGGTTGGGTGTGCAAATTTTTCAAGAAGAATTCATTCTTAAGGCATGTAACTCAAAGTGCAAGCCAATCCATGGAGTTGTTGAAGGGTTCGGGGTATGCTTGGGAGATTGGAAGGGAAAAGTTGACTTCACGATGGTAGATGTTGATGATCGTGATGAGGTGCTCAAATTGGAGTTCCTGAGGGATAACAAGACAACAATTATCCCGCACTACAATGATATGTTCATCATGAAAGGTGAGTCCCCAACAATAATACTATTGGTGAAGAGTCATGAACCAAAGGAAGCAAAACCTGGTGCGCTGAGGCTCATCAAGGGAGAAGATGTAAAGCCAACAAAACCACCTCATTCACTCAATTCAAATGTTTGGCATGGAAGAACTTATACAGATGTAGTGAAGATAAGATATGGATCGGGGATTCACTGCGTGACAAGGGCTTCGCGAGATTGGGTGGGGGAGAATGTCATGGTCCGCGATTGTGCGCATCGATTAGACGTATCGTAGGTGTGCAACAACGCCTACAACACATGCAGTGCACGCGCACACAACATAGTGTAACACCGCAATACATTGCACTTGGACGTATTTTTTTATTCAATATTTGAATTTCCTTATCTTGTAATTACTTAGAATTCGAATATTCTTTTGACTGAATATTTAAAATTCCTTATTGGTGACCAAGTTTTTGTTGACCCTGAATGATTTTGATAGTAACAAAAATCTTAATTAAGCACTAATGAATATTACTTAAATGATATAGATTGTTAATAGTGCTTATACCTCAAATGAGATTAAGATTGTAGAAATTGGTGAATCAAAGTTAATGATCTCAAAAGTCAAGAAGCTCTCCAAAAGATCAAATTCAAAGAGAATAATTGAAATGCAGCTTCAAAGAAAAAAGAGTTAAAACATAAGTTTGAATCCTAAGATACACTTTGTAAGCATTTCAATTTGTAGGAGATAAATAAGTTGCATTGCATTTTATTACCTAGCCTTAATTGATTGGAGATATAAAATCTCTAGGTGAATTTATTAAATGCAAATATTTAATTCTTAGGGATCAATATTTAACATGCTCTAATTGAACTTTAGAAAACTTTATGTTGACATATAAAATTATTTGAGCATTTGTAAATTTGACATTCTTCATATATCTTACACACAAATTATGCTTAAATTTGTTATATGTTTTGTTATCATCAAAAAAGCTTCAATTAAGAAATTGGTTAGATTAATTTTGATGATAACAAAACACACTTGAAGTGTTTAATTTGTATGTTGAATGTACAAGAAAGTTTGATTCAATTGGGAGATTTTTCGGAACTCAAAAATCCAAAAAAAAATGAAGAAATATAAAGAAAATTGATGCTGAAAACATTGTTCATCCTGAAAACATTGTTCGGTGTCCAAAATACCATTCAGTCGACTGGATGCTCAAAAAATCAATTTTTGGCATCTATTTTGAAGTTCAGTCGATTGGATCATGACCCAATTGACTTGACAAGCTACAACAGCTATATTTTTTTTAATTTAAAATGCTATAAACTTATCTCTAACAGCTCTATTTTATCTCTAATGGCTAGAAGACTTTAAGACACTATAAATAGAGCCTCAAGGGTCATTTGGAAGCAAGTGAAATATTCTACAACAAATGATTAAAGTGAAATCTTCATTCTTTTCTTCTTGAGCCAAAAACTCTCTTGTTAAGCTATAAGCTTTTGAGAGAGAAAATATTGAGTTGTAATCTTCATTGAGAAATCTCTCTCTTATTTGTTTATTGAAAACTTTCTATTCATCATCTTGTTAAAATAGTTGGTGTAACTCTTGTGAGAGTTTGTAAGTGAGCTAGTGAGTGTTGGGTATATACACTTGGGTAGCAAACTTAGGAATCTTGTGAAAAAGGTTGAATCAACACCCTTGAAGTTACTTGTTTGTATTCGGTTTGAGCAACGCTCGAGAAGTTGCTTGTTTTAGTGAAAGGCTTCAGGGAGGATCTTTGAAGATAGTGGACGTAGGGTTGAAAGGATTCCGATATTGCCAAACCACTATAAATCGAGTTTGCACTAACTCTAGCTCCTTAATTACTTGCACAATTACTTGCCTAGAATTATTTATTATTCAAATAAATGAGATTAATTGTTAATTATTTTATAATTCAATTATCTTTTCTATATTAAGTAATAAACTCTCTCATCTTTGTGCTAGTAATTTAGAAAGATTGATTTGATTTAATTTCGCATATATTTTTATATTTGAGATTGCAAAAGGAATTCGAAAAATTCTTAATACCCAATTCACCCCCTCTTGGGTATTGTCATAGTATATTGTGGACCAACAATTGGTATCACAACAAGATGCTCTTGTTTTAGGCTTAATATTCTAGAGTTGATCATATGACAACTATGTTTTTAGAAGGAAGTTATCCTACTATTCCTCCTCTTCTCTATAGAACAAACTCCACCCATTGGAAAGCTCAAATGGAGATTCTTATTCAAACTTATGCTTAGTATTTCATTATCAAAAAATAGAAATGATTTTGATAAAAATGACTGTAAATTCGGTCAACTAAATGCTAAAGTTATGAACATGTTTTATGGTGCTCTTGATCAAAATGAAGTTGATCAAATTTTCTCATGTAAAACCGCAAAAGAAATTCGGGATTTATTGGAGGTGATACATAGAGGAAATGAGCAAGAAAATAATTTCAAATTGAAAAATCTTATCTATAACTTAGAGCATCTTAAAATAAATAAAAATAAGTCAATTTTTAATTTGGAAACTCATTTAACAATACTTGTTAAAACTTTATCTTTTATGGGTAAAATTTATTCTAACCTTGAACTTGTGAAAATATTTCTTAAGTCTTTGTCAAATCAATGAAAAATTATTTTGACAAAGTATTTTACAAATGAAAGCCTACAAGAGCTTATGGAATCCCTTAAGAAGCATGAAAGTTACTTGGCTTACAAAAATGATGATTCCACCACACCCTCACCTCTTATGGAAATTGAATATATTAATCATGATATGGATGATGAAGAGCAAGATGGAGAAATAAGATCAAAAGAAAAAGAAGTTCATCAATGTGCTTTAATGTCTAAGAAACTCGAGAAGTTTCACTCCAAGAAGAATCACTCGATACAACAAAATATGAGGAGAAATTTCAAGAAGAAGGTTGCAACTTGGAGTGATGATGGAAGTGCAAAAGAAGACTCCAATCTTAAAATGGCAAATTCGTTCTTAATGGAAAAGGATGAGGTAACATCTAAACTATCTCTTGATTTTGAGAATGATAAAACATCAAATGTTAAGCATCAAGAAAAAAATGAGTTTGAATCTTTGAAGAAGAAAGAAATAAAATTTGTACAAAATAAACAAAAGATAGAGAAATAAAAAAAAATTATAACAAAGTGAATAATCCTTTAAAGAAACAAATATTTATAAATAAATAAAAAACCACTTTGCTATAAAAACTCTATAAAGAAATTCATTTATCACTTCTAATTTTCATCATGTATATTATAATTGTTTGAAGAAAAATAACAAAATTAGAAGGAAAGTGGTAAGCGTTATTAAGAATATAATTCCATCTAATGTAAAGCTTAATATTCCTAAAATGATTTTGGCTAATAAATGATAAGCTTGCTTAATTGGAATTTATTTTATTTTTTGCATTGCATTTTGCCTATATTTTGTGTTGCATTTAAATTGCCTGATTTAAAAAATTGAGATTAAAAAACTACTTTTTGAATTTATTCTTTCAAATAAAAATTATAGTTAGTATTTCAAAAATACATAAAACGTATCTCAATAATGGTTGAAATTTGAAAAAGATAAAATTAAAAAATTTCAAAAAACTTATGCATTTTTAAAAGCCATGTATTTGATGTTATTTTATGATGAGTTAACAATCTTGATTTAAGTTGAGAAATGTGTGATTAGCCATCTAGCATCAAAGTGAAGTGATTCAAATGAGAAATAAACTACCAAGATAAACTGTTTGAATGAGATTTTGTCATATACTCAAAGGAGCTTTGTTTTTGTAAAAGAATCTTATGAGGATATTTTGATTTTATAAATGCTTTGTTCCTTTATTATTTCTTAAATGAATCATATGACATGAAATGCATGAAATAAATGTATTTGATTGATAATTAGAATGAAAATGATTTTGATGATATATTATGCTATGTCTAGCTAATCTTGAAAATCTTACACTTGCATAATTGATTTCCTGCATTTCTAAATTTGATCTAAATTATCATAAACTAAATTTTTTTATTAATATTTTATATATTTGTAAAACTTGATTTAATGATCTTTCTAAAAATAAGTTTTATACTAAAGTCAGTTTTCACAATCGACTACCGAGACAATCAACTGTCCACACGAATCTATATTTTCATCATTTTTGAGAATGTTCCATTGAGTGAATGAGCACTGACTCTTATTTAATATTTCTCTCACTCAATGATGGCATAGAATATATATATACACTTGTAAATTTTCAAATTTGAAGTTCAAATTTTTTCCGAAAAATGATTGATTCAGTCGATTGAATCATCTATTAAGTCGACTGAATGCCTTGCCCTAAAAAACCTCTAACTCTCTGCCTTTCATTAAGTCGAATTAACGCTTATCCAATCGACTAAATGATCTCATATAGTCAACTAAATAAACTATATAGCCGATTGACGACTGAATGATCTCATATAGTCGACTAAATAAACCATATAGCTGACTGAATGACCATGTTTTTCAAAACCGATCAGTTCTGTAATTGATTCAGTCGACTAAATAAGGATCTAGTCAATTGAACCCGCGATACTATAAATTCTTATCTTTGTTTTGAAATGTCATTTTCATCCTAAAAACATATGAGACTCTGTCAAATTTTCCTAAAAAAATATAACATTCTCGTGAAGTAGTTGAAAAGTACTTAGCATTGCTTATTTTTTTTGTTTATCTACTAATGAAATTTGTTAAGTCCATCCAAAAAGCTTTATGCAGGATAATTCTTCTCACAATTCAGTTCTTAACTGACAATTAATGACAAGTAGAAAGAACGAGAAGAGTGATAAGACATTTATTCTCATAACATACATTAAAGATAAAGTATGGTATAAATCCCTATCTTCCTTTATTTTTTAAATATAACTTTGATAAATTCTCTTTGATTTTCCATTGGATAAATCAAGTGATGAGCTTGAATTTAGATTTGAGAATTATCTTTGAGTTATTTACCTATCAAGCATGAGCTAAACATGAAATTGTATATGCTTGAGTTTGAAAATAATGATTATATTTGCATTGAATTGATAATCAACTATTTATTAAATCTAACCTACCATGAATAATGATCTTTGATTGATAATTGAAAATTATATGTTTGTGCATATATTCAGGGGGAGTAAGCCTTTTTTTAAATACTTGTAGATCTTTACAATTTGAATATTTTTTTGAGTGATTGATGAGCTCTCTGATTATTTGATCAATCAATTATCAATAAGGCATGTTAAGTTTTATCCATATTTTTATCCTCTCTTTAAGGTTAAAAATAGTTACTTTAGATTTTTTGAAAGGGGGAGAAAATATGATTTCTTAGTAAAAAGAAAACCTTTTGGAAAAATTATTTTGCTCAAATGGGTTTAAATACTTTGATAAATTCTCTTTGATATGTTTTGATTTTGAACATTATATCTTGAGAATTTTATCTATCTTTGATCTATTGGTAAATCAAGCAATGAGTTCAAACTCTTGCCTTTATTGATTAAGTGTACGATACTCTAAGCATTGAGCTTATTTTGAATCTTTAATATTTATAATGCTTGAGAATTATTTTAGATCATGTGGAGCTTGAATTCATTCTTTTGTTGGAAGTTGGCTACACTTATTTTATCTCTATGTGCAAAGGTAAATTTGGAAAAACAAAGGAAACCTTGTCATATTTTTTGTAAAATTCCAGCACTTAGTCTCTTTGACCCCAACTCTCTCAAAAGCTTTATATTTCTTGATATCTTATAAAACGATTTTTTTGACATGTTTCATCAAAATATTTTCGATATCATATGCGCTCTTATTTGAAATTCACCCTTTTTTATGATGATAAAAATAAGAAAATTAGTGATATTGTTAGAGGCCTTATTCTTGACGGAATATATATATCTTGAACTCATATGGAATACACATTTATTGAAAAATATTGAAATTTAGATAAATTGCCTTGGAATGTGTTTCTGTTGTGTTTGATAGAATTTTTGCAAAATTCTAATCGCTTCATTTCTTTTCAATTTATCTTTTTGATCTCTAATTAAGATTTTTGTTACCATCAAAAAGGGAGAAATTCTTGACCCGAATGATTTGATAGTAACAAAAATCTTAATTAAGCACTAATGAATATTACTTAAATTATATATATTGTTAATAATGCTTATATCTCAAAGGAGATTAAGATTGTAGAAATTGGATAATCAAAGTTGATGATCTCAAAAGTCAATAAGCTCTCCAAAAGATCAAATTCAAAGAGAATAATTGAAATACAACTTCAAAGACAAAAAAACTAAAACATAGGTTTGAATCCTAAGATATACTTTGTAAGCATTTCAAATTTTAGGAGATAAATAAGTTGCATTGCATTTTATTACCTAGCCTTAATTAATTGAAGATATAAAATCTCTAGATGAATTTATTAAGTGCAAATATTCAATTCTCAGAGCTTAACGCTTAACATGCTGTAATTGAACTTAATAAGAATTTATGTTGACATATAAAATTATTTGAGCATTTGTCATTCTTCATATATCTTGCACATAAATTATGCTTAAATTTGTAATATGTTTTGTCATCATAAAAAATGTTTCAATCAAAAAATTGATTAAATTAATTTTGATGATAACAAAACATTTTGAAGTGTTTAACTTGTGTGTTGAATGTGCAAGAAAGTTTGATTCAATTGAGAGATTTTTTGGAATTAAAAAATCCACAAAGAATGAAGAAAATTGAAGCTGAAAATACTGTTCATCTTGAAAACACTGTAGCAGTGTCCAAAAGACTACTCAATTGCCTGAATGAATAGTACAGTTGATTGGATGCTAAAAAATCAGTTTTCTACATCTATTTTGAAGTTTAGTCGACTGGATCATGACCAAGTCGACTGGACAAATTACAACAGCTATATTTTTTAATTTAAAAGACTATAATCTTGTCTCTAACAGCTATATTTTATCTCCAATGGCTAGAAGACTTCAACACACTATAAATAGATCTTCAAGGGTCATTTGAAAGCAAGAGAAATATTCTACAACAAATGATTAAAGCAAAATCTTTATTCTCTTATTCTTGAGCCAAAAACTCCATTGTTAGGCTATAAGCTTTTGAGACAAAAAATATTGAGCTGTAATCTTCATTGAGAAATCTCTCTCTTGTTTGTTTATCGCAAACTTTTTATTCATTATTTTGTTAAAAGAGTTGGTGTAACTTTTGTGAGAGTTTGTAAGTGAGCTAGTGAGTGTTGGGTATATGCACTTGGGTAACAAACTTCGGACTCTTGTGAAAAATGTTAAATCAACACCCTTGAAGTTGCTAGAGTAACTAAACAATGAGCCTCCAAGAAGAAAGAAAGAGAGATTTGAACAAATGATCATCTCACATCATGATTGGCTTTATATAACCTCAACAATCTACACAATAGGAACAAATCAGAACTACAAGCTAATTAATAGAGAGAAGCTAAGGAAAACCAACAAAGAGACAAAAATACTATTAATACATAACATTAATTGTTTAAAAACACAACACATTACTTCTAAGACTTTTTGTCCCAACAGAGAAGCATAGATATGCATACCCTCATAATATAGAGCTTTGCTCTCTGTTGCCTCACCATTCTCTTCCACTTAGCAAATCTCTCGCCCATACTTCTCATTTTAGTAACAGCCCCACCCACCTAAGTACGTAGCTTGCTAATTGCAACTAACCCTTACATTTGACTCAAAAGCCAAATTTATTACTTACATAAGAAGACTTTGAAGCCTTGCTTTAGGGTCCACTTGTACCTTCATAACATATCAATGTCACGTGCACTCTCTTATTCTTTCTCCCATAGATTGATCGTTTACAACAGTTTCTCTTTATCAATTAAACTTGCCTGCCACTTATCATTGCCACCTTTTCAATCAAAGCAGTTCAACTGTCAATTAAACATGAAACCTTATCTTCTGATCTGCAAACCAGTAGTTCCCAACCCCACATAATTATCTCTTTTTGGAGACTACTTTTTTTCTCTTTTAAATCTTCTTTAAACAAAGAAAAGACTTTTTGAAGACCCATCAAGTTTATGCAAAATTATAATCCGCTATAAACAGCAAAACTTACATTCTTTTGTTTTGAAACTCCATTGATAATACCGAGACTCAAAATATAAAATTTTAATTTCACACTTATTTGGTGTGATTTTATTGGCTAAGACATATATGAATTGATGTTTATTTTTACATACAGTTTGTTTCTCGTTATTTTTTATATTACGCGTACTCTTCATTTTATTTTAGCGTACCAATGTCAGACATTCCGGATAAACGTATAAGTATGACACTTGGACACTCTAAATTAAAAAAGAAAGTATTAAAAATTACAAAATAAACGAGTCCGACACTCGGACATATACTTATGTTCAACACTCACACCCAAATTCATATATCGTAAATTACTTCAAATTATATGATCAAGTGAGTTCTTAGCATTAAGGGTGGATTCGAGCCGAGTCGAGCCCGAGTTGAGGGGAGCTCGAACTCGACTTGTGAGTAAAAAACTTATTCTAGCCAAGTTAAAAAAAATTGAACTTGAGCTCGATTCGTAAGGTAAAATTCATGCTCGAACTCGACTCGCGAGCCAGTTCAAACTCGAGTTTTTTGAAATAAAATAATAAATATATATGTTTTTGAAATAAACTAAATAAATTTAGAATTCATATTTTTGAAATAAATAAATAAATTTTTTTATAATATATTAAATATCTAAAAAAACTAAATATAATATATATAATATTAATTTAATTAATTAATTAATTCAATCGAATTCGATTTAATAGAGTTACAAATTTGAAAACCGAACTTCTGAAACTGAGTTGATTTGAATAACTCAATTACACCCCTGCTTAGCATTAATGGGTGAAGAGTACTTAATTGTTATCTCTAGGATCAAGAAGAATTTAAATTGCAGGTCATATTCCTTTGTGTCGAATCAATGTCAAATTGTTGCCATGCAAAAGATTGGCAAGAAAGGGTCCTTACACCTTATCTTAAAGGATTTAAGTATCAAGGATAAGATCTTTAACACTAACATGTAAATCTAGTGTTGATTTTCTGTGACTGATGATGATATATCCAGCTAATACATGTGTCCTCCTAATCGGGTGGTCAGGCAGGCAATTTGGACTCACAGTGAGGTCTAGTTCAAGACAAATAGGGATCATACACGTGGAATTTGTACCGACATTGGCCAATGACATGAAACACACGTGGTGGGTACAGTTAAGCACAACTTGGGAGACAACCTATAAATCAACCACTACATTGAATTGGATTGGAATGGATTGGAGTGTTGTGCTTTTTAATTAGTGCAGTGAAATTAAAGGATAGAAAGAGGAAAATTCCAAGCTGGTGGGGGAGTTTTCCTTTTGTTGCATTTTTGTCAAGTACAATAATTATTGTGGGGGAAGTTGTTAGTCTCATTCAATTTAAGGATGTGACTAACTGAGACACCACTATGATCACTACATTCCCTTCAAAGAAACATCGTGGAAAAAGCTTATCAGAGAGAGAGGGAGAAGGGAGACCAGTAAAGTTTTTGCACTTTGATGTCAAAAGAGATTAAATCAAAATCTAAACGAGGTTTTTGTAAGTGTTGCTATTTGTTGTACTTTGAAGCCCAAGGTACTGGACGCACAAAGGCCATCTATGAGCTTTGAGTAGAATTGAATAGTTTATGCTGGCGGTTTAATTTGATTTAATTAATAAATTAAATAAATATTATATTTATTTTATATATTTAATATATATTATAAAAATAATTTTTTATTTTATTTTAAATATATAAATATTAAATTTAATTATTTTATTTTAAAAGATATATATATTTATTATTTTATTTCAAAAAATTCGAACTCGAACTCGAGCTCGAGTTCAAGTTGATTCGTAAGCCGAGTTCAAACTCGAATTCAATTTTTTTAACTCGGACTCAACTCAAAGTTCGATTCGAATAATTTTTTTACTTATAAATCGAAATCGAACTCCCCTCAACTCAAACTCTACTCAATTCGAATCTACCCATACTCACCGTTTCATACCAACCAACCACTTTAATGCCTCTCTTGATTACAAGTCCACGTCACAAGGCTCGGCCCAGATAACATTACTAATGTCATATTCCAAGTAGACAGTAGGTTTGAAGTTCCCTTGATTTATTTGCTTAATTGGTTGTCAATAAATCATGTTTGCAGTTAGCAACTATGCTTGCAATGACCCAAATGAAAGCCAATCTTACTGGTTACTTCAGTCAACACTCAACAACCCAAGTTTTGGTCGGGTTGGAACATTTAGCTCGAATCTGAATCTGACAAGTTCCAAACTCCAAACTCCAAACTTAACCGTCCATACAGCAAAGGTGAGTTGGGCTTGGGTCATGCTAGCTGACCAAGTGTCATGGTTACAGGCCCTACTAGAGAAAAAGATAATAAGAAGAGGATATGAGTGAAGCCCTACCTGCCTGAGTAAAAAAAAAAACTTTTATCAATTGCGATGATGGGAGGAGAAAAAATTTGAACCTAATTTTTTTTTCTCAAATAAGAAATGTGATGTATACACCTTTTACATTTTTGTAAAGAATATTTTCATACGTTCCCTTTTTTATTTTTTAAAAATGTACATGAATTATTTTTGATTGATTTTCAATAATGCTAGAGAATTATTTTTACTCAAAAAAAATTTATAACTAATATAAGCGAGTCACCCTGAATCTCAAAAAAAATAAAAAGTAAAAAGTGCATAGTATATAAATAGTATCACGATCATTTCCATTTGAAAATTTAAATGAAGGTTGAGTTCATGATGAAATTGAATGTTATGACAAGTTGGAATTTGAATATTCTCCACGTATCATTCAATCTCACTATAAAGTTGACTCGATTTCAATTCTCAAAATGAGAGAATCATGATCCATATAAATAAAAGCAAATTATATTGAACTACTTTCAAATTTACTGAAATGACATTAATATACCAAATCATTTTAAAACCCACAATTCACCCCCAAAACAATCATTTTCACCATCCATTTATTCTTCCTTTATTTTCTCTGCTTACTTTTAGTATCTTATCGAATTTGATTCTATTAGAATAGAAAACAAGACTCCTGATTATTGATACATTTTGTGACATTTAAATTTGACAATAGTGACACAGTCACACCATACCCCTTCCAATTTGGATCGAAAAAAAAAACAAAGGGGTAAAGTCAATTCTTCACCAAATATACATCATATGATTAGGAATGCAAGCACCTCCAAAATTAATTTTCTTTTAAAGTTAAAATTTTAATTGAATATTACTTTTCACGAAGACCAATGTTCCTTTAGGTATTATCATAAATGTTACTTTTAAAAAAAATGGTATTAAGGATAGAACATATTTAACAGTGAATTTTTTTAAAATAAAATTATCATTGTACATATTTTTCAAAAATTGTTAAAATTATATTTTAATTGGAATTATATCCTATTATATGGCATAAAACAAATATTACTTCATATATTTTATATTTTAAAAATATTATAATATCATTACCTACTGCACCTCAAATAAATAAAAATCAAAGACTGTCATTAAAAAATATATTTTAAATAGATAGTTTATTGATATATTTTTTTATAAAATTAAATAGTCTGACATCTCAAATAAATGAATATCAAAGACCATCATAAAATAAAAATCAAAAGCAAACTTTTTTATTTTTAAAATTAAAATGATACTGCATGCTTTTATTTTTTTTTAGAAAAATACGAATTCAAATAACTTAAAATTTGTGATATAATTTTTTTTAGATAAATAATTAATAAATAGAATTATTAAACTTATCATAATCATTTGAAGATATTTTAACACTAAGGGTATTTTGATCATATGAAAATTAATATCCAATTATAATTTTGATTTTTCAAATAAATTCATTTTGAAGCTACTTGATGGTGAAAATTGATGTTTTGGAGTGGATCATGTGTTTTAAAAATGTTTGATATGTTAGTGTCATTTCAATAAACTTGTTGGTAATGGAGTTTTATCATATAAATAATTAAATATATCTATTATGGGATTTTTGAAACATAAAGATTTAGTTTCGTGAAGCGTCCTTTATTTTTTTCCTCCTCCAAAATGAATAAAAATTTGGTTTTATATTATT
Source organism: Bretschneidera sinensis (assembly GCA_023935145.1). NCBI lineage: Eukaryota > Viridiplantae > Streptophyta > Magnoliopsida > Brassicales > Akaniaceae > Bretschneidera > Bretschneidera sinensis. The sequence goes on from CM043699.1 coordinate 90,336,204, forward strand.
TAAGTTATATAAAGCTCAATTTATAAACTTATAATACTCAAAATAATAAAACTCAATCAATAAAAAAAAAGTTCACGATAAAAAATGTAATAAAACGAAGTATAAATTAACTTACATTAAATATTCAAAAATTTAGATTATTAGATTGTATTTTCAAAAAATAAATTAAATTTATATGTCAATGTTTTTAACACAACATAATTTGATATTTGTAATTATGTGAGTTATATATAGCTCAATCTACAAAACCGTATACTGTTCTACAATAAATAAATACTAGAATAAAGTTATAGTAAAACTTAAATTAAATATCTAAATATTGAATTTATAAAATTGCATTCTAAAAAAATAAATTATATGATGTTTATTTTTTCAAAATGATGTATTTATAGTCATGTGAACTATATATAACCTGATTTATATGTTATTGTGAAAAATGAAAATGATACAATAAAATTTATTTTATAACTTATTAAACAATAAACCTTAAAATATTGATAAAAATAGATTTTTAACTTGACATGCGAAATATTGTATAATAAACATTTGAAAATTGAAATATTTATAAAATAGACGGTACTAATAGTAATAATTTTGCATATCCAAACAGGGTTAGCGTCTGTCAGTCACACAAACCCAAAGCATAGAATTTGAAATTTCGTGCGCAAACACACAAAATCACTGTGTCCCAAATCCCAGTCCCACCTTCTCTTCCTCTACCCGTCAGTCTCACCTCAAATTTCTTTGACTAGCAACATCACGGTAACTGAGAGAGAGAGAGAGAGAGAGAGAGAGAAACCACACACACAGATAGAACGAGAGATGTCGTGCTTGGCATCTTGCTGTGCGGCTTCTACGTGCGGCCTGTGCACATCGGTGGCCTCAGGTATCACGAAGAGATCAGCGAGACTCGCCTACTGTGGCCTCTTTGGTGTCTCTCTAATCGTCTCTTGGATTCTGAGGGAAGTTGCTGCTCCTCTTTTGGAGAAATTCCCATGTATGTCTCTTTTGCTATGTTCTCGCTAAAATCCCAGTTGGGTTTGTCGAATTTTAATTCCTTTTAGCTTTAAAGGATTGATAATTTTGGTAATTTTTTTGACGATGAAAATTGGGTTTTATTCTCAAGTGGGTATATATTTGAAAGGTCGATTTGTTAATTGATAATATTTTTTTTTTCTTTGCTAAGTAAAAAAGGGCTCTATCTCTCCCATACACTTTCTAATGTTTCTGTACATGGTGAACCTGGATGTGTGAAAGGTTGATTTGTTTAGTTTTAAAGGATGGATAATTTTGACAATTTTCGGGTATGTTTTCGTGTGTGAGTCTGATTCTCGTTGTTTCAATTGATAGTTGTGCAAGTTTCAAACTAGATATGCGAAATATTGATACGTTCATAGCATTGATTATGATGCTTTGCTGAAACTATTAGCCAAATCTTTTTGGCTACTGTCATTTTAAGGTACGGGTCATATGCACTGAAACTTCGGAATAGCAGACTGTTAACTTTTCAGTTTTGAGCACTCATTATAACGGTGTGTATTTATCATGTTTAAGACTTATAAATTACTGTGATCAATATTTAAAAGTATGCTAAAATATTGACAACAAAAGATTGGCATGTTAATTTGAAAAGAATGTACAAAAATGATATGAATTTCAACGAAGTATTTGACATGCTATGAAAACATCATCTTAATAAAAAAAATGAAGGATTAATGTGTTTGTGTGAATTTTGACTTGGAGGGTGGTGAGGAATGACAACTATTCTGTGATATTTGTTGCACAATGACACATTTGAGTTACTAGTTTGCATAAGAAATAGTTAAAGAAAACTCTTGATTAAACCGAATAATGGACCCATTGCTCTCAATTTCATCATGTTTTGGAGTGCAATTCAGTTGGTGGTAGAGTTATTGAGGTAAGACAGATTTCTTAGTGACAAGAATTCTGTTCTGATTTACGTTTGCAGGGATAAACACTTCTGAAACTCACTCTGAGGAGTGGTTTCAACAACAGGCAGTTCTTCGTGTAAGCTTGGGAAATTTCTGGTTCTTTTCCGTACTTGCCCTTATAATGATTGGCGTAAAGGACCAAAATGACAGACGTGATTCATGGCATCATGGTGGATGGATCGCAAAGATGGTGATATGGCTTTTGCTCGTCATCCTTATGTTATTCCTTCCAAATATTGTCATCTCAATCTATGGTCAGTTTTGCAAACATGATTGGAGTTTCATTTTTGAGTTGTTAAATTATCATCATCTCCTCCTAGTATTCTTTATGGTAGTGGATTATGTGGACCTTGTTTTGATGTAATCATGTACTTAAATGTGAAGTAAGGTCTTGGTGCTCTTTTTGTTGCTTTCACAGTGTTTCACGTAAAGATTTGCATGAATTGCATCAAATAGCTCTGGAAGCAGCTAAAACTTCTTCGGGATTCTTCTTTGCATTGTTGAGTTTCATTGTGTTTGCTAAAACTATGGGAACAAGGATAAATTTTGTCCTTCCCAATTTTCATGCCTTTGTGTTTCAGACAATCTTGTTTTTACCGATGACAAGATTTTCTTTTTGCCTTGTGCAACATTCATAGGTCCTATATCTATCCCCAGGTATAACTTGGCCTTGGGGATCACTCAATGTAAAATTGGATTAGATTTCTTTAAAGATTGGAAAATTTTTCTTCTGTATGCTCTTACACAGCACCACCAAATGACAAAATTTGAAGTCTATTAATCTGTTACTTGGGATTGTTATTGATGGAATTTAAACCAAATGAAGATGATTATTATTGGGATTTATTAACTACATATTGGTCATAGCCAGCAGCATGCGTGCCATATGAAAAGATCGGAGAGAGGAGGTGGTCAGTTGAGCTTAGCTTCTTCTGCTGGGGGCTTATTGGCGCCATTTCTTACGTGTTTCATCTGTTCTCAAGATTTATTGTTGACTTATGTGGACTTACCCCACTTTCAGGAACTTTATCAAAGTTTGGCGCAGGTTTATTTTTATTGGTTCAAGTGTTAATTTTACTAGACTTTACACACTCGTGGAACGATGCATGGGTTGAAAAAGATGAACAAAAATGGTTTGCCCAAAGTCCTTGCTGCATCATTTTCCTTTCATTGCTTTTGTTTGATTTTTAACCTTGTGTTTGGGTGTGTAGGTATGCTGCTTTGCTTGTTGTATCAATTGGTTGCTACCTTGCGGCATTTACATTCTCAGGAATTATGTTCATCTGGTTCAATCCTTCTGGTCATGACTGCGGCCTCAATGTCTTCTTCATTGTCATGACCATGATTCTTGCATTTGCTTTTGCAATTATAGTACTGCATCCTGCGGTAAGGACAAGTTATTAATTGAGTGTCTTTGATAACATGAATGCATGGATAGGATTAGAGGGGCTTTAACAACTCGTTTGCAAACCCTTTATATGAGCGTGCTTTTGGGTTTACATTGCATATAAAGTAATTGGCTGAAAGCATCAAACCATGATAGATTGTGGACATATGATATGATACATCAAAGGTCCAGTCTCTATCCCCTGTGAAATATATTTTTTAATAAGTAGAAGGGGATGGGTGCAACACGAGGACTTCCCAAGAGGTATCCTTTGAAGTTTGAACTGTTAACTTGGCATCAAAAGCCGAATTACGTAAATAAAGACATGCTTTACGTGTGTACCATCTACTGATTAGCCTAGGGTCTTAAGGGCTATCTCCTATTTACTTATAGAAAAAAGGATTGTATCTCCTATTTTCTAAGGGTTGTAGTTTTTATTTTTTGTAAAAAGCTCCCGGTCCCAGGTTTGCAGGTCACCATCATATTTTATTCTGCCATGGTTAAGGCTGTCTCCTTGTAACTCCAAAAATGAATAACATTATAAACCTAACATATTCCCTCATAAATAAGTGCCTTTATGTGAATGATGTGGTTACAAACTTGGGACTCGGCAGGCTTGTACAACCAAGAGGCGCAAGATGCCATATTTTATAAACTTTCAATGAGCTGACAACATCATTGTGACTGGAAATTTTATACAGGTGAATGGTAGCCTCTTACCTGCTTCTGTGATATCAGTTTATTGTACTTATGTGTGCTACACCGGGCTCTCAAGTGAACCTCGTGATTATGTTTGCAATGGTCTTCATAATAAATCCAAAGCAGTCTCCACAAGTACTCTTATCTTTGGGATGCTTACAACAGTTCTCTCAGTCCTATATTCTGCTCTTCGTGCTGGATCTTCTACAACGTTTTTATCACCACCATCTTCACCCAAGTCAGGTACTCCAAGACTTTCTAGAACCCTTCCTAGCTGTTTAAAGTTTTAGACACAAAGGTTTGAAGTTCTTTGTATTTATATTTCCTACAATAATTTAAAGGTAGAATGAACTATAATATTGCTTACTTCTACCTCCTCAGTAAGTTTTGGGATTTTGAGTTACTACTCTTGGAGCTTGCTAGCTCACAATGAGATTCTAACCAAGGGATCTCCCTGTTCAAGTTGTCACCATTACCCTTATATGTTTACTATTAAATTAACTCTATTGCTTTATCTTACCATCCCAAGAACGCAACTGGTAAAGTGGCAAAGGTCAAACCATTTTTCTGTTCTTTCAGGATTTTAGAGGTCTTCTATCATGTACTGGTTGAATCTCAGCCATAGCTGCACTTAGTTTGATAGGTAACCAAAACAGTGAACAAAGTTGTCCTTTACAACTGTTGAACATCAGCCTGGCTGTATTTATGAGGAGATACAGATTACCCCAAGTTGCTCAATTTTCTGTTGAAAGAGTCACAATCAATTTCTTCTGAACTGACTTCCAAAATCCTTGCAACATACTGTGGAAATAATTGGATAGATTTGGTGATTTATAAACTTACTGTTTCTCACATTCTGAGTTCTTCCAAATGTTTCTCATCATGTTTTGCAGCTGGAAAGAAACCTTTGCTCGAAAGGGAAGATGTAGAAGATGGGAAAGAGAAGAAGGAAACAGAAGCAAGGCCAGTTAGTTATTCTTATACATTTTTCCACCTTATATTTGCCTTTGCTAGCATGTACTCAGCCATGCTTCTTTCGGGATGGACAAGCTCATCTGAGAGCTCAGACCTGATTGATGTTGGCTGGACATCGGTTTGGGTTCGGATCTGCACAGAGTGGGTCACTGGTGCACTCTATATATGGACCCTTTTTGCCCCTCTTATGTTCCCTGACCGCGAGTTCTTCTAGGTGTCCTGTTCACAATGTGTCTGATGAGTGATGATTCTAGATGTTGTTCATATCTAAAGTGTAAGTTAATAGTGTATGGAATCCATCTGCTTAATAACGTTCCATGCTTTTTTCTTCTTTTTTCTCCCCTTTTGATCTCCGTGAGTTGAGAGCGTAGCGGTCATAGGTGGGCTTGTTAGTTTCTGTAGCCTGTTATACTTAGATTCGAATGATGCATATATCAATTAGAATCTGCTTAGGAATCAGCCTCAGCGTTCTGGATTTTCATAAGTTGAAGCTTTTGTGTTTCTATGCGAATGTATCTGGGTGCGCTCCACAAAAGAATGATTGTTTAATGCATCCGGCAAGGCAGCTTCACTCTGTAAGAAGTTCAATATAGTTGACACTCATGAAATACCCAGATTAGGTAATTATTTTTATTTGCTTCTTTGTAAACGAGTACATGTTTAAGATTTGATTTATGGCAGAGTCTGTGGTCCTGCTGGCTTGTAAATAAGGTTATTTTTGGTGAATTGATAATGGGCATGGTCATTTTTGTGATTTATAATGCGTGAAGGAATTTTTTAGTCACCGTCATTTGACCATTAAGGAAAACATGGAGGCCTATCATGGGACAAGATCCAAATTGACATTAAATGGCAAAATAATAGTTCCTGAACTGAGACAAACGAGGCTTGGAATATGATGTGTTTTTTTAGCTGAATCATGTATCAACAAAATATTCCTGTGAACTCCGATGATATCAGCTTTTGTCAATTACTTTTAACCTTGAATGGGAATCAACATATGAATGGCCAAAGTTGGCAAATTTGTTTAGCTCATGTGGAGGGAAGTGTATCCTTCCACGTGATACAGATTTTGGAACACTCGACTTGGATTGTTGGGCCGAGAGGAATACGGTTCTGGGAGAATCGTTGGTCAGGTCTTATTCGGCCCAATGGCCCTTTTCCTTTTAATGACGCGCTGGTTTGTGATGTGATTAGTAACGCGGACAGGATGGCTCTACTTTGGGACTCTTTCCCTGAGGTTCATGCGGTTGCGGTTAAGCTAGCCCTCACTTCAAACTGAGATTTTTCGGTTTGGGATCTGTCTTCATCCGGGAAGTTCTCGACTAAAGGCTATTAGAGCTTCATTAGAGACAAGTGCCCCACTTTCCGGTGCATTGGAAGGTGTGGAACAAATGGGTACCACCTAAAATTGCCACCTTTGCATGGAAAGTTTATCAACGTGCGGTTCCAGTGGATAGTAGAATTAAATCTGTTGGTGTTCCTATAGTTTCTAAATGCTGCTGGTGCTCAAGGTCGTCTGAGGAGACTTTGGATCACCTTATGGTTTTGGGTGATTTGGCAAAATCAGTTGAGTTTTTTTGGTTCACGGATGGATGTTCCTTCGGCCTTTTAGGGCCAGGAGTTATTTGAGGCCTGGTTCCATGGTGCAAATTGAAAGGAGTTGTATAGTTTTTATTGTGTTTGCATTTTGGTTATGGGCTTATGGGCCTTGTGGTGGGCTCGAAATAGGGCGGTATTTGAGGGGTAGGTGTCCAAGCTAATTCAGTTGTGCATCGTGGTCTCCATGGGCTGAGAGAGCTTAGTAGGAGTTTTAGCCCAAAATGTGATCCCTCCTTTGTGTGCTTGCACTGCGATAATTCTCTAGGCTTGGCCATCAAGGTGGCGGTTCCAAGGATGGGCTGCCGGATTGGTTGGGCTGGGTTGCCGGATGACCTTATCAAATTAAACGCAGATAGGTCTGTGTTAGAGGCCGGGAGTGCGGGAGGTGGTTTTTTCGTGCGGGCCGAGAGCTTGTTTTGACCTTCTCAGTAGGTTTTGAGGATTGCTCAAATATGATGGCGGAAGACCTCGTTTTGTTAGAGAGGTTGAAATTAGCAAGTGCTAATCACTTGGTGATTGCTCAAATCGAGTGTGATTCCAAGGCTTTGGTTGACATAGTCCGTAAGGATTGTGATTGCCATTGTTCTATTATTTATGTGGTTCGTGAATTTCATTCTCTCCTCTCGACCGGTACGTCGATTTCTCATAATCATAGAGAGGCCAACTCGATGGCGAATAGCTTAGCTAAGTTGGGTCCGTCGTTTGGCAGTTTAAAATGCTTTTGGTCAAAAGGCGAGTTGCCTATTCCTTTTCAACAGGCCCTTGATAAGGGCTATGCAGGTTTTCAAACTTTCAGGAATTTGTAATTTTCTTAGAGTAAGGTTGGGCGCCTATGTGTGTTGGCTCATTTATCCCCCCATCTCTTTATATTTTTTCATTTGTTCTATTAACTGATACGGTCTTGTCAAACCTCTCACCACTTTAAAGAGGTTTTCTATCAAACAAAAAAATTAAAAAATAAGAGTCACAATGAGTACAATTTTCATTTTTTTTTTCTTTTAAGAAAATAATGTAATTAAAATAATTTATCTGTTAGCACCTAATCCCATGAAACTGTGACAGATTTATTGCATCATTTTTTTTTTGAAAGAATGAAAAAGCAAATGATGAAAGAAATATATTTTCAAACACAGAAACATTGATAGAACTCATAAATAGCATGCTATTATTAATAAGGTTTTATTAGACATTTAAAATTTTAAGCTATAAAAACTTGGCCATTGATTTGCATCATATCCATGAATGGTATGCTTAGGTAGTATTTTCCCAATCATATTTTAGGATGGTAACATGGAAAAAGGAAATTATATATTTTAGGCTCCATAATTCTCTCGATTCCCTCCCTAATTATCTCTCTCACTCCTTTTCTACCTCTTGCTCTCTCTTGTTCTGTCTATCACTAGCAGTTATTCTGTCTCTCTCTCTCTCTCTCTTCTCCCTTCTCCCATTCCTCTCATCTCTGATACCACTTGTTAATCGTGTGACCAACTCGAACTAGGCTCCTGATACCACTTGTAGGAGTACTTCACACAGTGGGAGATCACACGAACAAGGGCTTGATATACATGGATGGGCACCAATGTAACTTAAAAGCTTAAGCTCATAAGTCTTGGGCCCAAATCATTTATGTAACCCACTTTTATTTTATTTTTTATTTCTTTTCGATGTGGGATAACTTGCATGTAGATATCTTAACACTTACCATTGACAAGAACCTCAACACCAACATGACAAAGCAAACTCTTTGTTAAGATTGTTTCGCCTCTCCAATCTGCCTTTGTTCCAAAGAGTGTTATCTCATATAATTCCATTTTTGTCCCGAAAATCCTTCATTCGATGAAAAAAAAGATGGGATACAAAGGTGGATGGATATCAATTGTGATATAGAGAAGGCTTATGACCGCATCCAATGGGGCTTCTTCAAGCAAATTCTCACCAACCTTGGTTTTTGTGATACTTTGATTCAGTTGGTTGGGCAGTGCATTGCTACAACTTTCTTTTTCGTCTTGGTGAATGGGAGTTCACAAGGCTTTTACAAGCTTGAAAGAGAGCTTCACCAGGGAGACCCTGTCTCCTCCTTCCTCTTTATCTTTTCTCTAAGACACTCTCTTGAATTCTTTTTAGAGCTGAGTCCCAGAATACCATTTGATGTAGGGAAAAAAAAATACATGTCTAATCACTCTGCTACACATGGCATATCTCATTATGAGTTTTCACATGATCAAAGTAAAGTTGGTGAATCAGGGCACGCAGTATATGTATAGGACATTAGACATCTCAACGTGAGAGAAATGACAGCTCATAAAGGATCAAAATGGCGAAGTTTTGTACACATAATTAAAAAACCTAAGGCAGACAACAAAAGCATCAGTCATCCCAAAATAAATTTGCGCAAGAAACTTCAACAGATAAACTATAAATAAATCACTCAGGAAACAAAATAGGTGAATCAGAATGCGTAGCATACAAGTAGAACACTGCACATATCGATGTAAGAAAAGTGATAACTCATAAAAGACTTACAAAATGCACTTTGTATGCATAATTGACTGGCAAATCTCGACTCCCTAAAAACCTCGAGCAGGCAACATCTAACATCATACTATTAAGTCTCCCACCAAAGACTTTTCCAGCTCATGGAAATCATATCAAATATCATTTTTTCTCTATAAATAGAAGTTATTGCAAGTGCTAAAGGGGGAGATAGATAACTGGTAGGAAAACATATCACCCTTGAGCACAAACTCTTCTTGCTCTCTTATTCTGAAAGCCCTAGAACTAACTTAGGCATCGGAGAATCCCCAGAGGTAAAAACCCCATTGGCCCTCCGACGAATTTTACGAGCCTTTTTCTTGATTTCCTTATATGTAGGTCCAACAGTGATGACATTTGTCCTTGGCGCATATTCGATATCAACAGATTGGCACCGTTTGTGGGAAAATACTTCTTGATCTTGTTAAGTGGCAAGAACTCATCTGTTACAATGTCGTATAAGAACCCCACCAAAAACGTTATCGGACCTACCACTCGGAGTCAGTACCTCAACCCCAAACTTCCTACTATCCAAGAACTCGACCCTTTCGGGCAAAACCATTATAAATCACTGGATGAACCAACTGGCCAGGAACAACCACCAAGGCCTAACTCTTGTACCCAGGAAAACCAAGAAATCACCCCTATGCCAGCTCCCGTTGCTCCAATAATTCAAGAACAACTTACGAAACTCACTCAGCTCGTCACAAGCTTGGCCGCCAGACTCGATGAACAAGCTTGCCCTCCTCCCCTTCAGCACCAACGGAGCCCTTGGACAACGAGGCAACTTGAACATAACGGGCCAACCCATAGCCATTTCGTTACAGGATTGACATCTTTATCCAGTTCGAAGTCCAAGGACCTTGCCACTTCCAAAAACTACCTAGATTTGAACAAAAAGTTAAAATAAATGGATAGAAAGATAGTGGAGGCCTTCCGAGTAAGGAGCACTAATGTCTTAGACAGCTTAAGCTCTTAGACCCCTTATTTCAACCAAGAAATCCTTGATGCTCCCCTCCATCGACGTTTACGAATGCCGATCATGAGAGCCTACGACTGATCCACTGACCCCATGGATCACCTCCAGATCTATAAAACAACCATGATGCTGCATCACCATTCAAACGTCGTAGTGTGTCGAGCCTTCCCTTTGACTCTCAAAAAAGCTGCTAACACCTAGTATTCGCACCTCAAACTAGGAAGCATCAACTCCTTCAAGGAACTAAATCGTGCCTTCACAACACATTTTCTCAACAACAAGGGACCTCACAAGACTTTGAAAAGCCTCTTCAGCATCATTTAGCATATGAGAGAGAAGCTCCGAAAATATATCTCAAGATTCAATACCCCAGCCTGAGAGATCCCAGACCTTGACTTGGTCGTTCAGATCTTGGCATTCAAGAATGGACTCATATCTGGATCGTTCAGTCACAAACTCACCAGGCGTCTTCCCAAAGACATGAACGACATTCTCGATTGAGTTGAAGAATGCATGGTCACTAAAGACGATCAGGCATTTCGAAAGAAGGGAGGAGGAATAAAAAAAAAGAAAAGAGATACCCACGAGCCTAAAGACAACACGACGAAGAACCCTTGCTAAGAGGGCAACGAAAAAACCCCACACATGTTCGAAAGCTTTTCTTTTCTCAATGTCTCCAGAACCAACATCCTCATGGGTGTTCAAAACCGTGACATTCTTTGATGGCCTAAAAACCCACTCAACATGTAATACCCATATTCGTAAAGTAAAGGTAAAGAAGTAATTTAATAAATATGATATGGAATTAAAATAATATATACATATATATACACACACACGTGAAGGATTTAGTATTGAATAAAATAATTCTTAAAAAAAAACCGGACGCGTCCAACATGGGGAAAAGGAAAAAAATAAAAAGAAAAAGAAAAAATGAGGCAACAGGTGATGCCACCTGCTGCCAAGAGAAAAGTGGAGTTATGAATGTTGGCCAGCACATCTTGGTGCATGGCAAACAAAGGGGTGGGGTGGGGTGCTGAGACTTCACTTATATATATATATATATATATATATTTATTACTTTCCAAATCCTGTTTGGTTTTCTTCCTTCTACTATTCAAACTACTCTATTTCTCTAAACACTTGGGGACCGAAAGAAAGGTTAAAAGAGCAAAATTTTGAAGGGGTTTAAGGGAGAATGTTATAGAGAGTCACGGGAAATGATGAGAGTCATAAAATGCTTTTTAACAATGGTTAATTGTTAGCATTTTATGATTGATATCGGTATTTATTGCGCTTTTATATGTTAATAACTCTAAAGTACTATTATTGGACCACTGACTTATTTTAGTGAAATTTTCAGGTACTTTGAGTTTAAAAGAGAAAAAGAAACGATTGTTGCTTAAAAGGCCAAGATCCCATGCCTCTGGAAGGACAAGATGGACTGCTTCCTGAACTGCGATCGAACGCACAAGCAGTGCGATCGAGCGCACATCCCACATCGACCAAGAAGTACTCTGCAGTGCACATGCGATCGAGCGCACAAGCAGTGCGATCGAGCGCACATCCCACATCGACCAAGTACTTTGCAGCGCAACTGCGATCGAGCGCACAAATCTGCGATCGAGGGCAATAAGGCTGCAATCGATCGCACTCGGGCAGTATCCCACATTGGTCAGAAAACATATAGCATTCCGGGAGTTTTCCTATAAAAATCCCCATCCACTTCAGCTTTTGGCATCAATCGATCAATCGGAGCTCATCTGAAATCATCAGAGAGTGAATCCAGAGGGCTTTTAGGACGAATCCGAAGTATAATTTTGGAGGGCAAGCTGAGGAATCGCTGAAACTTTCGCTACTAAGGAGGAGATGCTCGCTGAGAGGCCGAAGGCAACTTAAGGAAGCATGAGCTCCATGGCCGGCTAGTCTCCAAGCAAGGCGAAGGGATAAATCTCTAGGTGTAGTTGTTCTTATTTTCCTTTATTTGATTCAGTTGTAGTTTGGTACTATTTTCATTAAACATTGTTATGTTTTATTCTTTAATTTAATTAGTAGATTTCTTAGTAGTCCGGTGATTGCATGCTTCTTTTCCATATAAGTCTAGTCATGCTCTTCTTATGTGTATTTGTTTGGGTGTGATTGAGTCCGGTAGATCTCTTTTATAGATTTGTCCATTGTTGCGGTATTGTCATTTAGATATATTGTTATCTTTTGATAATTTATAAGTTAGGTCATGTGTGCTTGAAAGTAAAGAATAATTCATATCAATTACATTAGGGTTTATACATGCACTTTAATTGAATATTTGCCGATTGCCTGTTTGGGATGTGAAACTTGCAATCGAGATAAAAACAACTGAATCAAGTTAGGATTAAGGCAACGAACCTAGGGAGGATTTCCAGAACCTTGCTGTTTCTTTATTATATTATTCAATCATCCATACAATTTTCATAAAATCAACAAATCAGATTCTTTCAATCAATCTTTTATCGTTTATGTTCAAATTTACACCTTCTTTTGTAATTAACTTGTTTCCCTGTGGAATCGACACCCCAAAACTGTACTACAACTACCGCGTTATATTTTGGGCGTAATCAAATTTTGGCACCGTTGCCGGGGAAACATGCTTAAATGCAAAGAAGATTGTCAACTTTTGACATGATGATAGAAGAGTTGTAAATAGTTTTTCTTTTTAGCAGCTATAAAGGCGGTAACTTTGTTCCTTCTTTTTGCTTGTTACATTAAATTTTTATTTATTTTATTTTATTTTATTCTTTTTGTTTTATAGTACTTCCTATTGTGTGATCTTGCATGCCCAGATATAGAGACACTTTGGGCAGATTTGCTTGTAGGCCTGTGCTAGAGTCAGGGTTAAACTTTTTAAACCTTTTAATTGATAATCCATCTAGTCCCGAGGAAATGAGTGAAGACGAAGATCAACCTACTAGGACCCTTCAGGATTACCTCCACCCTACATACACAACCACACCATCTTGCATCATGTTTCCAGCCAACATTCCCCAATTAGATATTAAAACAGGGATGATACAGTTACTCCCTATATTTTATTACATGGAAAACGAGAACCCATATGTGCACATTAGAGAGTTTGAGGAAGTAGTTGCGACTTTCCATAGTCAAGGTGCAACTGTTGACATTGTACGACTTAAGTTCTTTCTTTTCACTTTGAAGGATAGAGCCAAGAGTTGGCTATACTCACTGAGACCACGATCTATTAGATTGTGGACTGAGATGACTCGGGCTTTCTTTAACAAATACTTCCCTCAACATAAGACTAATGCGTTGAAAAGACAAATCTCCACCTTTGCACAAAAGGAAAACGAGACGTTGTATCAGTCTTGGGAGAAATTTAAAGAGCTGTTAAGTATGTGTCCACACCATGGGTATGAAAATTGACATTTAGTAAGCTATTCTATGAGGGTCTTACCTATAGAGAACGCCAATTTGTAGAGATGATGTGCAATGGGGAATTTCTGTAAAAAGACCCCGATGAGGCTATTGAATACCTTAATGAGCTCGCTGAGAAAGCTCATACATGGACTGGACCTAGTGCTACTGAAAGCACGAATAGGTCATGACCTATAGGAAACCCCAGTGGTGGAGGAATATACCATATTAAGGAAGAAGATAACCTGAAAGCTAAGGTCAAATTGCTCACTAGAGAGTTAGAGGTATTGAAAACTAAGGGCTCAAAGCAAACACATGTGGCTAATCATGCCGAGTCGTTAGAGCCGTGCTTTGTGTGTGGCGGGGTAGATCATCTTGCCTAAAAATGCCCCACATTTATTGATATGAGAGGGCTGTATGAGGAATAATGTAATGCCTTAGGTATGTACAAGAAGCCTCTTGCACCTTTCTCTAACACTTATAATCTGGGGTGGCGGAATCACCCCAATTTCATATAGAAATATGAAAATCAGCAGCATACACAGCCCCCTAGATCATCCCCTGCACCTTATCATGCACCCTTATCCTTTAGGAACTCCTTAGAAGATACCTTACAGGCTTTTATAGAGGTACAAGGTAAGACAACCCAAAGGGTTGAGGCATTAATTACGCAGGTGGTTGAAGAGAATAAAGAAATTAGGAGCCAAGTGTCCAAATTAATGGGCTTCTTAAGTTTGATTGAGCGAGGTAAGTTCCCTTCCCAAGCTCAGTCCATACCTCGCGGTCAATATGTGGCACAAGAAAATTTGAAGGATGTAAATGCCATTGTGACCCGAAGTGGTAAGTCACTGCACATCTCACCAATGAATTAATTTGAGGATGTGGAAAAGAGTCAAACTTGTAGTAATATCGAGCTATCCAAAGACCCTGAAGTGACCAAAAGTCCTGTTAAGGCACCATTCCCTCAAGCCTTGAAGTCAACCAAGAAAAATTTGGACTTAAATAATGAAATCCTAGAGAACTTGAGGCAAGTGAAACTTAATCTTCCTCTTTTGCATGTGATTAAACAAGTTCTCACTTATGCAAAAGTTCTCAAAGATTTATGCATAATTAAGAGGAAACACCATATCAAGAAAACTGCATTTCTAACTGAGCAAGTTAGTGCTTTAATTGAGGAAAGAATTCCCCCAAAATACAAGGATCCAGGCTATCCTACCATTGCTTGTAGCATTGGAAATCATGAGGTTGGACAAGCCTTGCTAGATTTAGGAGCTAGTGTAAACCTGATGCCATTTTCCATTTATTTACAGTTAGGTTTAAGGGAAACCAAACCAACCAACGTGGTGCTACAACTGGCTGACCGTTCAGTCAAAGTATTATGGGGTGTGGTAGAGGATGTGTTGATTCAGATTGATAAATTTTACTATCCTGTTGATTTCCTAATCCTTGAATCCACTTCTGTTGTTGACACTAACTCTAGAATTCCTTTGATTTTGGGTAGACCTTTCCTTGCTATTGCAAATGCTCTTATTAATTACAGGAATGGACTCATAAAGCTGTCTTTTGGAAACATGACCTTAGAAGTGAACATTTTTAATGTTGCAAAACAGCCCGAAGATGAGGACGAAAACCACCAGCTATACATGATCGAGTCACTCATCGATGAGGGAGTTTCCATGGCTCATGATTTTGATCCTTTTAAGAGTTTTTTTGTTAATTCTGAGATTGATTTATTTGATGATAAAACTGATATAATTGATACTTGTGCTGTTTTTGACAAATCTCAGGATTATGACATTCGGGGATGGCACCTGAGGTTTGAGGAGTTGCCTGACAGAAGTGAAAAACAAATCCCCTCAAGTGTGGAAGCACCTAAAGTCGAATTGAAGCCACTACCTAAGGGTTTAAAGCATGTCTTTCTCGGTCCAGGTGATACTTTTCCTGTTATTATTTCATCCGAATTATCTGAGACCCAATGTGAGAAATTAATTCAGACCTTAATTGCACATAAATCAGCTCTAGGATGGAGCATGGCTGATTTGAAGGGAATTAGTCCCCTGATCTGCTCCCAGGAAATAAATTTGGATGAAGGAACCAGTCCTCGTAAAGACCCTCAACGTAGACTTAACCCCACTATGAAAGAAGTAGTGAAAAATGAAGTGCTGAAACTGTTAGATGTGGGTATTATATATCCCATAGCTGATAGTAAATGGGTAAGTCCTACACAAGTTGTTCCCAAAAAGTCCGGAGTCACTGTGGTAATGAATGACCTAGGAGAGTTAGTCCCTACCAAACTTGTGACCGGGTGGCGTATGTGCATTGATTACAAAAAATTAAATGTTGCCACCCGGAAAGACCATTTCCTACTCCCTTTTATTGATCAAATTCTTGAGCGTGTAGCTGGTCATCCTTCTTACTGTTTCTTAGATGGTTATTCTGGTTATTATCAAATTGAAATTGCATTAGAAGATCAGGATAAAACCATGTTTACTTGTCCCTTTGGTATTTACGCTTTTCGTAGAATGCCATTTGGATTATGTAATACACCTGCCACTTTTCAACGTTGCATGATGAGTGTTTTTAGTGACATAGTTGAAAATTGCATGGAGGTTTTTATGGATGACCTAACTGTTTTTGGATCTTCATTTGATACATGCTTAATGAATTTGGAAAGAGCATTAATTCGATGTGAGGAAAAAGAATTGGTTTTAAAATGGGAAAAATGTCATTTCATAGTACCATCTGGTATTGTCTTAGGGCATATTGTCTCTTCTAAAGGAATAGAGGTTGATCAATCTAAGATTGAATTAATCTCTAAATTGCCTACACCTAAGACAATAAAGGATGTGAGATCTTTCCTTGGTCATGCTGGCTTTTATAGGAGGTTTATACAAAATTTTTCCAATATATCTAGACCACTATGTGCCATCCTAATTAAAGACGCCCCATTTGAGTGGACTCAAGCTTGTCAAGAGGCATTTAAAACACTGATTGGCAAGCTTACTTCAGCACCTATAATGCAGTCACCTGATTAGAATTTACCCTTTGAAATCATGTGTGATGCTAGTGACTACGCTGTAGGTGCTGTTCTTGGACAACGAAGAGAGGGAAAACCTTTTATGATTTACTATGCTAATAAAACTTTGAATAGTGCTCAGATGAATTACTCCACAACTGAAAAAGAATTGCTAGCTGTAGTATTTGCTTTAGATAAATTTAATGCATATTTAATTGGTTCTCTTATCCTTATTTTTACAGATCATGCGGCTCTCAAATACCTTCTTACAAAGAAGGATGCTAAGGCACGCTTAATACGATGGATCCTACTCCTACAAGAATTTGACATCACCATCACCATCAAGGACAAGAAAAGAGTAGAGAATGTAGTGACTGACCATCTTTCAAGGCTCACATTTGAGGACACATCTGATGACATGCCAATCAAAGATGACTTTCCCGATGAGCATTTACTTTCTGTTACTTCCTTACCATAGTTTGCTCATATCGTGAATTATTTGGCTACAGGTGGGATACCAATGGATTGGAGCGCTCAAAACAAGAGGAAATTTTTATTAGGATGACCCCTATCTTTTCAAGTACTGTCCGGACCAAATTCTAAGGCGTTGCATCCCTAATGAAGAGATTGCAAGTGTCTTAGAATTTTGTCATTCCCAAGCTTGTGGAGGCCACTTTTCAATGAAAAACAACTGCTGCAAAAATTTTGCAGTGTGGATTTTATTGGCCTACCTTGTTCAAAGATGCAAACACCTATTGTTGCTCATGTGAAAGGTATCAAAAGTTAGGAGTTGTGTCTCGTCGAAATATGATGCCCTTAAACCCTATTTTGGTAATTAAAATCTTTGATTGTTGGGGCATCGATTTTATGAGACCCTTTCCTCCTTCCTTTGGATACCTATATATCATTGTGGCAATAGATTATGTATCTAAGTGGGTAGAGGCAGCAGCTTACTGAAGCAATGATAATAGAACGGTAATTAAATTTCTTAAAGAAAATGTGTTATCTCGATTTGGTACATCACGTGCTATAATTAGTGATCAAGGTACATATTTTTGCAACCGTTCTTTTGAAGCTTTGATGCGAAAATACGGGGTATTACATAAAATTTCTACTACCTATCATCCTCAGACTAGTGGGTAAGTAGAGCTTGCTAATAGGGAGATTAAACAAATTTTAGAAAAAACGGTTAACCCATATCACAAGGATTGGTCTCTGAGACTAGTTGATGCACTTTGGGCTTACTGTACAGCTTTTAAAACTCCTTTAGGTATGTCACCTTATTGGCTTGTTTTTGGAAAGCCTTGCCACTTACCTGTAGAGCTCGAGTATCGAGCATATTAGGCAATTAAATCTTTTAATTTTGACATAGGAGAAGCCGGTAAGCTTCGGAAATATTAGTTGACCGAGTTAGAGGAGTTAAGGAATGATGCTTATGAGAACTCTAGAATCTATAAGGCTAAGATGAAAGTATTTCATGATAAAAATATTTTGAGGAAAACGTTTAAACCTAATGATCGGGTGTCCTTATACGACTCTAGACTCTATAAGCATTCTGAAAAACTTCGGTCGAGGTGAACTGGCCATTTTGTGGTGAAAAATGTTTTTGAAAATGGGGCGGTAGAAATTGAGGATACTAGAGATAACCGGGTCTTTAAAGTCAATGGTCAACGCCTTAAGATATTAATGGATAGGCAAGATCCAGAAGTGAAAGACATTCCGCTTATGGATCCTGTCTACTTAACTTGACCACACAACAGAGGTACAATTTTTTTCTTTTATTTTTGTGTTGTTTATTTGTTTTGTTTTTTTTTATTATTGAATGCACTGTAATTTTAATTTTTAGTGTGCTAACACACAGTAGGAGTCTTAATGGTACACCACAGTTGCTTTCTTTTTGTTTGTTCTATATTGTAGATCGGATTTTCAACAAGAAGTTTAGCATGCAGTTCATATGGAGGTGCACAAATTTCAGCTTCCGTGCACTTTTACTTACAAAGAGAGTTTCCTTTAACTTTTCTTTAACATTGAGGACAATGTAATTTTTCAGTTGGGGGTGGAGTAACATATTTTTTTCATTGAACTGCTTGGTGTCATCTTTATTTTTTATTAGCATGCCTTGTGTTAGCCTTAGAGTCAATTTACATGTCAATGATATAAACTTAATTGAGATAGCAAATAGCATGTAGAAGAAATTAAATCTCGCTTCAGTTTGAAAATAATTTAAGTATCAATCTTTATTTGGTTAGAGACTCTAGTTTGTGGTAAGATAGTATGATTAGTCTTAAACATTTAGAGAAATTTTATGTGTGATTCTTTTGTGAACATTTTTGCGGTCTCGACAAGCTCTAGAACTTACTTGATAACCACTTGAGGTGAATTCCTAGAATGCACATTACTTAGGATATGCTATAGGCCATTTTTGGACTGTTTGAGCCTGTTAAACCTACCATTGCTATATTTACCACTAGTAACCTATTTGAGCATTTTCTTGAAAAAGAATTTGAGCATTGTTTCTTTCAATAGCCCATTTACTCACCCTTATGAGCCTAAGGAGAATATTTTATCGTTACCTATCTCTTAAAAGAACTTTGTTATATACATGTCGTGAGAAGCACTTAAAAGGAGTAATGGTGGAAATATGAAAAAAATATCACTACCACAACCCAAGTACATTAAAGGAGATAAGTTAGGGGTTGTAGAAGAAAAAAAAATGATGAAAAAAGAGGTGAATGGTCTTATGCCAATATACAAAAGAAAAAAAAAAGAAAGAGAAAAGTGAATTATGGCAAAGAAAAAAAAAAGAAAAGAAAAGTGGTGATTTGAGAAAAATGCTCGAAAAATGGTTGAAAAAATTGGGTGTTGAAGTAAGGCTATCTAGTGCTTAAAAATGGTTGTGTTTAAAGCTAAGAGATTGAGTTCTTTTACTTGTGAATCCTTCCCATTCTTTCTTAACCTTTACCTTAGCCTAACGTTACAAGCTTATTAAAGACATATTGATCCAATGTAATGTGATTTTTCTACAATAGTGGAGAGTGGTTTGAAATGTAAGCATATGGAGCTTGTTTTTATGATTGATGTCGCGCAATTTATCATGTTTTAGAGGCCAAGACTTGTATTCACGAATGTTATGCATAAAATCATCCGGATATTCGGATTAATGGATTGTGATAAAATGGATGTTAAGAGTCAATAACCATTTTAAGATTGATGTTTGGATTACTTTTGGATTTGAGTGAAATTTAATGATTCTATGTGTCGTATGTTATGTGTGATTTTTTAGACAAAATGTGAATTACTCGTGGTTCAACGCTAGCATTGCTTTACTTTGTTTTTAACTCCCACCATAGAATTCATCTCTTATTTTCGCTTGAATTGCTAGGGACTAGCAATAAGCTAGTTGGGGGTTGTGATGATAGTCATAAAATGCTTTTCAACAATGGTTAATTGTTAGCATTTTATGACTGATCTCGGTCTTTATTGCGCTTTTATGTGTTAATAACTTTAAAGTAATATTATTGGAGCACTGACTTATTTCAGTGCAATTTTCAGGTACTTTGAGTTTAAAAGAGAAAAAGAAACGATCGTTGCTTAAAAGGCCAAGATCCCATACCTCTGGAAGGACAAGATGGACTACTGCCTGAACTGCGATCAAGCGCACAAGCAGTGCGATCTAGCGCACATCCCACATCGACCAAGAAGTACTCTGCAACACACATGCGATCGAGCGCACAAGCAGTGCGATCAAGTGCACATCCCACATCGACCAAGTACTTTGCAGCGCAATTACGATCGAGTGCACATGCGATCGAGTGCAATAAGGCTGCGATCGATCGCACTCGGGCAGTATCCCACATCGGTAAGAAAACATATAGCATTTCGGGAGTTTGCCTATAAAAACCCCCATCCACTTAAGCTTTTGGCATCAATCGATCAATCGGAGCTGATCTGAAATCATCAGAGAGTGAATCCAGAGGGCTTTTAGTAGCAATCCAGAGGGCTTTTAGGATGAATCTGAAGTATAATTTTGGAGGGCAAGCTGAGGAATCGCCGAAGCTTTCGTTACCAAGGAGGAGATGATCGTTGAGAGGCCGGAGGCAACTCAATGAAGCATGAACTCTATGGCCGGCTTGTCTCAAAGCAAGGAGAAAGGATGAATCCCTAGGTGTAGTTATTCTTATTTTCCTTTATTTGATTCAGTTGTAGTTTGGTATTATTTTCATTAAACATCGTTATGTTTTATTCTTTAATTTAATTAGTAGATTTCTTATTAGTCCGGTGATTGCATGCTTCTTTTCCACATAAGTCTAGTCATGCTCTTCTTATGTGTATTTGTTTGGGTGTGATTAAGTCCGGTAGATCTCTTTTATAGATTTGTCCATTGCTGCGGTATTGTCATTTAGATATATCGTCGTCTTTTGATAATTTATAAGTTAGGTCATGTGTGCTTGAAAGTAAAGAATAATTCATATCAATTACATTAGGGTTTATACATGCACTTTAATTGAATATTTGCCGATTGCCTGTTTGGGATGTGAAACTTGCAATCGAGATAAAAACAACTGAATCAAGCTAGAATTAGAGCAACGAACCTAGGGAGGATTTCTGGAACCTTGTTGTTTCTTTATTATACTATTCAACCATCCACACAATTTTCATAAAATCAACAAATCAGATTCTTTCAATCAATCTTTTATCGTTTGTGTTCAAATTTACATCTTCTTTTGTAATTAACTTGCTTCTCTGTGGAATCAACACCCTAAAACTGTATTACAACTACCGCGTTATGTTTTGGGCGTATTCAGGAAGCTCTAAGAAAAACAAAAGGTAATAACGTGAAGTTTATTTTGGAAATCTAGCATACATGAAATTTCCCGGAATTCAATGTGAGAATTTTCAAAGGGTGTGAATTATGAAGGAAATGAAGAATAAATTAGAAATTTTAATATAAACATTATGTCAGGTGTTGATGATCAACAACCAGGAAAAATTGCTGAGAGGAGCAGAAAAGGCAAAGAAGTGATCCATGGGTAGCTCTAAGTGCTACGTGGTGAGTTAGATTTACTTTAAGTAATCGAGATAAATATGAAATATCTAGTGATAATATTAGAATAAACTATTAACTTATGCTTTGGTGATATATGAAAGTTGGTTGATAGGTGTGATAGGAATAAGGGATGTGTAGAGAATTATTTTATGAGAAATAATATTATTGGACTAATGAGTTGATTTAATAATAAAGGCGATAAGTGAAATTTTTGATGAGCTATGGTTGATGATTTGATATGATTTATGATGAGAGGAAATTTAGTGGATCTTGACGAGCTATGATTAATGATTTGATATGATTTATGAGGAGAGAAATTTAGTGAAAATTTTCAAATAATAATTTGAGAATAATTATGATAGCTAATTTAAATATTTGAATTCATGTTTATTTTTATATTATTGTTTATATGCATATTTCATATCATTGTTCATATGCATATGCATAAAATAAAAGAACCAAGAGGGGGCCAGTCTAAATGAAAAACCATGACAGCTGGTATATGCTAGAAATAAATAAAAACCGTGACAGCCGGTATTTGTTGGAAATAAATGAAAACTGGTATATGCTGGAAATAAAAAAAACCAGGAAGGGACCAGTCTAAGATAAAAACACGTCGACATGTGGGAAGTCATTCCCTAATAATAATTCATGCATTGCATCTGTTTTAAATATTGGTTATATTACTAAAATGCTGAAGTGTTGTTTGTTATTGTAAATTTATTTTATAGATGAATGAGTCTCACAGAGAGACAATTATGGTGAGAAAGAAACATAGAAGTATGATATGATAAGAACCATCTAAATGGTAGACATTATGTTGTGAACCTCATAATGAGGTAATTATGAGATAATTCATGGTTTTAAGGTCAACAAATATATAAGAAGAATAGATTAATAGAGAATGAGACTTATGATACGTGTAGTGATAATAGAATGCTATTATCAAGTTTTATGAGATACAAATGATTAAATATTAAAAGATTATTTATACAAATTGAATACTTCTAGTAAATTTAATTCACTAAGCTTGTGAAGCTTATCCCTCATTGTACAATGATTTTAGGTAGTGATGAGAGTCATAAAATGCATATTAATAGTATTTATTTGTTAGCATTTTAGAGTTGATTTAAGGCTGAATTACACATTTATGCCTTAATAATTCTAAAGTGTCATTCTTGGTATATTGATTTATTTTGATGCATTTTTAGGTATTTTGGGTTTAAAAGAGATGGAAAAGCTAACGTTGTTTAAAGCATGAAGATTCTATGCATATCGGAGTGAATGAGTGGTTTCGGAAGGACAAAATGAAGAGAAACCCATTTTTAGGGTTCCATGCCGCGACGAGGCAAGGTAAGGTTTGCGCTGTGGCCACCAGAACCATTAAGAAGCTGATCAGACAGTGCGCCGCAGCGAGGCAAAGTTTGCATCGCGGCCACCAGAACCATTAAGAAGCTAGGATTAAGTAGTGCGCCGCGGCGAGGCAAGGTTTGCGCAGCGGCACAGGAGCGTTTTTACAACCTTGCCGCGGCTCCTCTTTTCTAGGCCACGGCGCGGGCGCGATTGCCCTGTTTCTGTTTCACAACCTTATTAGGGCTTTAATGATATTTCTTGACCCAAAAATACCCTTGAACCTTCTGGGGTATTAATAGAACACTTATGATTTGCTGAAAAGGGGGTTAGGAATTAAGAGAGCTACCATATTCTTCTTCCTTAAGGTGATCAAGCATGAGCCTAATGTCCAACTAAACTCCAAGCAAGGCAAAATGATGAATTCCTAGGTGTAGTTGTTCTTATTTCTATCCTTGATTCAATTAAATGGATTGATTGTTAAACATTGTTTATGATTTACTCTTTGATTAAGTAAGAAGGAAAGGATTTACTCTTAATCTGGTGATTGCATCTTTCTCCTCCATATAAGTCTAGTCAAGCTCTTCTCATGTCAAGTTATTAGATGTGATTGATTTTAGTAGATTTATCTTATAGGTTTATCTATTACTGCGGTATTATTATTGAACTATATTGTCGCTTCTTAATAATTTATAAGATAGATCTTGTGTGTTTGGATTGGAATTAAAGAGTAATTTGTAGCAATTACATTAGGGTGTTTATATGCTTTGATTGAATATTTACCAATTGCTTGTTTGGGATATGAAACTAACAATTGAGATAAAACAATTGAGTTAAAATAAGAATAAGGCAACGAACTTAAGAAGAATTCCTGGACCCTTGTTATTTCTTTATTGAATTCTTCGTCATATTTTCACAACTCTCTAATATAATTTCATTAGTAAATCTCAAATTTTCTTATTCGAATTCTGTCGTTTAGTGTTAAAGTTTACACTTTCTCTTGTAGTTCACTTTCCTCGTGGGATCGACACCTCAGCTATACACAATAATCGCGTGTTAGTTTGAGCATAATCAAATTTTGGAGCCGTTGCCGGGGAAACGCGCTTAAGTACAAGGAAGATTGTCAACTTTGAGACAAGACGGTAATATTGTTCGTTGCTCTTTGTTTTGATTTTCTAATTTTTTGTTTTATTTGTTTCCCCTCTAATTCCTTTGTTGTATGCGTAGACTGAAAGATGCGCAAGGTAGATTCATTAAAAGACCCGAAATAGAGTTACCCTCTCTTTCCACGTCCAATAGTGAAAGATCGCCTAGATCAAATCATAGTGCACACCCAAACGAGAATTTAGAGAATTTTGTTAACATGGCCGAAAATCACAATGAGAATGTTGCTAGGACACTTAAGGACTACTTGCACCCTAACCGAACGGCCACACCATCTTGTATCATGTTCCCCCTAATGTTCAACAACCTGAGTTTAAGCCAGACATGATCTAATTGTTACCAACTTTCCGTGGGTTTGAGAATGAAAGCCCCTATGTCCATATTAGGGAATTTGAGGAAGTAGTAGCAACCTTTCAAAGTAGGGCTGATATGGTAGACACCGTCAAACTTAGGTTTTTCCCCTTTTCACTTAAGGAAAAGGCCAAGTTTTGACTGTACTCGTTAAGGCCTAGGTCTATAGGTAGTTGGGATGAGATGACCCAAGCCTTCTTCCAAAAGCATTTCCCAACCCATAAGATCAATAACCTCTAGAGACAAATCTCAAACTTTGCACAAAAGGAGAGTGAAACCTTATATCAAGTTTAGGAACGTTTCAAAGACCTTTTGAATTCTTGTCCACATCACGGGTATGAGAGTTGGCGAGTAGTTAGCTATTTCTATGATGGACTTCTAAATAGGGAAAGACAATTCATAGAAATGATGTGTAATGGAGGTTTTCTTCATAAAGATCCCAATTAAGCCATAGATTTTCTAGATGACCTATCGAGAAAAGCCCACACTTGAATGGGACCGAATGCCATGGAAAGTACTAAGAGAAATCAAACCGCTTGAATTTATCAACTTAAGGAAGATGATAGCTTTAAAGCCCGTTTAGAGGTCCTAACTAAGGAAATTGAAGTCATAAAAACCAAGGATACTAGAGCCCCCGAACCAGTTGCTAGGGTGGAGTCCCACGAACCTTGTTTTATGTGTAATGGGGTAGATCATGTACCTAGGGATTGTCCAACCTATTTTGAGATGAAGGCAAAGTGTAATGCTTTAGGTATACCCTTTAGGAAAACATACTCACCCTACTCTAACACTTTCAATCCCAGTTGGAAGAATCACTATAATTTTAGTTGAAGATTCGATACACAACCTTCTACCCACTCTAGTACCGAATGGAGACCGGAAGCAACTTCATCTAATGCACCACAACAATCCTTACCTTTGGAAGATGTTTTTAAGTCACTTATGTAGGTACATGCCAAAAGTGTGGAAGAGCAAGGCAAGATAAATCAACAGTTACTAGAGGAGCAACAAGGGATCAAAGAGGAACAAAAGGTGATAAAGAGCCAACTCACCAAGTTGACTAGTTTCTTGATGGTTCAAGAGTAAGGTTGTTTTCCTTTGTAACCATAACCTAATCCGAGGGGACAACATATGGGGCAAACCTCCAATTCTGATAATCAAAATGTTAAAGAGGTTAATGCCATGATTACTCGTAGCGGTTAGAAAATTGATGGACCCACTCTACCATCAAACTTGATTCCTAACACCGTGAGCAACAAGGATGAAGCCCCCCAGGAACAAGATGCCCATAGTGATTCTTTATCGGTGCCTTTCCTTCAAGCACTCCTTAAACCTAATGAGAGAAATTAAACATTAAAAGGTGAGATTCTTGAACAACTTCAGCAAGTTAAAATTAACCTTCATCTTCTTCATGTCATAAAATAGGTTCCCAACTATGCTAAAGTCATTAAAGATCTATGCACACTCAAGAGGAGGTACAATGTGAAGAAGACAACATTCTTAACAGAGCAAGCAAGTGCAGTAATTGATAGCAAGACACTGCCCAAGTATAAAGATCCAGGTTGTCCTACGGTGGCTTGCCAAATTGGAAACAAAGCTTGTGGCCAAACATTGCTAGATTTGGGGGCTAGTGTGAACCTCATGCCATACTCCATTTACTTGCAACTCAGCCTAGGTAAGATCAAACCCACTTCCGTGGTACTCTAACTAGCGGATCAATCGGTAAGAAAACCAAGAGGTATTGTGGAAGATGTTTTATTACAAATTGATAAATTCTATTATCCCGTTGACTTTTTGGTGTTAGATACCATTTCTATTGTGAATACGGAATCAAAAATTCCTTTGATACTTGGAAGGTCATTCCTTACCACCGCCAATGCCTTTATTAATTGTAGGAATGACCTAATGACATTATCATTTAGAAATATGACTCTAGAGGTGAATATTTTTCGAGTCTCAAGGCAGCCACATAAAGAGCATGAGTGTTTCGACACTTACATGATCGATGAACTTATTTTGGAGGATGAGTACATTAAAGATAATTCTAACTCTTTGGAATTCCTTCTTAATAATTTTGATTTTGATGATTCTTCCATTTATCTCTATGCCGTTAATGTTGTTGATGTTTTTGATAAGTTGCAGGGATTTATTAAGAAATCATAGCAACCATGCTTTGAGGAGTTGCCTAAAGAAAGAGAGGCACCCAAACCCTCTTCTGAGGAGACACCAACGCTTAATTTAGCCCTGCTACCCAAAAGACTCAAAAATGTTTTTTCAGGCCCAGATGAGACCTTTCTGGTAATTATTTCCTCTGAACTTAGTGATGTGCAATGTGATAAATTGTTGAATTTGTTAAGAGAGCATAAATCTACAGTAGGTTGGACCATGGCCGACATAAAAGGTATTAGCCCCTTAAGAAAGAGCTAACCCTCGTAGAGACCCACAAAGAAGGCTAAATCCAACTATGAAAGAGGTAGTTAAGAAAGACGTCTTAAAACTGTTAGATATAGGAATTATATATCCAATATCCGATAGTAAGTGGGTTAATCCAACCCAAGTAGTTCCTAAGAAAGCCGAGGTGACCATGGTAGAAAATGAAAATGGGCTTTTAGTACCAACTAAGGTAGTGACCGGGTGGCGTATGTGCATTGATTATAGAAAACTAAATTTGGCTACTCGAAAAGACCATTTTGCCCTTCCATTCATAGATCAAATTTTAGAATGGGTAGTTGGTCATCCTTTCTATTATTTTTTATATGGGTATTCGGGATACTACCAAATAGGAATTGCCTTAGAGGATCAAGATAAGACCACCTTTACTTGTCCTTTTGGTACTTTTTCTTTTCGTAGAATACCCTTTGGTTTGTGTAATGCACCGGCTACTTTTCAAAGATGTATGATGAGTATTTTTAGTGACATGGTTGAAAAATGTGTGGAAGTGTTTATGGATGATTTAACCGTGTTTGGAACTTCTTTTGATTCATGTTTTTCTAATTTGAAAAATGTTTTATGTAGGTGTGAAGAGAAGGGGCTTGTGCTTAATTGGGAGAAGTGCCATTTTACGGTGTTTTTCAGAATAGTCTTGGGCCATATAGTGTCTAAAAAGGGGATAGAAATAGATAAATCGAATTAATCTCTAAACTACCCACTCCTAAGAATATTAAAGATGTTAGGTCTCTCTTAGGGCATGCTGGGTTTTATAGAAGGTTTATTCAAAATTTTAGTGCTATCTCTAGACCCTTATGTAACCTTTTGATAAAGGATATTGAGTTTAAGTAGAGCCCCGAATGTGAGCAAGCCTTTAGGACACTTGTCTCTAAGCTTACAACCGCCCCTATTATGCAATCATCGGATTTTATCTTGCCTTTTAAGATTATGTGTGATGCTAGTAACTAAGCTGTAAGGGCTGTTTTAGGACAAAGAAGGGAGGGAAAACCATTTGTTGTTTATTATGCTAGTAGAACGTAGAACCTTGAATAATTCTCAAATGATGCACACCACAACCGAGAAAGAATTACTAGCAGTAGTATTTACATTGGATAAATTTCGCCCTTACTTAAATGGTTCACTTATCACTATATTCATAGATCACTCCGCCCTTAAATTTCTTTTCTAAAAAACGGATGCTAAGGCCTGTTTGATACGTTGGATTTTGCTTTTGCAGGAATTTGACTTGACCATCAAAGACAAGAAAGGGGTAGAAAATGTTGTAGTGGACCATCTATCTCGCTTGAAATTTAAGAATGATACTGATATTTTTCCCATTCGGGAAGCATTTTTGGATGAAAATTTTGTTTCAGTCCTTGATCACACACCATGGTATGCCGACATTACAAACTACTTGGTTTCCCGTCAAGTTCCATTACATGGAGTGCACAAGATAAGCGTAAGTTTTTGGCTGAGGTAAAGAATTTTATTGGAATGATCCTTATCTTTTTAAATATTGCCTCGATCAAATAATAAGAAGATGCATTCCAGATATGAAAGTTGATAGTGTATTAACTTTTTGTCATACCTATGCTTGTGGTGGTAACTTTTCTATTAAAAAGACAGCCGTGAAAATTTTGCAATGTGGTTTTTATTGGCCTACTTTATTCAAGGGTACTAATGAGTTTTGTCGATCATGTGAAAGATATCAGAAGTTCGGTTCATTGTCCCACCGTCATATGATGCCTCTCAACCCGATTAGTGGTGGGAATCTTTGATTGCTGGGGGATCGATTTTATGGGACCATTCCCACCTTCTTTTGGGTATCTTTACATTTTACTTGCCATTGATTATATTTCTAAATGGGTTAAAGCAATACATTGCCGCACTAATGATAATACAGTTGTTGTTAAATTTCTTAAAGATCATATTTTATCTAGGTACGGTACTCCACGTGTTATAATTAGTGATCAAGGGTCACATTTTTGTAACGGTTCTTTGGAGGCTTTAATGCGCAGGTATGGAGTCACCTATAAGGTTTCTATAGCTTATCATCCACAAACCAATGGCCAAGCGGAACTAGCAAATAGGGAGATTAAGCGAATACTGGAAAAAAACAGTAAATCCCAATCGAAAAGATTGGTTTTTGCGCCTATTGGATGCACTTTGGGCATACCAGACAGCATACAAGACGGTTCTTGGAGCATCTCCTTATCAATTGGTATTCGGCAAAGCATGTCACTTGCCGGTAGAACTTGAGCACATATCATATTGGGCTATTCAAAATTTTAACTATGACTTGAACATGTCCGGTGAGGAGAGGAAAATGCAACTTTGTGAACTGGAAGAGTTGAGGGATGATGCAATTATAATGCTAAGGACTTAAAGTCAAGAATGAAAACGGTGCATGATCAGAAAATACTCCGAAAAATTTTCGAACAAGGTAATAGAGTTTTTCTTTATAACTCGCAGTTATACTTCCATTCGGGAAAATTGCGATCACGATGGAAGGGACCTTATGTTGTGAAGAGTGTTTTTCCCAATGGAGTAGTAGAGGTTGAAGATCCTTCCAACGGTCGTGCATTTCAAGTTAATGGCCAAAGGTTGAAGCTCTACTTGGAACATGAACATGTTAAAGATAGGCCTGAAGAGATATCTTTGGTGGCCCCGATTTATCCTTCTTAATCAAGTATTTTCGTTCCGTTGTACATTAGTTTTAATTTTGTTAAGTCTTTGTTAATTTTAGAATTTTTATTTTTAGTTAATTCTATTTTAATTTTAATTTTTTTTATTTTGATTTAATTTAATTTTTATTTTTAGGTTTATTTTTATTAATTTTAGTTTATATTTTTATGCCGCTTATTTTTTACTTTTTAGCACAAACAAGAAGGCCCAGTGTGCGCCCCGGTCCAAGGTTCTCGTGCCTTGCCCACTCGAAACTCCTCAAATTTAAGAAGGCCCAGTGTGGCATGCTTTGCAAATAAAATTGGGGATTAAGTTTTCGCGCCGTGGCATGGGTAAATGTGCGTCGCGGCGCGAGGTCGCGATCAGGTTTTTAAAAACCTATTTTTCCCTCTTTGTTCTTCATTCTTTTTGAAAGAAAACAACAGCTTTTCTACTCTCTCTCAACTTCTCTCCAAATCCATCCTTACCCATCTATTTTTTTCTCATTCTTTCTTGATTCTAATACATTCCTTGAGGAATTTTTTCACTTAGATTGAAGATTTTGTTGCAAATTTGTCCACAAAGTTTTGGGTTCAAGAGGATTTCGGGATTTTAAGAGGATTTCGAGTTTGTGGGTATTCTCTCCAACTTTGGGCCGATTATTTATCAGGTAAGGTCGATTTCCTTCTCTTTGTTATGGATTTGTGATATTTGAGTGGTTGCATTTGAATTAGTTCTCTTGTCTTAGAACAATTTGATTCAAATGGCCCCTAAAACTAAGAGACAAAGGGGGAAACAGCCTCAAGAGTTTGATGATAGTAAATTTGTCAGTTTTAATGCTAGTGAGAGATATGTTAGTTTAATGCATGCTAGGAAACCCATTCCTAAAAGAGGTTTCAGTATCATAGAGAGGAGAAACCCAACTTTGTTTAAGATGATTGCTGATAGGAATTGGGGTGAATTTGGGTGACAACCACCTAATTCCATTATTAATGTGGTTAGAGAATTTTATGCTAAAGCGGAAGAGCATAGGAATGGAAAAGTGATGGTTAGAGGAAAAACAATTTCCTTTGACAGTGTATCTATTAATAGATTTTATTGGCTACCTGACATTGAGAATAGTGAATATATTGCTTATTTGTCTAATGTTGACTATGATGAGGTTTGTAATACACTCTATATTCTGGCCAGGACTTGGAAGATATCGGGTGGTAAGCCTAA
Source organism: Bretschneidera sinensis (assembly GCA_023935145.1). Lineage (NCBI taxonomy): Eukaryota > Viridiplantae > Streptophyta > Magnoliopsida > Brassicales > Akaniaceae > Bretschneidera > Bretschneidera sinensis. The sequence goes on from CM043699.1 coordinate 90,366,978, forward strand.
GACCTTTCCAGGTACTTCTTTGCTGTGAATGCTCGGGCTTGGCAATACTTTGTGTGTAAGAAGATGATGCCCGCTACGCATTATAGCGATGTTACTGTTGAGAGGGTTGTTCTTATTTATGCTATTTTGATGGGTATAACTATTGATGTGGGCCGAATTATATTTATTTCTATCATCCATACTGTGAGATAAAATCTTGGTCTATACTTCCCTTCCTTGATTACCCAGTTAAGCATCTGAGTTGGCGTCCAGTACAGTAGTGATGAAGAAGCACAACACCCCAAGAAGCCTATCGATGACGGAATGCTCAATGTTATTAAGGCAACGAGGTTGCAAGCTCCGGAAGAGCGAGCAGTGGCTGCTGGCCCACCTCCACCTCCTAGGTCTTTGACTATTATAGAGTGGCTTGAACGTTTATAGATTCGATTTAATGAGCATCAGAAATTCTTACAGGATAGGTTTGATCATTAGGATTGATTCTTAGCAAGGCAAGTAGACTATCATGCAGCGGTTTACTTTTCTTTTGGTCAGATGTACCAATACCTTGCTTCCACCGCTGGTTATGATATGGATCGCTTTCCCACCTTGCCACCCTATCCGAGTTCATCATTTGATCCCGCTCCAGATGAGGAGGACGATGACATGAAGGGTTAATTTTTGGGTTGTCTCTTGTTTGTTTCATTTTATTTTATTTTATTTTCGGATGACTGTATTAAATTTTATTCTGTACTCTTTTTTGGTTATCTTTATTTTTCATGCTTCATGCTTCATACTTCATTTTTCATTTTTAGTTATTTATTTAGTTTTGATGTGCTAACCTAACATTCGGTGGGAATCTTAATGTTACACCGTAGTTTCCTTCTTTTTGTTTGTTTTGTTCTACGTTAGAGATCGGAATTTCAAAAAGAGGAACAGTATGGAGTTCGAATGGTCGTGCACAATTTTCAGCTTCCTCGCACTTTTGGTTAATAAAGGAGTTTCCTTTACTTTTTCTTTCACATTGAGGACAATACAAATCTTAGGTTGGGGGTGGAGGAAACACATTTCTTATTCCATACCATTAAATTGTTTGGTGTCACTTTCCCTTTTTCGTTTTAATTCGTTTGTTAGGATAAATTGTTTATATATATATATATATATATATATATATATATATATATATTGTTTTTTCTTAGTATGCTTTGTGTTAGCTTTGGAGTTAATTTACATGTCAATGATATGAGTTTAATTGAGATAGCATATAGTGTTTAGAATAAGTTAAATCTTGCTTCGGTTTGAGAATAATTTTAAGTGTTGATCTTCATTTGGTTTGAGACTTTGGTTTGCGGTAAAATTACATGATTAGTCTAAAACATTTAGAGAAGTTTTATGTGCGAATGTTTTGTGAATACTTTTGCCGTATCGACAAGCTCTAGAACTTATTTGATAATCACTTGAGACGAAATCTTAGAATGCACACTACTTAGGATATGATGTAGGCCATCTTTGGATTGTTTGAGCCCTTCAACCTTACCCTTGTTATATTTATCGCTAGTTACCTGTTTAAGCCTTTTTCTTAAAAAAAAAATGAGCCTTATTTCTTTCGATAGCCCATTTACTTACCTTTATGAGCCTAAAAATATTCTATCCTTACCTTTCTTCTAAGAGAACTTAGTTTACACACATTTGTTGAGAAACACTTAAGGGGAGTAAGGATGAAAATATGGAAAAAAATATTACTACCATAACCTATGTACATTAAAAGAGATAGGTTGGGGGTTGTGGAAAAGAGTAAAAAATGAAAACGGAGGTGAATGGTTATGTGCTTAAAAAAAAGAAAAAAAAAAGAGAAGTGAATTATAGCAAAAAAAGAAGAAAAAAAGTGGTGAATTATTGAGAGAAATGCTTGAAAAATGGTTGAATGAGTTGGGTGTTGAAGTAAGATTATTTAGTGCTTAAAGAGGTTGTGTTTAAAATTAAGAGACTGAGTTCTTTTACTTGTTTAATCCTTCCCGTTCTTTCTTGACCTTTACTTTAGCCTGACGTTACAAGCCTATTAGAGACCTCTTGATCCGATGTAGTGTGATTTTTCTACATTAATGGAGAGTGATTTGAAAAGTGATCCTATAGAGTTTGAGTTGTGATTGATGTCACGTAATTTAATACGTCATTAAAGGCCAAGACTTGTATTCATGAAGGTTGTGCATAAAATCATCCGGGTGTTTGGATTAATGGTTTGTGGTAAGATGGATGTTAAGAGTCGATAACAAATTTTAAAGGTTGATGTTTGGATTGTTTTTGGACTTAGGTGGTATTTAATGATTCTATGTGTTGTGTGTTATGTGCGATTTTTGAGACAAAAATTTGAATTACTCTTGGATTAACGCTAACATTGTTTTATTTTGTTTTGATTTCTAATATAGAATTCATTTCATATTTTTTTCACTTGAATTGCTAGGGACTAGCAATAAGCTAGTTGGGGGTTATGATGAGAGTCATAAAATGTATCTTAATAGTATTTATTTGTTAACATTTTCAGGTTGATTTAGGGCTGAATTACACATTTATGCCTTAATAATTCTAAGGTGTCATTCTTGGTATATTGATTTATTTTGATGCATTTTCAGGTATTTTGGGTTTAAAAGAGATAGAAAAGCTAACGTTGCTTAAAGCACGAAGATTCTATGCATATCGGAGTGAAGGAGTGGTTCAGAAGGACAAAATGAAGAGAAACCCATTTTTAGGGTTCCATGCCGCGGCGAGGCAAGGTTTGCGTCGCGGCCACCAGAATCATTAAGAAACTGGGATCAGGCAGTGCGCCGTGGCGAGGCAAGGTTTGTGCCGCGGTGCAGGAGTGTTTTTACAGCTGTGCCGCGACTTCCCTTTTCTGTGCCGCTGCGCGAGCGCGATTGCCCTGTTTCTGTTTCACGACCTTATTAGGGTTTCAATGACATTTCTTGACCCAAAAATACCCTTAAATCTTCTGAGGTATTAATAGAGGGCTGGGAATTAAGAGAGCTACCATATTCTTCTTCCTTAAGGTGATCAAGCATGAGCCTAATGTCCAACTAAACTCCAAGCAAGGCAAAAGGATGAATTCCTAGGTGTGGTTGTTCTTATTTCTATCCTTGATTCAGTTGTATGGATTAATTGTTAAACATTGTTTATGATTTACTCTTTGATTAAGTAAGAAGGAGAGGATTTACTATTAATCAGGTGATTGCATCTTTCTCCTCCGTATAAGTCTAGTCAAGCTCTTCTTATGTCAAGTTGTTAGATGTGATTGAGTAGATTTATCTTATAGGTTTGTCTATTACTGCGGTATTATTATTGAAATATATTGTCGCTTCTTGATAATTTATAAGATAGATCTTGTGTGTTTGAATTAGAATTAAAGAGTAATTTGTAGCAATTACATTAGGGTGTTTATGTACTTTGATTGAATATTTACCAATTGCTTGTTTAGGGTGTGAAACTAGCAGTTGAGATAAAACAATTGAGTCAAGATAGAAATAAGGCAACGAACTTAGGAAGGATTCTTGGAACCTTGTTATTTCTTTATTGAATTCTTCATCATATTTTCACAACTCTCTCATATAATTTCATTCATAAAACTCAGATTTTCTTATTTGAATTTTATTGTTTAGTGTTAAGGTTTACACTTTCTCTTGTAGTTCGCTTTCCTTGTCGGATCGACACCTCAGCTATACACAATAATCGCGTGTTAGTTTGAGCGTAATCAGGTTGCAGGCAGGACAAATAATTTGGTGAGTTGAGATTCAGACAAAATCATTTTTTGTAAGCCAAGTACGTGTCCACATCCTCGGACTAATAAGAAAATAAAATAAAAATTTATTTGTAAATATTCATACATATTACGTTGTATATAATATTTAAGTCAAGATCAGAATGATGTATCTTCCCTGTTGAGGGTGATGGATTGATGTAAAAGTTTATGTTGGTATTATCTTTTTATTGTTGCATATATGTGTCGTGCTTCAAACTTGGACCTCAAATCCTCAGAAAGTTCAAGCTACAGACTTGGACATCAAATTTTCAAAAGCTCCAAGCTTTTAGACTTGGACCTTAAAACTTCAAAAAGTCTGAGCTATAGACTTGGACATTAAATCTTCAAAAGGTCTAAGCTTCAGACTTGGACCTCAAATCCTCAAAAAGTCTAAGCCACAGTGGACATCAAATTTTCAAGATGTCTAAAATTCAAACTTAGACCTCAAAACTTCAACAAGTTTGAGCTACAGACTCAGACATCAAATCCTCAAGAAGTTCGAGCTACAGACTTTGACATCAAAACCTCAAAAAATTCCGAGCTTCAGACTTGGACCTCAAAATTTTCAAAAAGTCTGAGTTTCAGACTTGGACTCCAAAGGTCTAAGCTTCAGACTTGGACATCAAAAGTTCAAAAAGTTTGAGCTTCAGACTTGGACTCCAAAGGTCCAAGCTTTAGACTTGGACCTCAGAACTTCAAAAAGTTTAAGCTTCAAACTTTGACTCCATAGGTCTGAGCTTCAGACTTAGACCTCAGAACTTCAAAAAGTCTGAGCTTCAGACTTGGACCTTAAAACTTCAAAAAGTCCGAGCTTCAGAGTTAGACTCCAAAGTCCAAGCTTCAGACTTGGACTCAAAAGGTTCGAGCTTCAGACTTAGACCTCAGAACTTCAAAAAGTCTGAGCTTCCGACTTGGACTCCAAAGGTCGAAGCTTGAGATTTAGATATTAGAACTCCAAAAGGTTCGAGCTTCAGACTTAGACCTTAGAACTCCAAAAGGTCTGAGCTTCAGACTTGGACCTTGAACTTTAAAACTTTCGAGCTTCAGACATGGACTCTAAAGGTCCGAGCTTCAGACTCAGACCTCATAACTTCAAAAAGTCTGAGCTTCAGACTTGGACTCCAAAGGTCTGAGCTTCAGACTTGGACTCCAAAGGTCCGAGCTTCAGACTTGTACTCCAAAGGTCCGAGCTTCAGACTTGGACCACAAAATTTCAAAAAGACCAAGCTTCAAACTTAGACTCCAAAAGTATGAGCTACAGGATTGAATCTTAAAAACTTCAAAATCCCTAAGAAATTCCACGTTGCTAGGAATAATGAATACTTCCTGAACTGCGTAACAGCACTTGGGGAAGTGGGGGTCATATGATGTAGGGAAAAAGTACCCATCTAATCACTCTACTACATGTGGCATCTCTCATTATGAATTTTCACATGATCAAAGCAAAGTTGGTGAATCAGGGCACATAGCATATGTATAGGACACTAGGCATCTCGGTGTGAGAGAAACAACAGCTCGTAAAGGCTTAAAATGGAGAAGTTCTGTTCACATGATTAAAAAACCTCGGGCATGCAACAAAAGTATTAGTCATCCCAAAAGAAATTTGCACAAGAAACTTCAACAGATAAACTATAAACAAATCACTCAGCAGACAAAATAAACGAATCAGAATGTGTAGCGTACAAGTAGATCACTATGCATATCGATGTAAGAGAAACGACAACTCGTAAAAGACTTACAAAATGGTGAAGCTCTGTATGCATAATTGACTGACAAATCTTGACTCCCTGGAAACCTTGAGCATGTGACATCTAACGTCATATTGTCAAGTATCCCACCAAAGACTTTTCCAGCTCATTGAAATCAGATCAAATACCATTTTTCCTATATAAATAGAAGTTCCTGCAAGCGCTAAAGGGGGAGACAAATAACTGGTAGGAAAGCACATCATCATTGAGCACAAACTCTTCTTACTCTCTTATTCTCGAAGCCCTAGAACTAACTTAGGCATCGAAGAGTTCCCAGAGGTAAAAACCTCGTCAGCCCTCCGACAAATTTTACGACTTTTTTTCTTGATTTTCTCGTGTGTAGGTCCATCAGTGACGACACGTGTCCTTGGAGTATATTTGGCATCAACATCATTCAGGGTTTCTTGGTGTCGAAGCAATGTACCTCAATCTCTCATCTGCTTTTTGCAGCTGACTTGATTATCTTATCTAAAGCTTATCAGAGTGAAGCTGCTACACTGTTTGATTGTTTTGAAACTTATTGTAGCTAGCCTGGGCAACAAATTAGCAAGGTAAAATCTAAAATTCATTTCAATAAGAATGTCAACCATGGTGCTCATAGACAGATCAAAGGCATCCTAAATCTAAAAATTCATTCTAATGTGAAATACCTTGGATTGCCTCTATTTGTGGGGAGAAGCAAGAAATTAACATTCTTTTGTGGTTCAAAAAGTCAAGAATAGACTGGCTGGGAGAAAGAACAATTTTTTTTTGGGAAAGTTATTCAGGCTCGATCGGTTCTTAATGAAGTCCCAAGATAGCCAATGTCAATCTTTATTCTCCTTGTGTGTATATGGGGTAAATTGGATAAGTTGACCCGTAAATTTTGGTTGGGGATTGATCCGATAAAGTGGCATGCTTTCATTCCTAAGAATTGGAGCTCGATTTGCCAATCTAAATTCATGGGCGGCCTTGGTTTCAAAAGGGCAAAGGACTTCAATCGTGTTCTTATTACAAAGCTTGTTTGGACTCTGTCTTGTAATGAAGATAAACTATGGGTTAAAGTTGTGGCTGGAAATTATTTAAAACACAAAAAAAATCTGTATTATCCTCTTAAGTGGTGCAACTCTCTTGTGTGGAAGGACATTTCGTCCTGCAAAAACATTGTTGCTAAGGAAGCTTGTCGGAATTGATTTATGGGAGGACCCGCGGATTCATTCCCTGCCATCGTTTATTCCTTATAGCCCTCCATTTGTAGGTGTAAAATTGGCCAATGATCTCATTGACTATGCTAATTGATATTGAGATATCCAAAAATTGGACTTGTGTTTCAGTTAAGCTGAAAAAGGAAGCCATTCTGAAAATTCATTTGCCTTGTGTTTCCAGAGCGAACCGGTGGAGGTGGGTAGGTTGTCGCTCGGGGTGCTTCAGTGTCAAATCTGCTCTTTTAGTGGACCAATCGCATCGCTTCTCTCATGACCCATTACCTCTGAAAAATAGAATGATTTATGATCTACTTCAATTCATGAAATGCATAAGATCTTATGGTGGAAGATTCTTTGGGATCTCTTAACTAGGAAGATCCTGTTCAATGATGGTTCTTTTATTGTTGAGCAATGCGCCCTTTCTAGCCGTGAACCAGATTCAGGTGATCATCTATTCCTTTATTGCTTTATTCTCAACTTTTCTGGCTTAAGTCCCCTTGAGGCTTTCATATTGCAAACTTTCTGTTCAAGTCTATCACTTAATGGTTTTTGATCATGCTCAAAGCTAAAAAAAATGCAAGGAAAACAATGGCAAGGACATGAAAAAAATATTTTTTGTTTGCCTCAGTAGCTATGGGCATGGTTTGGCTGTGGAGGAATAATGCCAAGTTCAAGAATATGAAAGTAGACCCGATCCGTGTTGTCGCTCTTGTTACCAAATCGATCTCTGAATTGCAGGAAATCCTAATCAAAGAGATCGTCTCCCATTTTCAGTTGTGTTGGATGTCTCCCTTTTTTGGGCTTGGGAAGCTAAACTGTGATGTGGGTGGGCATTCTGTGTCGTGATGCCAATGCCTTCCCCATTAAAGCGTGGTCGTTTTTCATCGACTGAGTGGCTATTAGTGGCCACTGAGGAAAAGTGGCTGGAGATTATTGTTGAAGGTCAATCCCCCGCTGATTTATTTCCCACTTGATAATTAGCAGCTTGTGAACTTGTCCCTAAATGGGAAATTGATTCCATTAGACTCTAAATCCCTTATGTCAAGTTTCTTTCTTTTTTTTATCTGTAAATAAAACTTGTATTGATAAAAAATATTTACAAAATTCACTGGGCATACCCAAGGGATATACAATGAGAGCATATACAAAAACAATGAGGCTTACAAGAAAAGCCTAATATCAGGATATGTGGCATACATAATTCTATACACCTGAGTTTTAATTTTCCTGGTTAAGCAGTTTGATTGAACAGAGGTTCTTTCAAATTGCTTAGCATTTTTGGCCATCCAGATGCTGTGCACAGTGATTGCTAGAGCTGCTCTTTCGGCCTTAGCTTGGGGACCAGTTCCTTTAGCTTTCTTTTGTATCCACTTAATTGCACTATGCAAGGTTGACATTTCTCTTCTGCATCCTAACCAAAATCTAATAGAGTCCCATGTGGCCTTACTGATCCGACAAGAAAAGAACAGGTGATGTAGAGACTCTTCTAAGTCTTTGCATAAAGGACACAACTTGTCCTCCCTTTCAAGCTGAAGTCTGTCTTTTGTTAGCAACTGGCCTTTTATAGCTAGCCATAGAATGAAGGAATGTTTGGGTAAACTGCTGCTTTTCCACACTAAGGAAGCCCATCTGACCTTGTTGCCTTTCAGCCTTATAGAGTTATAAACCTTTATGATGCTGATATCATTCTGGTCTGACCACTCTAGCAAATTTCTTTAGGCCTGCTAGACTGAGTTTGCCTGCCTCACCAGTTCATTCCTAATTTCCAAGATCTTTTTCCATAGAGGGGAGTCATCATTCTTTGGACTGGTCTCCCAGATAGTTCTGCCTTGAATAAAATAGTGATGCACCCATTTCACCCATAGAGAATCCTTTTTGGAGTGAATGTTCCAAAGAGTTCTTGACAGAAGGGCTTTGTTCCAGCTTTTCAGATCAATCAGGCCAAGCCCACCTTCAGGTTTAGGTTTACACAGACCATTCCAGGCCACCAGAGCCTTTCTAGGACCAGACTGCCTGCCATTCCATAGGGCACATCCTGATGATTTTATCCACTTTGTAAGCTGGGATTGGAAAGATAGCTAGCCAAAAACATTCAACCCCTTGCAACACTGATTTGATTTGTTCAGTCCTGCCAGCATAGGAAAGGGAAGACTCAACCCAAGCATTAACATAAGCAGAGAGTTTATCCATAAGAGGAAAATAGTGTGCAGCATTCAATCTAGAAGAGGCTAAAGGAACCCCCAAGTATCTAAATGGGAGGTTGCCCTCCTATATACCTGTGATCCTTATGATTTCAAGCAGCTCAGAAGGAGGAATTCTAGCATGAAAAATATTGGATTTAGGTAGGCTTACATGCAACCCAGAACAATCATTGAAAATGTTAATGCAGTTCATAATCTGTCTAATAGACCAAGCTTCCCCTCTAGAAAAGAAGATCAGGTCATCAGCAAAGGCTAGGTGGGTGATTTTAAGCTTGTCACATTTAGGGTGAAATTTGAACCCCTCATCTTCTGTTAGTTTAGCTAGGAGTCTAGAAAGATACTCAAGAATGATCACAAAAAGATAGGGGGATAGAGGATCCCCTTGTCTAAGCCCTCTTTTACCCACAAAGAAGCCATAAAGGCTGCCATTAATAGACAATGAGTAGGCAGTAGAGGATACACATTCCATGACCCATCTTCTAAACTTGTCTGGAAACCCAAGACTGAACAACATACTGTTTGAAAAATTCCAATCAACTGTATCATAGGCCTTCCCGATATCTATTTTGATCATATATCTTGGAGAAATCCTCTTCCCACTGTACTTTCTGAGCAGCTCTTTGACCAAGTAGATGTTCTCAGTCATGCATCTGGATTTGATGAAGGCTGCCTGTACAGGGTTGACAATGCATCCCAAGATAGGGGAGAGTCTGGTGGCCATAATCTTGGATATGATCTTATAAACCACATTGCAACATGCTATAGGCCTGTAGTCTTCCACTTTGGAGGCATGCTTGTTCTTTGGGATTAAGGCCAGAGAGGTATAGTTAACCTATTTCAAGAGCTTCCTATTCATAAAGAATTCCTGCATAGCTTCAATCACTTCATATTTGATACCTCCCCAAGCCTTTTTGAAGAATCCGAAAGAGTAACCATCAGGGCCTGGAGATTTTTCTTCCCCAATACTCCAGAGAGCATCTTTGATTTCCTATTCTGTAACCTTTTTAACCAGAGTAGCATCTTGGGTCTCAGACACTTTAGGGCCTTCCTCTATGACATCCAAATCAATAGGACTATATTGACTAGAGGAACCAAGCAGGTCTTCATAGAATTTTAAAAATTCATGAACCACTTCAGACTCAGAAGTAATCAGAGAGCCACTGGAAACTTCCACAACAGCTATATGGTTCTTACTTGTTTTCCTTCTCATAACAGCATGAAAAAATTTAGACCTTCTATCACTGTTCATGAGATATTTGCAAAGTTCTCCTCTCAGCTTCTGCAAGCTTAAAAGCTTTATGTTTCTGCTCAGCCACTCTAGATTGAAGATCAGAGTCAAGGGGGTCCTCATGAAGTTCTTCTTGTATTCTAACCAGGATTTGGGATGCTTCAAAAGCCTTAGAAGAAATATGACTAAAATGCCTCTCATTGAGCTTTTTGAGATGATATTTTAGGATTTTCAAATTTCTGCACAGTTTGTACATTTTTGTCCCACCAATGGACCTACTCCAGTTAGTTCTCACAGTCTTATTGAACTTTTCATGCTCAGACCACATGTTAAAGTATTTGAAGGACCTTCTACCACCCCTTACTTCTTCCAGTAGATTGACTAGGCATGGAGAGTGATCAGAGAGGCACCCTGCAAGAAGAAATCTAGCTTGAGCTCTATAACCCCTCTGGTACCAAACACTGTTTACCATAACCCTATCCAACTTGCTCCAAATATGATTGTTGGACCAGGTGTATAAGCACCCAGTAGAGTTCACATCTGACAAACCAGTTTCACAACAGCACGTAGTAGGGTCCCTTAATTCATAATCTGAAACTGGGAGGCCATTTACTTTCTCATCTACAGCAAACACATTATTGAAGTCCCCCAGCACCAGCCAAGGAATATCATTCTCAAGCTAAAATTACACAGATTATCCCATATGGGTTTTCTAGATACAATGGAATTGAAACCATATACAAAACTCACAACAAATTTACAAGAAGAAATTAAACAAGTTACATTACAATGGATTACTTGAGGACTAGTGTCAAAAACAGAAAGACTGACCTTTGAAGGATCCCACAGCACCATAATTCTGCCTGCAGCATGGTCATGGAAGTTGTTAATCTGCCTCCAAAGACTAAATTTGTTGTCCATGATTCTGCTCAGCTTAGTCTCATCCAACTTTGTCTCCAAAATAACCATTATATCAATCCTGTTCTTTCTCATGAGGTGAAGAACCCCATTGTGTTTCAGGGGTTTATGGAAACCCCTGATGTTCCAGCTAGCTATAATCATTGATGGTACAGGGAGGCTTCCCAGCCCCCCCCACTTCCCTTCTTTCTGAGCTTTCAAAACAACTGATTTGCCTATCTTCTTCTTTGCATTTGCCTGAGCTTTCTCCAGTGCAGATATCTCTTTGTCAATCCCACTAGAAGAGAGAGGGACAATAGGATCTTTAAGTCTGCCTTTAGCTTTAGTGGGGTCAGAAGCTTTTTCTTGCTGGGTTTGAATGCATTCAACCCTGCCTTCCTTTCTCTTAGAGATCCTTACAAGGGTAGGCTCCTTGGATTGGACAAGGGCCTTAGTAGGTTGTTGCTATTTCCTTCTACTTGGGTCTTCCCCCACTGCTTCTTTAGATACAGAGATCACCCTCTTATCAGTTCTACTTGATTCCTTCAGCCCAACTTGACCTGATGCTTCTGCCACCTTTTCATTCTGTTTCTTCCCATGCTGCAGACTTAGAATGAAGCCTACATGAGTTAAGATCATGGCCTAGAACTTTACAACTAGAACAAAACTTTGGGAGGTTTTCATAGGAGACTTTTTGTTCATAGGCATTGCCTCCCAGAAGGCTAACTGTGACTGAAAATTTTATTTCCTTTGCTACATCAATCTCCACCAACAATCTGGCATAGGAAATTCTATCTTTGTTATTAGTAAACTGGTCAGCATAAATGGGCTTTCCAAGTTGAGTGCCTATCTTACTAAGGAAATTATCTGTCCAAATTTCAAGGGGAAGTCCCTTCAATTGAATCCAAATTGGGATGGTGCTTATCTCCTTATTATCAAACTGAAAAAACTTTGGCATGGATTTAAGCAGCAAAGGTCTACCATACACTATATAGGGTCCTTCTTGCAAGACTTTCATTATGGACTCAGCATTGTCAAATTTAAAAACAATCCAACCACTATCATGGAATTGGGTTAAAACTTTTACTTTCCAGGAGTCTGTGAGAAGCTTCAAAGCAGCCCTCCCAGGGAACTTTCCAGCAAAGTACCCAACAAGACAGTAGGGGTAGTCCTCAAAGACTTCTTCGATGTCTTCTTCAGAAACACACACAACATCACCATCACATTCAATGGTTGTGAGTTGCATGCCTTTGCCTGGCTTCTTGTTGTCAGTAAATAGGCTAACCCAAGGAGCTTTATTGACTTCTTCCACAGAAGTTTTGTCACTGTTCACTGGAGGAACCTCTATACCAGGGTTGTCCCGAGCACAAGGAGAAGACCCAGGAATGGTAGCATCCTTATTCCTATGTCTGTTGACTCTATAACCATCTAGCTTTGCAGAGTTACCAACTTTAGCTTGAGCACCCTCCAAAACCTCTAAATAAGGCGACTTTCTTAAGCCAGAAGTTGTCTCCCTTCCAGTTGTTTTACTGTTTACCTCTGTAACCTTGTGAACAATGTTTCAAAACCCAGAACTTTCTTTTTCACTACTCGATGACTCACTATCTGCCACAGCATCCTCATCATTTTCTCCATTAGAGCTTTGTGATCCATCCCACGAAGCAGGAGGATCCTTCTTCAAGCCCTCCTTAGCTCCTTTTTGATTCCTAGTACTGTTCAGTTCTGAAACTTTTTATGAACAGTCATTTCTTTTCAAACCATAGCTTTCTATCTCCAGCCTTAATGAAGTGGAGTCCTCCTCACCCAGAGTGCAGGAGATGCTTTTAGACTCTTCACTATGGTCCTTTACTGTTTGCATGCTTCCATCATCAATTTCTTTCTTGTTCGATTCCGGTACTGTAGCAGATTTGCTTTTGAAATGATTCTGCACAAATTCCAGGTCCCGTAGCTCCTGAGCAGATAAAGGATCTTTTCTACTATGTTTTTTCTTACCCATATCAGAAAGCAGAGTGGATTAGATGAGATATGGAGGTGAAGGGGGGGAAGGAGATCAGGTGTCATGGACAAGCTGCTATCTCCAAGCCGAGAGCTTCTCTCTCTTACTTGTTCGTGACTGTCAAGTTTCTTTTTTGTAATGCCTTATTTGTAAGTAGATATGCCAATGGAGCGGCCCACAATCTTGCTAGATAGGTTGCCTCTGCTGGTTCCATTGGGCTTTTGTACGTGAGTAGGTAAAGGTAGTGTTGATAGACGCTTAAATATACATATTTAAGCCCCCTTATTTACACTTGTTAGATCATTTATTACGTTAATTTGGTATCTTTTACTCCATTTGTGTGTTTTACATGTTTTTATAGGGTCTTGGAGAAAAAGAAGCAGTTTTGGCACTTTAAGGAAGAAATCTAGAAGCCCTTGAGCACTTTCTGGACAGAGTGCGATCGAGCGCACTCCTCTGTGCGATCGAGCGCAGCATTGCGATCGAGCGCACCACATATGCGATCAAGTGCACATGTACGGGCGTGAACAGTAAACTGCAAAACCCTGTTTTGGAAATAACCCTATTTTGGAAATAAAGGAGTTTTGCGTTTTAGGAAAGTTTAGGAACTCATGAGCTGATTAGGACTTCTCAAAGACCTATAAATACACTTGTAAATCACACACAAAAGGCATCACCTCTTGGGGGGATCACTTCTTAGACCCATTCTTTTATCTTTTGCTTTAGCTTGGAGAAGGAGACCGTGGAGCGGAATTGACGACCCTTCTCTCGGGTTTCTTCTTTCCTTTTTATTTTATTATGCGTAATTAAATTCTTAGTAGGGCTTGGTTGAAGCCCTAATTATGTTTACTCAATAAATTTAGTATTGACGCCTTGCGATATTTATGTTTTGTTGCTTAAACTTGATTAATACTTTCTTTTATTTAAATTCCTCATATGTATATGTCTGATCAATATGTGCATGTGGTATGGACTTGTTAGTTAGATCAATTTGGATGACCGAGTCCTGGGTCTAACATTAGTAACAAGGGATATCTTATCCGGATACCCGGGTTAATCAACATGGGAAACCAGGAGTAGATACCATGCCCTAGGTCTCATGTGGTTATCGATTTTCATAGTACATATGTTTTCTTAAGGAACAACTCAAGTAGATACCATGCTGAATCCCTTAAGGAAGAAAAGAGTTAGAGTAGATACCATGCCTAACTTGTTGCGTAGGGAAATCAATAGCTTAAGGAGTAGATACCATGCCCTTAGGTTGGCAACCAGTAGGTATACATGGCATGAATAAAGCATTGGCATACTGTTATATTGTGGTAGCATAATTAGTGGTGGATATCAAGTCCCTACGCCTTTATCCTTAGTATTTTATCTTTATTATTTCTCAACACTTTTATTATTTCTATCTTTTTATATTGCGAATATAATTCTAAATTGAACTTTACCAATCCCTGTGGAGATGATCTTGTATTCGCACACTATACTACACTGTTGACCTTGTGCACTTGCAACTAAAACAAGTGCGATTATTTACCTATTTATTTAGGTATATTTTTGCACAACAAGTTTTTGGCGCCGTTGCCGGGGATTGCGCTAAAAGTTCCTTTTAGGATTACTTTCATTTTATCATTGTTATTATTTTATTTTTACAATCTTTTATCAAAACTTAATCAAAATTGTTTTATCTTTCAGGTACTTCACGAAACCCTACTTGCACTTTCTGTGGAATTTGCGATCGATCGCAATCTCCTGTGCGATCGAGCGCAAATAGGGCAGAGAGTACCCGAGCAACAGAGTTGCACTGCTGCACTAAAACTGGTTTTTCTGCTTTATGCACGGACTTCGATCCCGACATCTGGAATTCTTTTCCCTCGATCCCGAGCTTGAACGGACCATCCGACAAAGGCTTAGGGACAACTTTGAGGAGAACAAAGGAGAAATCGAGAACGAAACACAAATGGCGGAACAGCTCGAAAACCAGCAACCACCTGCACGAGTTCCAATGAAGCAATCCTTCATCCCTCGGAACATCGATCAACCATCATGAATCGCATATCAACCTGAGGTAGCGGGAAATTATTACATATCTCCGCAAATCTTGAATGCCTTGACGCATTTTAGGGGAACTCCTAATGAAGATCCACACTTATATCTCCGAGAATTTTTTGATCTTTGCAAGTTCCAGCATATACAAGGACTAGACCAAGAAGGAATAAGGTTAATTCTATTCCCTTTTTCCTTGAAAGATAATGCTAAACTTTGGTATAATTCCTTGTCTGCAGTTTCCATCCACACTTGGGAGGAGTTAGCAAGCAAATTCTTGAGGAAATTCTTCCCAGCCCAAAAGACAAGACAAATGAGGAAGGAGATCCAATCCTTCCAACAAAAGGATGGGGACCTTTTTTTCGAAGCATGGGGACACTTCAACGAATTGCTACTCAAATGCCCACATCAAAACCTACCTCAAGATGAACTGGTACAAGCATTCTATGAAGGTTTAAATGATACTAATAAATGTATTGTTGATTCAGGTTGTGGAGGAGTCCTTATGGAGAAAAGCAGCGAAGAGGCAATGGAACTGTTTGAAACCCTCAGCGAACACACTCAGCAATTCTCCTCTCGAGGTAGACATATGACCAAAGGTAAAGGTGTGTATGAGGTAAATACGAATGGAAGATCTTCCCCTCAAATGGCTGCAATGGAAAGAAAACTAGATTTATTGATAAAAGCCATGGCTGCTCAAACTACCTCAGCTACACCACTACAGGTATGTGCGATATGCTCTCAATATGATCACAATACTAATGCTTGTCCGTTATCTGCAGATCTGGAGCAAGCAAATTATATGGGACCCAACAACTATCCGCTAAAGAATAACCCATATGCAAACACCTACAACCCTGGATGGCGGAATCACCCAAATTTCTCATGGAGCAACAATCAAAACAACCAAGGACAGCAACGAAATCAGCAACCCACTGCCCATGCTAATTTTGAACCAAAAAGAAACGACCTCGAAAGTCTAGTAAGACAACTGGTGACGTCGCAAGAACAGTTCATGACTCAACAAAAACAAACCAATGCGGCACATGAGCAAGCAATTCAAAGACTAGAGGTACAGATGGGACAATTAGCTAAAGAGCTCAGTAGCAGAAAGCAAGGAGAGCTCCCAGCTCAAACACTACCCAACCCTGGTGGGCATCAACAACTAAAAGCTGTCACAACCTTAAGAAATGGCAAGGTGATTGGATCCGATGAGCTTACAGCACCGTCCAAAGAGACACCATCAGCATCAAGGGTAAGTGAGACGGAGAAGGTGAATGCTCCACCCTTCCCGCAAAGGTTAGTAAAACAGAAGAAAGTCAATAAACTAATTGATATTTTTGAAACCTTGCGAAAAGTAGAGATTAATATTCCTTTGTTAGATGCCATTAAACAAATCCCTGCTTATGCTAAATTTTTAAAAGAATATTGCACTAACAAAAGGAAGTTCCAGGAGCATGAGATGGTAGCCTTAACTGAAGAGGTAAGTGCTGTGCTTTTAAGAAAATTACCACCTAAACTAAAAGATCCGGGTAGTTTTACTATTCCTTGCAGGCTAGGTGATCAGCTATTCGAACATGCACTATTGGATCTAGGAGCGAGTGTCAACCTGCTACCATACAGTGTCTACGAGACACTAGGTTTGGGGGAGCTTCAACCAACCTCCGTCACTTTGCAACTAGCTGGCCGAAGCATCAAACGACCAAGAGGTATCCTTGAGGACGTGTTGGTAAGAGTAGGAAAATTCATTATACCTGCTGATTTTATAGTATTAGATATGGAAGAATGTACTTTGCCATTACCTCTCCCCATCATCCTAGGACGCCCATTTATGATAACTGCTGACACTAATATTAGTGTAAAACGGGGCATTATCACAATGAGAGTAAATGATGAGGAAATACAATTTCAAATGTTTAATACATTAAAATCGACCAATAATGATGATGAAAATTCTAATATAAATTTCACGCAAAGTGTTGTTGAGAAAGCTTCTCAGGTCCATCGCACCACTACATTGGAAACTCTCCCCTACCATGAAAATACAAGAGTAGACATTAGGCCGGAGGAGGATAATGTGATTAAAGATGTGCACCATTTCAAGGACACACCAAAACCTTCAAGTAAGTGTGCTCTACAAATTAAACCTCCTACACTTACTCATACTACTTTTCCTTATTATGTTGACCAGATGTCAAGATGGGAGATGAAGACACTATCAACAGCACTTGAATCAGTCCAGGATACAGCCGAAACACAGGCACTAGAGCTCCACGAGGTGGGCTCTAGGTGCTTCCCTCCGAACAACTAGCACGGTCGCAAGAGAGTGCTTGAGCAAAGTAAAAATTTGATCATCTATTAAGCTCAAGCACCTCTAGTAAGGTTAGTGGTACTGAAGCCACTAACAACTGGTAAGGTTGTGTTGTTTCAATTAGTCATTCTTTTTAAGGTAAGTTTTTAATTATACTGATATGCCACACTTGCGATCGATCGCACCCTTCAGTGCGATCGAGCGCAAGAGTGCGATCGAGCGTAAGAGTGCGATCGAACGTGTCCTAAAAACATAAGCGAGCGCACCAGTGCGATCGAGCGCACCAGTGCGATCGAGCGCACCAGTGCGATCGAGCGCACCAGTGCGATCGAGCGCACTCGAGGCAGAGACATTTATAAAATTGAACTCACTCACTCATTCACTCACTTCCCTCACTCACTTCACTCGCCCCCTGCACATTTGCTCTCACTCTCACTCGCACACAACACCCCTACCCACATCACCCTACCTCACACCCAACCACCACAACACCTCATCATCACCTTACCCTCACCACCGTCCTCCACCAGCACCGCCGTCAACCCCCCTCCCTATTCACATTCCGTCATACATTGCACAAGGTATGGTACACATACACGAATTTTAAATAGAAACTGTGAATTCATTTTACATATACATTACTGTGTGTTTGATTGAATGGTTGTTTGGTTGCAGGAGGGGTAAGAATGAGTTCCACATTGACAAGACCATAGCTTGCCTGTTTGGTGCAAATAAGTTGTTCGACGTAAATCCTGACCGGGTGCGATCGAGCGTAAGGTTGTTGCGATCGAGTGCATAGACAGTGTGCGATCGAGCGCACACCACTAAAATCGATCACAAATCAGCCAGAAGCCACGCACCAGCATGTCTCGACCATCTGTTTCCATGTCTGGCGCCTCCAGCAGTCGTGCCTCCTCATCCCGGCCCAGCATCGAACAACGGGAGTTGTTGTTCGAGACCGCTTTTGCCATCGACGACATATTCCGGCACATGGATGCCACTCAATGGGCCGTCCAAGCACTCCAACTCCGAGGGTTGAAGAGGCTGTTTAAACCGGTGTGCTCCACTGCCTACTCCCAGCTCGTAGTGCAGTTTTATGAGCATTTATCTTTCGACTGCAGCAGACCGGAGGTCCTCACCTCTTCAGTTAGGGGCACGCCCATCGAGGTGACCAGTACCGATATTGCCACTGCTCTTCATTGCACGGATGAGTCCCCTCCTGAGGGCACTGATATCGAGGAACAGCCGGAGTCCTTTGCCCTGGCCGAGATCATCATGGATATGTGCGCTGGTCAGTATGCCGACAGGCATAACAATGCAGCCGGCCGATCCAAGCTGCCCCCTAGACTATGGCTCATCGATACGATCCTCCAGCGTAATGTGTGTCCGTTGGGGCACAAGACACAGCGGCGAGACCAGTTTCTTCAGACATTAAACGCCTTCCATAGAGGCCACTGGTACTCCATCCCGTCTGTCATTTGGATTCAGCTGCACAAGTTCTGGGATCACGTACATGGCCGTCAGACTACCACGGCCAATGCTTGGGGACTCCTTTTCCCGTTCCGACTCACCTCTATCCTCAAGAAGAAGGGGATTAAGGGGACCCACAGTGATGGGCCAGTACGAGAGCATCCTATCTTTGGGCGGGCTCAGTGGACACAGAGCATATCACACATGCCACGAGGTCTCCCAGTTCCTGCTCCAGCTGCTGAGCAAGTAGAGGAGGATCACATGGAGACCGAGGCCCCTGTCATGAGCCCGGTATGGGAGGAGGACCATTCGGATATGGGACCCACTGAGTCCCAGCACTTCTTAGCTGAGCTATCCTCCTTCCGAGGCGAGGTCGCTGCCGCCACCACTCTTGTACATCAGTGCATCGACAGTTTGGAGGCACGATTTACACGCCAGGAGGCCATGCTGCAGGCCATACTTGATCGCCTACCTCCAGCACCCGGTACCTCTCCGACTGCACCACCTGATGATCAGCAGTGAGAGAGTACCACGTCTGGCTGAAGACATAAAACTTAGCGCTCATGGGAGGCACCCCACTGCATATCCTTTTTATAGTTATTAGTATTTTACTTGTTTATTATTTTGTTATTAGTACTTGTTTTCCATTTTATGTTTACTTTTCTTTCTTTTTCAATGACAGTATTAGTGCATCCAGTTGAAGTTTGGGGGCGTGCTACAAGCCATGCCAGCCATATAGCTCTCCATCTCCCAGGTCAGATCTTTCCATGCTATTTATACATTAGGGACAATGTGCATTTTAAGTTTGGGGGTATGAGGACACATTCACACACTACACTATGTCCTACATTTTTAGTTTTGTCGCTATTTTCATAGATAAATGCATGTTCATTCTGTCCAATAAACTTTTTTTGTGATCTAAACAAAATGTTATGATTCGACTTCATCAGTGAGCTTAACACTTTGAACATATAGGCCAATAAATAAGTTTTGAACCTAGATCACTGCCTTTTTGGCATTTAAGAATTCACAAGTTTAACTTGAACTATCACGAGCACATTAGCACATAGCTGTGTGGGGTATGACATGATATTTGGATTGGTATGTTTCTTTTGCTTGACTGTGAACAAGATGACCTATTAGATTGACATTTTGGAATATAAAAATAGAAAAGATTGATTCGTGCTCAAAAAGAAAAAAATGATCCTAATGATCAATAAAAACAAATCTTCCGCTGAGTAACTGGCCCTCTTGCCTCAGTAAGCATTGAGTGTCACGTCAAAAGGTGGAAAATCTTAAGTGATCATTAAAAAGGAATTTTTCGCTGAGTAACTGGCCCTCTTGCCTCAGTAAGCATTGAGTGTCACGTCAAAAGGTGGAAAATTCTAAATGGTAGCATAAAAATCAGTTAGTTTCGTAGCCTTGTTGACTCGAGCCAGTAAGTCCTTAGGGGTGTCTTTACACCTAATGCCCTAAAACCATCTGGTTTGGGAGTCATTGGCCAAACACTCGTTACACGAGTCATCAAGAAAGCTTAAGGGAACTAACTTGGCAAAAATCTCGCAAATAAAAGTCTATGCCATATTTGTTGACTCTAATAGGAAGTTTGGTGAATCTTGAGTCATCGAAACACTACCCATTTTAATTTCTTGGAAACTCAATCTTTTATGTGCTAATCACCACACTCCGAAGTCAAACTTGTGATATCTTAGAATACCTAGTGAATATGATTTACGTTCAAAAACTCTTATTCATTGCAGATATATGTTTACACTTGTTAAGCTTGCTCATGAATGCGCATCATAGTTTTGTGTAAAATCTAAATTTTTGATTGACACTATGAACATTGGATTTATCTATATTTTCGTTTTAGTTTTTAATTTAGTATTGCTAAGGGACTAGCAATATGTAAGTTTGGGGGTGTGATAGACGCTTAAATATACATATTTAAGCCCCCTTATTTACACTTGTTAGATCATTTATTATGTTAATTTGGTATCTTTTACTCCATTTGTGTGTTTTACATGTTTTTATAGGGTCTTGGAGAAAAAGAAGCAGTTTTGGCACTTTAAGGAAGAAATCTAGAAGCCCTGAAGCACTTTCTGGACAAAGTGCGATCGAGCGCACTCCTCTGTGCGATCGAGCGCACCACATATGCGATCGAGCGCACATGTACGGGCGTGAACAGTAAACTGCAGAACCCTGTTTTGGAAATAACCCTATTTTGGAAATAAAGGAGTTTTGCGTTTTAGGAAAGTTTAGGAACTCATGAGCCGATTAGGACTTCTCAAAGACCTATAAATACACTTGTAAATCACACACAAAAGGCATCACCTCTTGGGGGGATCACTTCTTAGATCCATTCTTTTATCTTTTGCTTTAGCTTGGAGAAGGAGACCGTGGAGCGGAATTGACGACCCTTCTCTCGGGTTTCTTCTTTCTTTTTTATTTTATTATGTGTAATTAAATTCTTAGTAGGGCTTGGTTGAAGCCCTAATTATGTTACTCAATAAATTTAGTATTGGCGCCTTGCGATATTTATGTTGTGTTGCTTAAACTTGATTAATACCTGCTTTTATTTAAATTCCTCATATGTATATGTCTGATCAATATGTGCATGTGGTATGGACTTGTTAGTTAGATCAATTTGGATGACCAAGTCCTGAGTCTAACATTAGTAACAAGGGATATCTTATCTGGATACCCGGGTTAATTAACATGGGAAACCGGGAGTAGATACCATGCCCTAGGTCTCGTGTGGTTGTCGATTTCCACATATCCTATGCTCTCTTAAGGAACAACTCAAGCAGATACCATGCCGAATCCCTTAAGGAAGAAAAGAGTTAGAGTAGATACCATGCCTAACTCGTTGCTTAGGGAAATCAATAGCTTAAGGAGTAGATACCATGCCCTTAGGTTGGCAACCAATAGGTATACATGGCATGAATAAAGCATTGGCATACTGTTATATTGTGGTAGCATAATTAGTGGTGGATATCAAGTCCCTACGCCTTTATCCTTAGTATTTTATCTTTATTATTTCTCAACACTTTTATTATTTCTATCTTTTTATATTGCGAATATAATTCTAAATTGAACTTTACCAATCCTTGTGGAGATGATCTTGCATTCGCACACTATACTACACTGTTGACCTTGTGCACTTGCAAGTAAAACAAGTGCGATTATTTGCTTATTTATTTAGGTAGATAATCGCTCAACAAGTGTGAACGTATGATTTTTACTTTGAGTTGTACATTTTTTCATGTTATAGTAATCGGTTTTGAACTTATGTTTAAACGAGTAAGGATATAAGTTTTAATCAATATTATTGTGTTTTATAAAATATTTATTACACGTTATTTGGTTTAATATGTTTAACAATAATTATAAACTATTTAATTAATCAAGTTACAATAATATAAAAATAAATTATATATAAATATATATTAATATTAATATTTATAAGATTATAATTTATATACTTTAAAAATTTATAAAAATATTAAAATTTGTTGAAAATTAATTTATTTAAATTTTAATTATTTTAATTAATTACTTTTTTTATTAAAATTTTAAAATATCTCAACATTTCAAAATATTTATGCTTTAACATTTCGGAACTTACGCAAACATCTTGCCTGATGTCTTCATTTTAAAAACACAGATCAAGGATATGTGTCCTTTCGGTCCTATTATTCTTTAATGAATTACACTTCTTTTAGAAAAAGAAAAAAAACTAACTATGATTAATAAAAGATAATTAAATCTTATTCTTTGAATTCCCATAAATACGACGCAATCGTGGACAGATAAAAATTTATCCAAATCATCAAAATAGTTACTTTTGTAGCATAAAACTTCAGTGTCAAACTTGTGACAAACTCCCTGACCTTAAAGCCAAGAATATTGCCTCCCAGAAGAAAAAAAAAAACCCGACCGCCCATAGTATTAATTTTCCACTCTTCTCCCTACAACCGAACCTATAGATACAGCCCCAAAGCTGTAAATAAACAATAGTATCGCGCCCTCACACACATTCCCCCATTTTCTCCCTAACATGCTACATCTCCTCCCCTCCACCACCACCAGCATGCCCCCAACCTCCTGTAAACCCTCCTCCACCACCACAAAATCCCCCCCAAACCCTAATAATTCTAACAATGGAAACCCACAATTCCTCCTCCTCTGCAAGCACTCCCCTTCCGCAACCCTCGACCTCCTCATCTTCCTCCTCGTCCTCTTCTCTGGTGCCTTCCTCCTCTCCTCCTACTTTTCTTACCTCTTCAACTCTCTCTCCCTCCTCCTCTCCCACTTTCCTTCCATCTCCCTCTCTCTCCCCACTTTCCTTCCCCTCATTTTCCCCTTCCTATCACAAGACAACACCAACGATAGCGGCCTTCCTCCGGCATCCTACTTCTTCGCCTTCGCCATCTTCTTCGCCGCGTCCGTTGCCTTCCTCGACCTGTGCTGCGGGTCGAGATCGCGCAAGTGCCAGAATCCTGGGTGCAAGGGATTAAAGAAGGCCATGGAGTTCGATTTGCAGCTTCAGACCGAGGATTGCGTCAAATCCGGGGTAGCTAAGGAGATCGATCGGTTACCATGGAAGGGGGGCAACGAGACCAACCCGGATTACGAGTGTTTAAGGGCTGAGTTGAGGAAGATGGCTCCGCCCAATGGCCGCGCTGTACTGTTCTTTCGCGCTAGGTGCGGCTGCCCCGTTGCTAAGCTTGAAGGGTGGGGGCCTAAGCGCGGCAGGCGGCACAAAAGGTGAGCCAGTTTTCGGTTTTTATTAATTTGTTGGCCTTTTTCTTATGATGTTTAGATTGATGAGCTGAAATTCAGATTTGGTGAATGCGTTTTGATCTGGTTCGGTGCAATGTGGGTTTGGGTTGATTTTGTTTCCTGGATATATAAGTGTTTGATACGGGTAATTGATTGATTGCATGGATTGATATGGTCGTTATTTTTTTCTTCAATTTGGTATTTTGTAGTTTTTCATTTTAATTAGATGTTGGGGCTAAAGCTGATTATATTGATGTGAATTTGATTTTGGGCTTATTTGTGCCGACTGATTTAGTGAAATGGTGAATTCATGTTGGCTGGAGTGTTATT
This sequence comes from Bretschneidera sinensis, assembly GCA_023935145.1. Taxonomy (NCBI): domain Eukaryota; kingdom Viridiplantae; phylum Streptophyta; class Magnoliopsida; order Brassicales; family Akaniaceae; genus Bretschneidera; species Bretschneidera sinensis. Next base: position 90,390,940 of record CM043699.1, read on the forward strand.
GTGATTGTTTTGGAACTGCCTTGATCACTTTATGTAGTTTAATCTAAATGATTTTTTTATTTAGTTTTTGTACTTGAGAGTTGAGAAGGGGGTCCTCTGTTTAAATATGCAATCAGCATAGGTCAAAAGGCTAAGGTATCATGAATGCGGAATTTATACATACTAGCTGCTTTGTGTTACTTTTCTCAGGGAGTGAAGAGTGTCATATTGAACATTTAATGTAAACATTGAATATCTTCAACCGGTAAGTTAATCCATCCTATTTGATTGATGATGCTATGTTTTTTTTTTTTCTTTTCCTCCTTCGATTTGAGGTGATATAATGTATAATTGTCCACAGTTTTGTTATAGTAAAAGCTGTGTTGCGAACTAGTAAGTTCTTACATTTTTTCTAATTGATCGTATAATTTTCTTCTTTTCTTTTTTTCTTTTGATTTGAGTAAATAAAATGGTTTAGTAGTCAACCATTTTGTTAGCAAATACAGAGGAATTAGTACCTTTCAATTTGTAGTTTTGACTTACTTGCCATAACTGTCAAAATAACCTTATGTATGTTGAATGAACCATTTATTGATGGATTTATTGGTTACATTGATATATTTTCAGTGGTTGTGCTGGTCTCCAGCCTAGAGTTTATAAGCACTTAATTAGTTGTTTAACAGAGAAGATTAAATTTTTTTAGTTTTCAATCTGGTTACCAGTTTTTTGCCTATGTGCTGAATTTTACCCGAATCTTTTCTATAGAAGTAAAATGAAGCGATAGGTAAAGATGTGATAAGTTGCTAATTGTTGATTATGTGTCTGCCAAATTGCTTTAAGTGGCTTTAGTACGACTGTGTCATATTTTGGGGTTATTGTAAATTCTTTGCTTAGTGATGCTTATTCATAGGTCCTAATGTTAGGTGAGATTCCATGAATAATGAATCTGTTAGTGAGGACCTTTAGGAGCAAACTAGGTTTATGCCTGGGTCCAGAGGATCATACCATTGCCTAAGTTGAAGTTGCAGAAGGAATCTGCAGAATGGGGTTATCTGCTAATTCGAGGGGATACTGTCCTAGAGTATAAATGCTTTTTTGGTTTTTTTTTTTGGTGATAATTGGTTAGATTGTTGGACTGCGTAGTTGCAGCTTTCACTCCTATTGGAGTCTTGGTGTTTTTGGAAATTTATTCTTAGGCTAATAACTGCAAGATTAGCCTTGTTTGAACTTCAAGGATATGTATTTCCTTTTGGAACTTATATTTTCTTTTGTTGAGTTTGCTGTTAACTCGATTAGGGTAATATTGTAGTATACTATTTTTGCTAGGGATATTCTACTAGTTAATTTGCAAGTAAATATTTGACATAATAGCATTTTTCTAAGTGTTTAGTCTGTGATAGTTGTCTGGAATCATGAACTTCTCACAGTTCCAACTTATGATGGGATTGCAATTGACTAGTGAAGTTTTTGGGGCGTAGTAACCTCCTATACAATGAATGCTAGGAGTGTTTTAATTGGCTACAATTTAGTAATGAGAAGCTTTCAGTGAAATTCTTTTGATGTTTCATCATCTTATTCTAGAAATTCCTAAAATATCTACCTGGTAAGTATTCTATCTGCGTTGAATGTTCAGAAGGGTGCTTCAGACAGTTGAAACTAGATGGGCTTTGCTTCACTTGTTTTACAATCTCAATAACCTTAGTTGAGCAACTAAGTTGGTTTTATCAGACCAAATAAGGCTTTATAGTTTATAAAGCAGAGGTATTTGAAGTCACAACTCAAGCATCAGCCTCAGTGGGATGAAGATATAATATTAGGGGGTTAGAATGTGGAAGGCCAATTGTGAGAGTTATAAGTTGTGAATGATGAGTAGCGGTATAATGTGGGCAAAGTGCAAGTTATGCGGATAGCTTCTCTATGGAAAATTGCATATCATCTGCAAGATTGATGATCCACTGTGTAAACAACCTCTACGCTACTACCATCTCTCTCTCTCAGATTCTTCTTGCTGACCTCAATTTCCTTGAAGTAACATGGCAATTCAAAATGACTTTCCATGATATTTGAAATGCTTTCAGGATTCCTCTTTCTTAGATTCAAATCTTGGTGGTTGCTTATGGTTACTTCTTGGTCTGTTGAATTGAAATCTGTCGTGTTTCATTCCAGATTGTCTCCTTTTGTTTCTGGACCACTTTTTTCACAAGGTAGTGTAATTAGGGCCCTTATGTCAAATCCTAGAAATCTCTGTAATTCCCTAGGTTCTTCCTAACAGGCAGCACTGGTTACGTATTGATTTCCTTGGGCTGCTTTAGACTTTCATATAGACTTTGCTTGGACTGATTTGCTCAAGTGTACATAGATACACTTCTTGTCAGTTGGGGTTTTATTTACCAGAATAGAAATTTTAGTTGAACCCTGCTAGATGGAATTAAGCATCGACTTGGAAAGTTGAGAGTCAAAAGTAAGCAATTTATGTAGATATACAGATGAATTTTGATTGTCTGATGATATAATGGTTTAGATTTGACTATCGGTAAATTTGAACCTCATCAAATTATTTGGTTACGGTTATATTTTCTCTGCAATTCTTACAAAAATTATTTCAATTAGTGACGGATAAGTCAGTTTTTTCCCTCCATCATGTGGGCACAATTATAATTACAAGTTTTGCTGATTCTTGCAGGGCACTGGCTAATTCGGCTCTACATGGAGATAATCGCTGATTGTCCATGATGGATCATCCTTGGATCATCGTTATATATATAAACACCCTTTCACTATATTGTTATTTTCAGATCTGTAATGTTCTTCAACTTTCCGGAAGACTTTAAATTAGGAGAGAAATTTTTTATCTTATATTCCAGCAGCACTTCTCCTCGCAAACTGTCTGAAACAACACTACTGTACCCACATCACCTTGGGATGTTGTTTCTCATTTCTGGAAGGGTATACCAAATTTAATGCGAATAAATAAATGAAAGCCAACTGGATATTGTTTCAAATTAACTTTTAACCTTCTATACTTAACATTGTTCCTAGTCTCTTACTCTTTTAAGCATTTATTGGTTTAGGCCTTCAGGGTTTAGCAATCAATTTATAGAGATTTCTTAACTTCAAACCTAATATATTTAACCATGCTCCATTTATTGAGGGCTTTTTATTCCCTTCTTCACGAATATTTATTTCAGGGTTCTCTGAATTCCACTGAATCTTAGTTTGGAAGTTCTAATTCCATGCTAGACTAAAGAGTGTTAGAAAGTCTACTGCGTTCAGCAGTATTCATCATAGCTTCAAAGCCCTACCTTAGAACCTTCTTCAAGATTACTCGTTGGCTAGAATGCAAGCATTGTCGTTGTCTGACATGATTGTTTTGGAGTTTTAACTGCAATGGAGCAGGTGAATTATTGAGAGGTGGCCTGTACCATATTTGTATAACATGCTATTTGGATGCCTCATCCACTTTATATATTTTGATAATCACCGTTCAAATTTTCACACATCCGCTTTATATATTCTAAAACATAAATGGTACTTTTATGCTTTAACTTTTAAACAATTATTACTCAAAATTTTAAAATGTTTGGTTGGAGTGTCCTGTAATCTTTATTTTTTGTATAAATTACTCTTAAAAACTGATAGTTGTGCTTTCTTCTTGTGGACGGTGGCAGGTGATTGATGAACTGTTTTTGTATGGCACTTTTAAATTGGTGTCTAAAGGTAATAGGGCCTAAAAAACACTGGCCCAAACAGATACCTAGGCCCAAAAAAACACTAGGCTTGGTAAGCTTGTTCTGGCCCAAGCAAACGTCAGATCAGTCTCAAACCTGCGGCCCAAATAAGTTCGGACCCCTGGAATGGTGACCCAGCCCAGCTGATCCAAAGAACACTTCGGCCCGGACAAAAAATCAAGTATGCTCCACGGCCCATCAAGAATCCTTAAACGCGCGAAGAATGACCCAGCCGACCCACACCAAGATCTCCCTTATCAACACTAGCCACCCTACAGGGACTAGCCACTCCACAACCCTATGGCCGCTCGCCACCCTACGACCGCCCTACGGTGTCCCCTCTCCTAGGCTCGCAATCATATCCTCTCCACCAGCAGGCGACTATAAATAGGCCAAGGTATGGACATAACAAGGGGAATGAAGGTAAACGCACGCACACACCCCACTTGATTTTCTAAAGAGTCCTCGGTTCTTCTCTCGAACCCGCGACTCCTCCCTTGAATTCTTGCTAACTTAAGTATCGGAGCGCCTTCGGAGGTATCCCCCTCTCCTCTTTCCGAGGGCCTTCAATTTGTGCTTGTCACTTGTGCAGGACCTAGGCCGAATCACTTTCCGGGCCGAGCCCAGCTCACAAGACACGCGGATCCCAGCCCACACCAACTCGACCAGCCACGTCAGCACCAAACGATATAAGGCATCAACAAAAAGGTATCTTGATTGTTGGATGATGTCTCTGCATCAAGATGAGTTCTTAGTAATTTTGGATGCATCGAAAATTTATTTGTCGTAAGTATATTCATTGATGATGAGAAGCATAGAGAATTAAAATCTTGTTTAAAAATTGTTTAAATATAATTTAAATAAATACTCAAATAATTCTTAAAAAACTAATAAAAAAAAAGAAGAGATTGCTGAACTGCACCTTTCTGCTAATGCTAGAGTAATGAATTTAAATATTTTTTAGGTTTGTTTAATGCTTGGATTTACAGAAGGGAAGGTACTGCATATATCCGTTTTATAACCCTCTCAATATCGAATTGTTTTGTAAATGACGTGGATACTAATCAGACCACAACCCGTCTGTCTCCAGCTGAGTGTTCAACTGGACGCATACGGTTTGCGACAGGATTAGTGTCCAGCTCATTTAAAAACTAAACTACGCTTCAGATTTTGCCACCTCATCTGTTAATTAAATCAGCCCAAAACACTGCGTTTTAACGTCTGTTAAACAGCAAACGGCAGTAAGCCATCTGTCTCCTACCTCAAGCAAATCTCTCCTCCGTCAAGCACCGATCACTTAAGCAAATCCCCATATTTTCTCTCACAGCTATTCTCTTTTATCTTCAATCTTCCCATTTTTTCTCAATTATATCTCTTTCTTCGATCGAAGATCGATCAATTTATGGTGGATTTAAAAAATTCCCGAATGGATAAGGTTTATATCTTCTCTTCTCTGTATGTTTCCTCTCTTTTTCCTCACTTCTCTCTCTTCGAAAGACCAAAAAAAAGGGGCCATCCACGGTTGTTTTCGAGAGCACCAGCCGCTGTATTGAAGAGTTCTTAGTTCGAGCAACGCGGTCTAAGGAAGCTAAGCACAAATGGCATCTCTTCATTTCCCATTTCTCGTTACTAATGCTTTGGGTAACCCTTCAATCTCTCTAATTTCTTTGATGAGAAGTATGATGAAATCAATAGCTGTACTGGCATGGTTAATTTAATAACTATTTAGCATCTATGGTAATTGAAACTTTCTAGATTAAAACATTAAAAATTGGGAAAAAAACTGGGGTTCTGTAACTTGTTTACATGATTTCTTGTTAGTCTATTGGTTAATTTTGGGTTTGAATTGAGTGGTGGTGATAGTTTGAGTGGAAAATTAAAAAGAAAACTTGGGAACAATGTGAAAATTTCATGTAATGATATGACATGTAAGTTTAAGGAACAAGCTTTGGTAGAATTTTAAATTTGGGAAGAGGTATGGATTGTATAAGTAGATTATTTTGATAATATAGAGTAGATTATAGGTGAGTTTTGACTTCCAGTTTATAATGGATTGGATGGAAATATGATACTCTTTTAGATATCTGAGAGTTTCCTTTGGCAATTAATCTCTTGTAGATGATTTTAACTTGGTTCATTTTGTGTTTCAATAATATTTGAAGTACGTATGTTGCTTATTATATCCTGTTGCTACTTGGGGATTATTTTGATCCATTTTTTATAATTATTTTGATCCATTTAGTTTTAAAGAAATTTGTTTCTGGGAAAAATTTGGAGACATTATTTTGATGGTTATTAGTAATGATAAACCTTGAGTATATATATGATGAATTTTGTGAGTTGACTTGTGGGAAAAATAATCTCTAAGTTAATTTAGGTTTTTTTTTTCTCTCTTTTTTTTGAGAGGGGGGAGGGGGTAGTGTTTCCCAGGTATTGTGTTCAATAAGATGGTGTCTTGCTGGGATGAAAAGTAGTTATTGGTGTTTGGGCTTTGAGGTTCATAAACTTTGTGTTAATTATAAATTTAGACTGCTATTAGTGCTATTTTCAGTTATTATATGCACTTATTTTAACGGGAAACTATATGGTTCTTACTGGGTTTTCAGTTATTTTCTGTTATGGTAATTTCATTTTAAAAGGGTCAATTGATTGGAGCCTCTGCAAGTTGTTTTTTCTGTCAGTGCTGACAATTGGTGGAAGTAAAAAGTTAGTCTGAGAACTCAAAGCTTGTTGGTTGGAAATTCATTTCAGATTCTCTTGAATTTGAGGTTTAATTTAGGGGGTTTCTTTCTGGGAATGATGATATGGGACTTTGCGGTGATATGGATTTCTTCTATGCTCCTCTTAGGGAAGGAGATGTCCATGTCCGTCAAACTGAACCGAAGGCCACCGTGGAGGATGATTATACCGACGGATGAGATTTGATGTGGACGAGCTTGAGAGGAGGCTGCGGAGGGACAAGATGTGTCTTAAAAGGCTCAAGGAACAGAGCAAGAGTAAGGAGGGAAGCGATATTGTCAAGCAGCGACAGTCCCAAGAACAGGCGAGGAGGAAGATTTCAAGGGCACAAGATAGGATCTTGAAGTACATGTTGAAGATGATGGAAGAGATGCCCAATGTGTGCAGGTTTTGTGTCATCTGTGTGCTAGTATTGTCAGGCTATAAGGATAGAGGTGGTGGTTCACACGGATGCAGTCTCGCCGAATTTCACCTTGAGTTCAATATCAAGGGATTTGCTAGCACTCACAAGCATAGCAGTCCAATGAATTCTCTGTTTTCTTTATCATTCTTTGTATTACTCCAAATGTAAAAACATTGTAATGGCATTTAATTACACACTTTCTTACATATAATTTTTTCATTAATGAGTTTATGCTTCCATCTATTAAGAAATTTGTTCTTCCATCTATTAAGAAAAATGGCTGCTTATATTGTACAATTGCAGGGAGAAAAAGGTTGTTGATTGTAGGTATTGAACAGAAATTGATTAGGAGATGAAAAAAGAAATTGATCTTCAATTACAAGAACATGACTTTATTTCAACAAGATGAGTACATCAGTGAGGGGAAACAAACCCCAATTTTATCTGCATACTAAGTAGTACGAATACATAAAAGCGCATCATGAGATCCAAAATCTTAAATTACAAAAATGTTGTGGCAGTTGATAGCTTCTTTGAAAATAAGCAAATTGTTTCTTCCATTTACACAAGCACCTTCCATATCTTCGAACAAAAGAGGCAAAGCAAGCCTATGTATCTATGCTCCATCTTCCTCTTTGGATCAATGTGGAAACAGTCTGATCAGGATGATATGGATCAATGTGGAATCCTGATACGCCATGCTCAATTATCTCTGCCGGACCACCATGGAAACTGGCAAATGTTGGAAGGCCGCATGTCATAGCTTCCGTAACTGTAAGTCCAAAGGCTTCATAAAAATCAGGCTGCAATAACGGGGGAAGAGAAAGGACGAATTACCAATATGTCAAAGGAGTTGTAAGAATATTGATGAAATCTGCAAGAACCACATATGGACATACCTGCACAAAAGCACGTGAAATTTTAATATCCAGATTAAAATGAAGGTGATCTTCACATGAAATTTTAGACAATCATCAACACTGATTTGTGCAACACTTTAATTCTGCTTATCCTGGACCACATCCAAAAGCTGAGACTTCAGTGATAATAAAGTAACAGAAATCGAAAAACTCGTGTTTCTAGCACTTTAATCGTGAGGGAAAATTAATTTGCTTTTGTTCTTTCATGTGATTTAAAAGAATCTACCAAAAAATGTTCCAAGGATATGTGCTCATAGAATGATAAATAGTATTATTATAATTATTCAGACTAGTATGACCAGGCTGTAAAATAGTATAAATCCAAAAGGTTATTTCTTTCAAATATCTGTCCTTGACAATAATGAATAAGGCAAAAGGGGAATAAAAAAGAAAAAAACTCACATGCTAATCGTTCTGCTCAGGATCATATAACAGCTCTTCTATTGAACCATGAAGGGCTGTATGTCTTTTTTCCTTCTCAAAATATGGGAAATAAATAGACATATCTGCCCCAGGAGAGACAATATTGAATTTTGGATAAAAAAAACATCAATACCATGAACAACTCGATACAGTCCCGGAAGTGTAAAAGAAGAGTGGCTCTCGTACTGACCAACAGTATTCTTCCTAAAAAAACAAATCATTAACTTGATAATAAGCCATCCATTTATTCAATCAAACAAGAGAGGCAAAACAAGCAGATAGAGAGCTAAAAATCCACATGAAAACATTAAATCAGGCAGATAACAAGAAATCAGAGATCGACAACTAAATCATTCCTAAATCCGCCATTTGCTTTCTCTCAGGCATTCCATCGATCATATTCTGCAAACAAATTATTCGCTCACTATTCCTATCCAAACCTTGAAACTTTCTATACATACTCGTGTGAGGGAGTTACCAGCATACAATGATGAACATGATTTTAGCACAGAAATGAAAATATTGCGATATGGGTATTTACCATAATCACGTGTTTCGCAAAAAAAAATCCAGTGATTGATCAAGAAGGTCGTTAAAGAGAAGGAGAGAGGCATGTAAGATAAGGGATTTTGTAGTCAATACCAGTAATTGCAGTGAGAAGCACCAAGGACTTAGGGTTTTCATTGTACATGACAAAGATAGCAAGAGCTTCGCCGAAGTGTCTACGAACTCCGACAGAATATTCCTCCTGCGGTGAAAAAGTCCGAGGAAAGAATCGAGTGTACGCTGCCGGTGGAGAATCGAAGAGGTCTAATAGCATTTTGGTGAGAGGGATGAGAGATCTGCTTGAGCAATTTTGGTTTTCTCGATTGAATTAACGTCGTAAATTTCACAGACGTCAAAACGCAGTGTTTTGAACTGTTGTTATTAACGATGAACTGACGAAATCTGGAGCGTAGATTGTTTTGTAAATGACGTGGACACTAATCAGACCACAAACTGTGTGTCTCCAGTTGAAACCTGAACTGGAGACGAGCTGAACCTCGATATCCAGCCAAGATTTGTTCTCGGTTCTTGACGTCATTGCTTTTACGACGTTAACCCTTTGCACATACAGTAGTATTTAGCTCAAATACTCCTGCGACGACCAGCAGGTCCCATGTTCTCGTCTCATGATCCTTTTTCTCAATTTCAGACCCAAACCCATCCTTCGTTTTCTCATCTCTTCTCTTTGCAATCTCAAATGGGTCTCCACTTTAACCCCCAAAAATCCACCGCAACCATGCCCAACCCCCAATCTCCATACCCTCTTGAACACCGACAAAACACATCTGCAAAACCACGATCACGAGCTTGCTCTGGTATCGGCGCTCAAATCTTGCGCCCCCAACATGGCCGTCTCTCAAGGACAACAAATCCACTGCCTCGTCTTGAAATCCGGCCTAGACTCCAACACATTTATCCACAACAGCATCCTTAACATGTACGCGAAATGCGGGCTTATTGGGGATGCTGAATCCGTGTTTAGTTCGTTGTTGACGCTGGATCCTGTTTCTTGCAACATTATGGTTGCTGGGTACGTGAGATCTCGTCGGTGCGAAGATGCACGCAGGTTGTTCGAGGTAATGCCTGGCAAAGGTTGTGTCTCCTACACGACTATGATAATGGGTTTCGCTCAAAATAATCGATGGAGTGAAGGGATTGAGGTTTTCAAGGATATGAGGAATGCGGGTGTGGTGCCTAATGAGGTGACTTTGGCGAGCGTGATATCCGTTTGCTCACATTTGGGTGGGATTTGGAACTGTAGGATCTTACATGCTTTGGCCATTAAGTTGCAGCTTGAAGGGTTGGTTCTTATTTCGACGAACTTACTGCACATGTATTGTGTTTGTTCGTGTTTAGGAGATGCGAGGAGGTTGTTTGATGAAATGCCGGAGAGGAACATAGTTTCATGGAATGTGATGTTAAATGGGTACTCAAAAGCTGGGCTTGTTGAGTTGGCTAGGGAGTTGTTTGAGAGGATTCCTATGAAGGATGTCGTTTCGTGGGGTACTATGATTGATGGATATGTGCAAGTGGAATGGTTATGTGAAGCTCTTATGTTGTATTGCGAAATGCTGCGTAAAAAGGTGGCGCCTAATGATGTTATGATTGTGGATTTAATTTCAGCCTGTGGGCGATCAGTAGCAGTTAGCGAGGGTCTGCAACTTCATGGTACGATTATAAAGGCAGGTTTTGATTGTTATGATTTTATTCAGGCAACGGTTATCCATTTTTATGCAGCTTGTGGGAGAATCGACCTGGCTCATTTGCAATTTGAAGTGGGCATTAAGGACCACGTTGCATCTAGGAATGCACTCATTGCGGGATATGCAAGGAATGGAATGATCGAACAGGCAAGGGAATTATTCAACGAGATGCCCGAAAGAGATGTTTTTTCATGGAGTAGCATGATTTCTGCTTATGCACAGAGCGAACAGCCCAATACGGCTTTAGAACTGTTCCATGAAATGGTAGCTATTGGGCTGCAACCAAATCAAATAACGATGGTGAGTGTTTTCTCTGCAATCGCCTCTTTAGGCACATTGGGTGATGGAAGATGGGCTCATGAATATGTGATTAACAACTCCATTGCCCTTAATGACAATCTAAGTGCAGCAATCATCGACATGTATGCTAAATGTGGCAGCATCAGTACTGCCTTGGAAGTGTTCTATCAAATCCGAGACAAGGCCTCAACTGTCTCTCCATGGAATGCAATTATATTCGGGTTGGCTGTCCATGGACATGCCAATCTGTCTCTTAAAATATATTCTGACCTGCAGAAGCTTCGTATTAAACTCAATTCAATTACATTCATAGGAGTCCTCTGTGCGTGTTGCCACGCGGGGTTGGTGGAACTTGGGGAGAAGTATTTTAAGAGCATGAAGAGTGTACACAACATAGATCCCGACATCAAGCATTATGGTTGTATGATTGATCTCTTGGGCAGGGCTGGGCAGCTGGAGAAAGCTGAGGATATGATCAGAAGCATGCCCATGAAGGCTGATGTTGTTATCTGGGGCACGTTGTTGGCTGCGTGTAGAACTCATGGGAACATAGATATAGGAGAAAGGGCTACAGAGAGTCTGGTGAGGTTGGAACCATCTCATGGAGGAGGGAGAGTTCTTTTATCCAACATATACGCAGATGCAGGGAGGTGGGAGGATGTATTCCTATTAAGGAAAGAAATTCATAGTGGGAGAATGCACAGATCACCCGGATGCAGTGGTGTTATCTGATATTGATAATGGGATTCTAGTACACCAAACCTTGAGGATCATAACTGTTTCGGCTTTTGGATGGCGGTCTTTCTTATAAGTTGAAATAAATATTTCAACATGTATTTTATATCATTGTTTTAAACCAATCAAATTAAACTTCTATATCTAAATTAAGCCACTTTGAGATTTGATCTAAATGCGTCCAGTCCAATTTTCTTTTTGACATGATACATGCTGCTGCGTATAGAGGCTTGGAATGTTGCATCGTGCAAGTATTGAGCTTAACAGATTAGTTGGTGACCTTGGAGCAAAGACCTTTAGGAACTGAATGTACGAAGTTGAAGGTGAACCAGGAGAAGACTTGTCTTTTACAGCAAGATGTCTCATGGTGTGGTTACCTCGGTTAGTTTGACAGATCTATATGCCCTATATGGGTCAGGCATAAAGCCGTAGGCTTTTCCGAAACAAAAATCCATCTTCATACACATTCTTTCTGTAAGAAATTAATCGGCAAACAAAATAGTAAAAATTGAGGGACGCTTCCACTAACACCTTTAAAACTTGAGCGGTAATTTATCACTCAAGTTTCCAGAGTGTATAAAGTGTTTTAATTGGGTGACCCAATAGCATGGCTGTTAAAATATGGCTGACAACGCTTAACAATTAGTTGTCATCATGCGCAAAAACTGTTCCTACGTGTACCAGATATCCCTTTCCACAGAATGAAAATCTTCATTTGAACAAAAAGACTACGAAAACAAAAACAAGTAATCACTGCAAAACTCTACCATGAGAAAACCAGCATACAACTGCCATCTTATAGAAAAAAGAAAATAAAATGGGGGCAGGGGGAATGTTGATTTATGATTCCATATCAATTATAAGTTCAGCAGCTGCACCCATTGCATCAACCCCACCGATCCCCAGCAAAGCCAGAGCAAGCTCCTCTTCATTCCACCGCCTTAGCCCCTTACTCAGTCTCTTCAACACATCTACATCCATCTCCAGTACCCAATTTGGTGTGCAACCAACCATTAGACTCACAAACCCCGACACATATGCATGCCAAGTGGCCCAATCACAACCAAGTGATATCTCCCCATCAATTGCCCTTGCAAGAAATTCCATATGGATCCCAAGGATTTTAGGGCGCCGCTTTGATGCTGATGCTGATGAGTCAACACCCCAAACAAAAGCTCCACAATGCACCACAAAATATGCAAGCGCATATCCCTCAAGCATTGCAACCAGCCCTCCTGACCTTTCTTCCTGCTCCGACCTGTGAATAGATATAAACCAAGAAGGCAAAGTTTCTTTTATCAATAACTGAACCAGACCTAAGCCACCAGATAACCATACTAAAGAAGCTCCAAGTGAAGCTGAAAGTTTCACCCGAGTCATTGCTGCAGCAAGCGAAGCTTGTCCATATCTCATTCCGTTCCTGGTGGTCTTCAATTTCTCCAATTTCTCTCTTGGAAGCCTACTATAAGCTATTTCTCTTACAGAATGCATCACGAGAGAAACAATCTCTTCCGTTATGAACACAGTATCTCTAATAGAACGATAGATGCGCAGATAGAGAATCCCTGGTGCAACAGGGGAAATTCCACCACTGAAATGGGATCCAAATCCGTGACCAAGAAGAGCTCCAACACCACCATTGCTTAAGATAGGCTTGGCATTCAAGCCAAGTGTCACAGTAAAGCAACTTTTAAGTAGCTGAATCACTGCATCACTGTTGTGAAGGAAGACAGTACGAGAGGCAGAAAAAACAAGGAAGTCAAACCATCGCTTAGCCTTTTGGGTCCAAAGTGAAGCCACAATTGGCATGCAAGGCCATGGGCAGCCTGCTGCAAGGGACTCCAAAGCAGGTCCAGCCAAATTGAGAAATCGTTCTGAGGCTTTGTCAATTTTATAGGTTATAGTGAGACTAACAAAGGCAGCTAAGGGTAGTGGAAGTGTGGCAGGAGAGCTCCCCCCTGTTAGAGCATAAATATCAGTCATAAATTCAACGTTGTTTCAAGAATGATATAAAAAGAAACCATTTTCAAGAACAATTTCAATCACTGATGTTCAATCACTTGACATGGCTTCAGATAAAATAAGATATGTAATGTATAAGGTTCTAAATTACTAATACCAAGGCTTCTGACTGATGGCATTCAGAGAAAACTGGCGGTGGCAGAGATGTTTGTGGCTGTATGTGCCAAACATGCTCTGGAAATAGGGTATATTGCCTTCTACATATTGTCTCAGCTTTTAAAAAAGCTCCTTATTTTAATTTCTCTTACCTTTTTATTGGTAATAAGTAAGCATTTAGAAATCTTTTTTTTATAAGAAAACCGAATACATTAAACAGAACTTAATATAGTAGCAATAAAAACCTGGAGCAAGGCTTGGGACATCAACACCAGTGGCTGCTATGATTTTCTTGATATGCTCCGCAACATTGGATAAATTTGCAGCAGGGCTAGGCCAGTCCATACCATTCATAAATACTGGTTTCCAAACACCTCGACTTACTTCAGCTGAAAAGTAGCTCACAATGGTTGCCAATGACGCAGGAAGGAAATCAGCTAAATCTTTAAGCCCTGAAATGTGAAAAGTTATAGGTTATAACAGTATACATTTGACCTCGTTATGACTGGGTACCAGATTAACAAATATAAGAACACCTCTTTGGTCATTTTGGATGGCTAGGTTGAACAGATGACAGTAGCTGTAAAAAATCTAAGATACGTAGTTAGACACTTAATGGAATATGTTGCTAACAGCATCTTAGGACCTAGAAATCATTCATGTTCATCGAGACATGTCCATATATAAAGAGAAAATCACAAAAGCACACCAGACTAACCTGTAGCCAGCTCACGAGGAGAAAGCCTTCCATGAGCACAGGCTGTTAAAGCAGCATCAACTACAAAAGGAACAGCTTCCAGGATATCCCAGGCAGGTAATTTAGGTCTTAGAAAGGTGTCTTCACTTCCAGGTCCAGATGAACTACTACTTCCGGAAGTAACAGAATTTAAAGACTGGCTTCCTCTATTAATTTTTCGGAACATCATGTTAAGAAGCCCATCTACCGTCTGGTGGACAGGGCTTCCATGAACCAGACCAGAGAGGGTTGCAGCTATACACCTTTGATGCTGTCGATACCAGACTTTTAATTTTGGAAATGAGTCAACAAATATAGGTTCCGGACATGATGAACTTGCAACTTCTGAGAGTCTCCTTTTGCTTCGATCCTTTTGGACGTTTTCGGAGGACACTAGGTGGGAGTTACGTGCTAATAGGAGGTATTCAGGAGTTAGCCGGGATCCAACTGAGGGCACATCTCCTACTCCATGTTCAATAGGGGGGTGATTAAATCTCCATAGCTTTAAAAGAAGAGCAAAAGCATTTGAAAATACAGCATGAGCAGAGATTTCCTCCCCCGTTGGGAGAGTCCATGAGAAATTTGGCACACAGGATCCAAAAACCTCACAGACTGGCATCAGTGAACATGCAAGTTGTGGAATCTAGCAAGAAAAGTAGAAAACAAATATAACTATTCTGTAGCACATAAAAGTATCAATTGATAAACATCTCCCACCCCCAAATAAGTAAATAAATAAAGCAAAAGGTAAATAAAACTGTTCTCTTCCAATAAAAGGACTAGTTTGAAGGTCAATATACTCAAAGACCCACTCAATTTCTTTAAGATTCGATGTTAAACAGATACTTCAATCCTAGATAATATTGGCTGCATAATGCAAGCTGTAATTATGATATATGATACAGGATTCGTGGGCTGGGCCGACGAACTGGAGTCCAGTCCACGAATTCTGCACTTCGGAGCGGATTCGTTAGGAAATTCAACTTATTCTGACTTTTTTTATAAGTGACTTATTGTGACTTTTAATGGCTCGTAATTCCAAAAAATGCAAAAGGAGAGGTTAGAACCCAGGCACACAGCTTCATAGTGCTGGTATCTAGCCACCAAACCATTTGCTTCTTTGTGATACATGTGCTTCAACATCTTATTTAATTAGTTTCATCCTAAATCAATAATAAAAATTTATTTCTTCTCAATTCCATACCATAAAATATATAAATAAACTTTAAATATATATATATATATATATGTTAAACATTATATATTTATATTATTATATATAAAAAACAATTTGGAGACGCTCTCGACTTAAGTATTTTTTTAAAATAGATGCTCCTGCGCTCCCAGTTTTGCTCTCGCACATGTTCCCGCTCCACAATCATTGTATCCTAGAGCAGTAATATTGGCGTCCAGCTTCCTTGAAAGCCTTTACTTTTATAATTAGGCCATCGTGTCTTTATCTCCCAATTTCAATTAACACTCATATGGCCTTCTCCTTACAGCCAACACCTTCAACTTGAACCATGTCACTCTTAGTAAAACATTTATTGGTTTTCATTGCACATGATGAATTACTTCAGAAGCCAAAATAAGCATTGGCATAGGCAATCTATAATGACAGGAGATGTGAAAAGGGAATGAATATAATTTATTATCCATATAGTGGGAGATGAGTGAGTAAAAGCGGAACATACCAAGCCATGTAGTGAGAAAATTTGAACACAATCAACAGAACCTATCCCAACGATTAGTACATTGAGCACTGGAGCATAACCTATCAAATGACTGTCACTCCCTGCAGAATCGGCAGGAACTGGTGGAGACAATAATCTAGTAATAAACTGAGCAGTGTGTTCCTGCATGAAGAAGCCAAAAGAAGAGTCAAAAGAGAAAGCAACAGCGAAGAAATGGAAGGGGAAAACAAGAAGGATGAATCATTTACATAAGAGGACATGCCAGTGCAATGAATTTAGGGTTCATAACTCAAAACATGCTAGAAGTTCATAATTTCTCCCTCATTACCTGCATATTCCAGCCCCGTATTAGAGAGGCCCCACAAAGAATGGTAGCAGCAGATATCTTCTCATCATCTGATCCTTTGACTGCAACCTCAAATATTTTCTCGAGCTCTGCTAAGCTTCCATCAAATCCAGGAGCTTAAATTCAGTTGCTTTACCCTTGGTAAATTTACAAAAAAGAGCATCTGATAATCTGATATACCTGGCTTCAGGAAAGAAAAAGGAATAACTGAAGACCAGGCCAGAACAAAAGATACTAGGAGACAATTTAAAAGCTATTTACATAGAGATCACTTTTGAGTTTTTCTATACTGGATCTGCCATCAATATACTGAATGACTCGTTAAAACTGGTCTAGAGAAAAAGGAAAAATGTAATTAAATTTAGGAGCCGATTTTGAAAATTGAAATGTCCAACCCATCTTGACTTGCATGCTGAGCATGCATGCTACTTACAGACATAGAAGTTTTCCATGGACAGGTCTATTGACGAGTTTTGTCATAGAGTATTTGGCATAATCACACTAAATTATCCTACCAACCTCTTGGAATTTTCATAAGAACAATCAGACTCAAAAATCTAATTACAGACCGACTGATATAAAGAAGTCAAATAAAATTAAATTTCATAATTACGAAGGTAGATTCATCCAAGAAAAGAAAATGTGAAGGTAGCTGTAGGAAAGTAGCTTTGTGTCAGCAAAGTTGCAACAACCAAAAACGTAATATGGATCAATTATCTAAAATAATTTTAAGAGGAATTAACATCCCCGTACCTTGAAGCAGGACTTGAAACTAAAGCATTAATCATCACTGGAGTAAGTGGAGCTCCCTTCATGAATGATGACCAACCACGCACCTGAGCTGGCAAACTATGAGGTATTTGGTTGATACGTCCATTTACATAGCCTGGCCAGAAATATGCTGAAGTGTCCAGTAAATTTCTGGCAATACAAGCCTCCACTATCAAATGGTGCATATTTCCAGCTGAAAACAAGGGCATAAAATACTATCAGAAAGCCTTAGAGACAAACCACAATAACTAACACTGGACCAGCGGAAGAAAAAAAAATGAATACAGCAACAACATTAAGTTAGATAGGGATCAAAGGTTAAAGATAAATTAAAGTATCAACTTAGCCAAATGTCAAAAAGTAGCGACAACAGAATTGGGCAAAGAAGCTGAGCTACCCATCAAGGAGAATATAAGAAGGGAAATTCAAATTGAGTAAGAGTGCACACCGACAAGGTGGAGAACTTTTGACCAAAAGAAATCAGGTTCATCATCTTTTTACAAATCTAGAGAGGACAGGTACACTCCAGTAGCTGCTTCTCTTAGTCGCTTGTTTTAGTGCATACGAATGCCTTCTAGGTCACGGGTTCGAGTAGAAGCAAAGAGAATGTTTGGCCTAGAAATAGTTTTGGTTTAAAAGACTCCCAAAAGGTACACTCCAGTAAATTCAACTGTTGTATTTAGCAGAGTTCAATGTATTAACGATTTTTTTAATGTAGCTTAAATAAATATTTTCTGTAAAAAAGCCCATGTGAGATTTTTCTTCTTTTAGTACAACTAGCACATTCTAGGAGTAAAAAGTTATGCACAACTCAACAGAAAGCACAAACGTAAATGAAGCCTTCATATTTTTATTTCCCCTTCCTGTTACTATTCACAACAATTTCAAGATTTCAAAACGCTCTGTTCTACTGTGTTCTTTGTTGGTTGACACATAGGTCACAAATGCAAATAGACTATTTAAGTGCTAACCTCCAAGGAGCCTTGACATTGACCTCTTTTCATGAACCTAAGGCACTTAGGATAATCTTCAAGGAGCATGAGAAAAAAAATCAGCATGTCTTGCATGCTGCTAATGTTGAAATAGAGCCAGATATTACTTACAACAGTTGATTGGCATGTCTTTCATATTGATGCACTCAATGTATGCAATCCCATCATTGATGCCTGAGGCAAACAACATTGCTTTTGCAGCAGCCTGATTGGCTGCAGAAGCAACAGATTGAGGTGGAGTAAGCAAGACTTGGTAATCACCCAGTACGTGTAAGCTTGAAACCAGATCGTTGCGACGTTTTCCGGGAACCCTTTTTTCTTTCCAGTGATTGGTGGAGCCACAATTTACTTCATCAAATGGTGCACTCTCCTCCTCTTCAATAAGGTTGGCAACCATGAGAGGTGTAATAGACAATAACATGCATAAGCGAGTATCCAGGCGAGGAATAGGTCCTTCAATGGGATCCCTTTCCTAACAGTCAATGAAAAGTCTAATTTAAGACACAGCAATAAGAGAGCTTCTTAAAATAAATATATATGATTACAATTGAAAAAAAATACAACTTTCATATCATAGATTGAACCTGACTCCTCCAAAAGCATGTCAGAGGCACAGTACTTAGATGATCATGGAGTTAAATTCAAGACCAACTAAAGCATGAATTTTTTCCCTGAACATCTAATCTAGATAGTAGTAGCTATACGTTTTATTATACCTAGACAATTATGAGACAAGACACTGAGGAGCATCAATACCATTATAAGACATAAACTTCTAAGACCAGCACAATTCAACTCTAACTTCTAAGATTCAAAAGCCTGTATGGCATAAGGACCCTTGAATCTTTAAGAAACATCATATACTATGATGCAAAAATTTAAACAAAACATATGCATATGAAAAGAAAATTTTAGATCAGCATAACAAATTCTAACCCTGTGAACAAGACGTAGAGCTGCAATCCAAAGACCCAGAAAGGTGTCATGCCAAGTGGTGCCATTAATTGCTTGAAGGGTTTTAGTCAAACCTGCGCAATAAGAAACCTTTGGTTTTCATTCTTAGTTTCTTGTAAATATCACTTTTGGAATAACTGAAATTGTACAACTCTCATTAAATAATATTCCTAGGACAAAAGATAGAATCTGCCTCTACCAGTTATAATTTCAATAGCACTTGTTGCATTAACTTGATATCCATCCATAGCATCTTCCAATAGCAGATCAAGAGGAAGCCAGAGTGCAGAACGGCTAGCCCCATGGCACAGACCAGCTGAAGAAGCAAGAGATCCAAAAGCCATAACTGCATGGAACTTTTGCAGTGAACTTGTTTTACATTCTCGAGACAATACAAGGTGAGTATCTAAGGTCAACTGCAGAAGAGCCTCAGGAGTTAAAATTTTTGAATTTTTCAGTGCTGATGAATTTGCTCCAAGCACCCGTATTCTCTGCATGAAACCTATCCAATGAGTGGGTCTGAAAAGATGGCAAGGGAGTATTAGGCAATATATCTTTCCTTTCCAGAAAGGGCCAAGTAGGAAACAAATCAGGTACAGTACTTGTGAAATGAAATGGAAACTATGATCTTCAACGCATGACAACCATGAATGCAGCAGAATGCAACGCAAAATTCATGTAAATGGCCCAAAAATAAATAAGACAAAATATTACTGAGCGCACATTAAAATTTCCATTGAATAAAAATAAACAAACGTCCCAAGGGTATTTAGTTTAATTAATAACTCCAGCAATCCAATGCTTGGAAAAACCAAATTTAGAAACAAAATCAAAAATTTCCATTGTGCTTACTTGCAGACAGTCAAGCTAGAACGCAAAAGGATCAAAGAAAAGAAAGTACATACAAGTTTCGGCGAGCCAAGTAAAGAATTCTAGAAGTTACTTTGTTTTGCAAAAATAGCCCAATTATCTCAATAGCCATGACAGAATTCATATTTTGCAATTTCTCATGACATTGAGTCCTCTTCTCATCATAGGTCTCATGACCATCTACTTCCATTTCTTGATTTTTACTCACCCATCTGGACTTCCTTTCAGGGGTAAGTTCCAGCAAACCCTCATCATCTAGTGATGCATCTAGCAGCTGCCACACAATTGAAAAGATAAACTCAACCACAAGAATACCAGGTTCACTTGGTTGCACGCCGAAAATCTCTGAAAGACGAAGGACGACGTCTATCGACTTCATGAGCCTGTAAGAATGGAGAAGATAGCACAGAAATTGCAAATGATAAAATTGCTATAATTAGCTCAATCATCTCTGAAATGTAAGGAAAAATCATTCTAATCTCCACTATGTTAGCTTCAGCATAAAGCAAAGATTGTACAAACTGAGAAGTAAAAATAAGCAAACTGAAAGCAACTCCTACTTATGCTTGAACTATGGAATGCTTGCAGTTTTTTCAAGTTAATTTGAATTTGTATGCAATATATGAATAAGTATGTAACAGAGTAAGAGCCTCAGAGGCTACTAGTATGTCAGTAATTCAGATGTAACTGTGTCTATGATTTTGCCTCTACTACCTATTTCCTGTTTTTCCTTCTGGAGAGGGGGGAAGGTAATCTTTTTGTTATGTGGTTCTGCTTTATATGGTATGTGGTAGAGTTGATTGTTGGACCTAAGTATACAGAAACAATAAAACTGAGGGAATTCATTGTTTGTTGAGGTATGGAGGTCAAAAACCTTTCTTAAACTATTAGAAAATCAGTATGCAAACTGTGCTATATGACCCTGAGATAATGTCAATCAAAAAAATAAGAGTTTTCAACAGTTGCAAAGGCAAAGCATTGAAGCATAATGTTAATAAGTTCAAGAAAAGTATTACATCTCAAGGTTACCAAAGAATTATGCAAGGCTATGCACTTAGCACAACAGCATAGTAACCTTGGTACTTCCTAGACAACTCTTAAATAGAGCTAACACGAAAAATTTAGAATTAAAAGAAATATAATTAGAAACAGGGTCGCTGCTGGTTATAGTGGAAATGGACAAATTTCCCGAACTTGAATGCTAAATTTTCATGTTAATTCATGATACAAACAAAACAATTAAGTATCAATAATCATGGTTTTCCTATATTTGATTACATTATGTGGAACAAGATGCAATACACATTGCTTGTCAAACAAACAGAAATATATTTATTTTAGACCAAATGCCAACAGAATACAAGCTAATGACATCGAAAAAGTAAAGTGGAAAGGACATCCATGACTCTGCTCTTCTTAACATGACAAGAAAGTCAAAAAATAAAACTCACTTTTGATAATGTGGCCCATTAATATGACATTTAAGAGTAAAAGCGTGTCTCTTGAGGAGTTCCATATAAAGCCTGTACGCTGCTGGCCGGGAATGTCGACTTGGAATGACCCTGCGGAAAAAGTGATACCATTAATAGACATAACAATAGGCCATAAATAATAAAGAAAAAACGCCAGAAAACTAATATGAAATTCTCCATGAGTAGATATATATGAGTGAAAGAAAAGGGCTTATAAATTCAGAGTAAAAGGAAAAACTGAGTCCCATTTCCTATGTACAAGAGTTAAGCGGAAGTAAACATAAGTGGAAGAGGCACTTTAACCAAAGACTGGGGCCTTCCCATAGATTTTGATTTCATCTATTCTACAACCATATCAAGATAAATAATACTAATCCAGTCCTTAGATTTACTTGTGGCCCTAGAGGATGAGGTGAAAACCTCATGTATGGTTTTGTAATAGCATTGGGAACAATGAATGTGAGAGGTTACCTTTTGATTTAACAGGAGCAGAAGAAGAATTAGTAGCAGTTTATCAAACCGAATATTCAGATATCAAAGTTTGTCAAACTGAATATTCATGAATCAAATTTGGTTTACTTTATGTTGGTTCCTATCTAAATTTATTAGTTTCCTCTGTATTTGTAACACTTCTATACTTGGGCGGTTGGAATATTTATATTCCATACATATTTGTTACCGAGCTATTTGAAATAAATAAGGCGGATGGAATCCTTGGAACAATGGAAATGTGAAAGAGTGTAGATCCCATGAGATTGGTCTCATGGTAACTACCACGGGGCCGTGAAAGTTCACTAATAATTATGTGAAAATTGACTAATCTTTTTTCTTACATTTTTAATGGGTAGTTTTCAACAAAATATGTGTGTGCCACATTGTGATCCCGTGGTTATTACCACGGACCGATCTCATGAGATCAATTCTCAATATGAAAAGTCATACTTATGTGACAAGCCAATGTCTCAAAATGATCACAAACGAAACACTGCATCTAGAGGCCATTGAAGAAGTTCTATTTTCTCAAAAAAAATATCCTATATTTATCTTTGTTTGTCCACCACTTTTACTTAATTATAGTAAATTTAGAAAAATCTAAAAAAAAGTTATAAGCCTGTAAACCTATATATATATATATAAAAGCTAAGAATAGGAATCTTTGACAAATGGGATTAAGATAAACTTTTTTCTAGTAAGATGCAGATTGAATTCCACTTTAAGACACTAACAGGTAACATCATAGTTTCACGAAGTTTAAAATACTAAACAGTAACATCATATTTGTCACCAAGAGTAAAACATGAAAAGAAACAAAACACCGGAATGCATCAGAATTTTTTTATTCCATTGTACAAAGTAACTCAAAAACTATATAAGACCAGAGGATCCTTAAAAGTTATAACAGAACCCAATGTAAGATCAAATTTCCCAGCAACAGAAGTGTAAATTGATATCAATATGCTCCCCACTTCACTGGACTCAAATTTCCTAGAGGACTGAGGAGTAATTTCAATGAAGAAAAAACAGTATCTTAGCACTGATGGGTAGACTCGTTCACTTCATGAACACAAATGACATAAAGCACGAGAGCCAAAACTTCGTCACCTTTTCTCTTTTGCTTTACTTCACTTTGTCGTGAGTCGAAAAGACGAGAAGCTAAAAAGGCAAAGAACACAATTTTTCTAAGTGTGGAAACATAATACTGATTCTTAATAGCTTCTCTCAACTAAGCCCAATACAAGCAATCTAGATATGTTAAAATTCAAATTTTCCCAAAAATAAAAGCAACTCAAAATCAAAGCGTTCAAAATTTCTAGCAGATGATAACCCACAAACCCAATAAAACCAAGACACACAGAGAGTGGGAGCACAAAATTCACGCAATTTCCTCAATTCCTACCAAGAGAAACCTCTCATAAAGCAAAACCCAGGAAAAAAACACACAGGAAAAGAAAACAAATAACACCAAAAGTACGAACCTATCAGAGATCAAAGCAAGAACAAGCAAAGAAGGCACGATCTTCAACATGAGAGCCTTCTCTAGAAACTTCCAGAGGATAGGCACGTTATTGTCCCAGCAAATGTAGGACACCAGCACCTCCGCGAGCTCCGGCGACGGAAGCGCCACCCCCAGCGAGTTCAAATTCGCAGACAGCTGAACGGCCCACAGCAGAGGATCGCTCCCCTTGTCCTGCGCCGCCTTGGTCTGCTCAAGAACGCCGTCCCAAATGCTCCTTACAGCCATCTCATGATACTTATTCAGAATCGAAAATGGTTAGATTTCGGGGTTTTCTGAGTATAGAAGAATAAAACAGAGGGTGTCTGGTAGTAGTAGTGCCGAAAGAGAAGTGAGAAATGAAGAAATTTCTTCGGTTAAGTAATGTTTAGAAAGGTCTTAAAGCATAAGCATGGGTTTTTTTTTGGAGGGGATGTATTAATTGGTTGTTGAATTTTTAGCTATGATTGGTCTGAAATGGAGGGAGTCAACTGCGTTGAGTTGAGGGGCGGTAGTGGGAATTTAAGGGCTTGTTTGGTGAGAGTTTTCAAAAACTCGTTTCAGTGTTCAAACATTAAAAACCTTTTTCAAACACTACTGATCTTGTTTGGGATGTAGTGTTCAAAAACAATATTTAAATACAGTTTTATAAAAATGAATATTCAAACACTGAAATTAGAACACCTCTGTTTGGCGTTTTCGATCTGAAATAGTATCTACTTTTCATTTTCACTTTCGCAATTCACGGACATTTTCTCTCACTCGCGACTTCACTTTCTCTTTCTCCAATTCACAGAGCTCTTCTCTCTCTCTGCAACGCCTTCATTCTTCTCTCTCCTTATTTCATTTCTTTTCACTTTCTAATCGAATCTCTATTTTTCTCTTCAAGAAAAGATCAGGAAGAGACAAAAATTTTCCTCTCATTTCCCTACTTTCCAAAGTAACAGCATTTGATCTGATTTATAAGTAATTCTACTCGAAGATATTTACTGAGAATTGACTAAAACAACCGACTAAATCATAGGCTAGATTCTAGACTGATTATTAAATTGTTGAATACCATTCTGTTCCAGAAAATTCAGACTTGAGCCTAACAGGACCTCATGGATTTGTTGGTGTTTTTTATGTTCACTTGAGCCACATGATCTGCACATGATGGTAGTTGGAATTACCAAACAAATCTGTAATTGAGAATGCTCCTGTTAGTTTATATTCTATTTCTCCAAAAGCTTTTACTGTGTGCTCCTCCTGTTTCTTCCAATAATTTGATGTATGATTTTGGAGCTTTGGTCCTGATGTTCATGTCTTTAGGAAGCCTCCTGAGGATCTCCATTTATCAAACTAGACACTGATTGATCTTCAGTTGGGAATCCTGGAAGAGCAGGTGGAGGTGGTGTTTTATGATTTACATCTGGGGCTTTTGTGCAGCATTTATCGTACATGGGCATAACTTTCTACTGTTACAACAGAACTATGGGCTATTAGAAATGGCTTGTGTCAAAGTGACTGCTTCACAGCAATCAGTTTTCAGATTCACTTTGCCATCGTCATGGCTCATAGCCCATTGTTCTGATGAATTTGGTTATGAAATAAACAATCAATCAATGCCATCCTCATGGCTCATAGCCTATTGTTCCTCCACAGGAACCTTGAATGCATACATGAATACATGAAATTACCCCCTACTGAAAAGGGAATAATGGAGTCTGAATGTTTCCTCTCTCTCTCTCTCTATTTTTTTTAGCTTTTTAGCTCTTTTTTTTTATAATTATTATGCTTGATTGTTTGATTTTATTATATTTATATATCTCTTTCTATTTTCTTATGTTATTGGGATTTAGTTTGTTATAGTTGAATTTAATTTGTTGCTGTTTTTTGTCCTTTGTTGGAAAGAATAAGAAACATTGAAGATGAAGGAAATGGAAGGAAATGGGTTAAAGCCCCAAAAATGAATTTTTAAAAAAATCTGTTTGGATCAAGTTCTATTTGTATATTAAGATGATGTTGATGATTGCTGATCATATATAGGGGTTTCTGTTTTGCTCTATTTGAAGATTAAAATGCTTGTTTTGGATACTCTTGAGATTTTGGCAGTGATATTTTCTTCTTTTTCTCCCTTTGGATATACTGATTTAGTTTACTTGGTATAGTTGATTGTGGATATGATTCTTCTGATTGATGATTCTGGATACTTGGTATATTGATTGGCTTTCAGTCTCTTTTTTTTTTAAAGTAAAAAATATATAAAAGAAAGCATCAAGGATGCAACCCATTTACAAAAGAACTTCCCCAACCAAATATGAAGGGTATTTAACAATCTAGTATTTGAGGTATCAGTTGAACTCTCTAACCTTATTTTGACCCTTTAGTGAAGCTGATTATTTTTTTTTACAAAACTATCATTGATTTGTTGAGTTTGAATCAGTACCATTAGATCCTTATTCCAGTGCTTTATGTTTGTTTAGCCTCACTTACGCTGCTTCTTGCTTGTCTTTTCATTGGTATGGGTAGGCATATTTTGAAGTCCAAAAACATGGTTTTGCAACCATTTTATCTTCATCTTGATATATTATTTGTGTCTTTATTTGTGTTAATTTAGTTTTTTTGTTACTGAATTATGTTTTTTTCTTAAGAATATATTTCACATATTGGTATATTATTTCACTTATAAAATGTGAGCCAAACCAACCAAATTGGGCAGTTGAGGCAAACCCATTTGAAGGAAGAATTTTGGGCCGTTTATTTTCATTTTATCAATTTATCAAAGTTGTATTTGATCAATGAATATTGTATCTTAAAGTTGTTATTAACTATCTTATTTTTAAGAAGAAAAGTATGTCATCTTTTAGATATTGAACAAACTTGAATATTGTATTTGATGGGTTAGTTGTTTAAATTTTATCAAATTGTAAAAGTTGTATTGTATTTTTTATTTTTATTTTTAAGAATTTATTTAACAAACAAACATGACATGACCAGGGGAAGAGTGTTGTCATGTTTGATCGATGATATATAAAAAATACTAACATTTAAAAAAATAATATTAATTATTTCCAAGTATTTGATGTGTGCTTAAAAAATTGTATTTAGTAAATATGAGAAATAAAATTAATTTTAGATATTAAAATTTAAACTGAACATTGAAAACTGAAAACAATTACAAGAAGGTGTAATCCAAACAGTTTTCTATTTTCAAAACAGTTTTCGAACACTGATTATCCAAACAACATTTCACTGAAAACTGTTTTGGAAACAGTTTTTGAACACTGATTATTCAAACATGTTTTCTTCAGAAAACATCATAAAACTATTTTTAGAAACTCTTTTCGAAAACAATTTTCGAACAATGAAAACTCAAAACTGTTACCAAACATGCCCTAAAATTTGTTGCCGGGGTTTTCTTGTCTGGTAGTAAAAAGATGTTCAAGCGGGGAACTCTTACTGAAATTTCACTTTCGACCCCATATCTTTGGCTTGGTTGGCTCGAGATGTGAGGGTAAAATGGTCTTTTAGGATTCTTGGGTACGGCCGAAGATTATATAGTATAGGAGGTACAGACAGTAGCCCACGTGGGAATCACTGAATCTGATGTGGCAAAATCTTACACGACCGAAACTTGATCCGATTTAATTTGATCCGAACTAAATCTAATTCGAAAATTAAGTAAAATAGTATAGTCTGAATCACCTAAACACAAATGATTCAAAATTTAAAATGATCTGAATTCAAAATTACTCGAATCTAACTTGATCCGACTCTGAAACTGAAATGATAAGGTTTTTTTAAAATTAATTTGTTTATTAAACTTAAGTAATAATTAATTAAATAGTTGTCAAATAAAATATGTGAATTACAATATATCATAATTAATTAATTATTAAATTTTTATCGGTTACAAAACAAATGGGTAGTTTCAATTTGCAGGGCTTTAATAGGTTCAATCTTATTGTGGCACAATATTGATATTAATTTGGTTCTTTAAATTTATGGTTAAACAATCTATTAATATGAGTAATCTACTATTTAATTTCACATAAAAAATCAAAGAGACTAGTTAATTTGCATTGTTTTTCACGTCACAATAAAATTATATATTTAATTAACATGTAAAAATAAAATGGAATTAAATGATTATACGTAATCACTCAAATTTGGTATAAAAGGTTTGAAAATAACTCTATGGACCAGCTGTTTGAGACTAATAAAGTCTGAATTTTATGATTAAGAGTTATAACATTGCATTCACATATTAAATACATTATTTAAAAAATTCAACGTTGGTTTGTTAGTAATTCATTTTCACGGAGTTTGGTATGCAACTCTTTTAATCGTATTATATGGCAATAATATATTTTTTAATTAATTATGAATATCTATTTAATTATTGTTAATTCAGTTTGATTTGAGGTAACACACTTTAAAGTTTTATAATTAATTTCTTATCGAGAAAATATTAATAAAACTAAAAATCTAAAGGCATACTTTAAATGGTATGATGTTAATTAGGTAAATGTGTTAAAATGGGGAAAATTTAATATTAAGATATTACTAACATATTTTTGTGAACTAAATTAATTTTAAAACAAAACATACTATAAGGATGTTTGGAAACCCACTTTAAGCTTTAATCCCCCAAACTTGGCCTATGTCAAACTAAATTTAAAACAAAGTTAAAATAATTTTCCGAGAATTTGGAGGGTAAAAAGTAAAAATATTGAACAACCCGATAAGCCAACCTAAATTCATTCAAAAATCGAGATAACTTACTCGAAATTATTTGAAATCCGAAATGAATCAATCTGAAATGACTCAAATCTAAATTGACCCACAATCCGAACGATATGCGATTGGGCCAACTAAAAGTGGCTAATGAACGTTTCAGTTTGAAGAAGAAAGTAGGGCTCAAAAAGTGTTGATACACGTACATTTAGCACAGACAATAAAACATGCAATTTTTTATCTGAAATTTTGTTCATATTTCTTTAAAATTTCTTAATAATGTATAGAAATTCAAAATAAAATTCTTGTACTTTTTATCTTAACGGATTTATACCTTGTAACCAATCCATTTATAGTCCATGTTCAACATTTTGGCTGCCCATGAACCTTTTGGCTACCTCAACTTTTTGGCTACCCATTGATTGTGGTAACAAATGTATGGAATACGAACGAACGTTCTTGATGGGAGAACAAGTATAAATACAGGTTTGGTCCTTAGACTCGGGACTTCTCATTTTTCTTTCATACACTATCAAATTGGAGAATTCTGAGAGTCTACAAGTACCAATACTCATAGAATAGCAGATTGTGTAAGTGAAAAGCTTCAATGACCGGAGGTATGTTTACGGTCCATATAATTCCGCATTTGATCTATATGCTGTTTAAATTGTTTAGCATGTTTAGATTATATTTAAGTTTTACATTTGGTATCAGAGCATTGTTTACCTCTACCTTGAAGTATTAAGCAATCTGTAAAACTGTCGTTTTATCCCCGAAAAATAATTTGATTTCAAAGTTTGATTTTTGAGAATTTTTTAATGGAAAATAATGTTAGAAATCATTAGGAAATTTGGTTTCTAGTATTTCTGAGTTTTAAAATCTTGCTTTGATATCTTGGAAGCCAAAATTTAGTTGGGTTTTGAAAACGGGTCAAAAAAGACATGGTTGAAGGTTGAAGACAACTGGTTTAGGAAAATGTTTTGCAGTTTCCAAATTTGGTAACTTTTCAGAAATAATATATATATATATATATATTTGGAAGTTCAGATTTTGGCCTAATTTTATGGATTTTCACAATTTTGCATATGATTTGTAATTATTTGCAAAAATAATGTTTATGAACCCTTATTAGTATTTATTTTATTTATGTGCTTAAAATTATGTTGCTTTGTATGTATAAATTTTTTTTAATTATGCATGCAATTTAAGTCTAAATAGTTTTAGTGCACAAATGATTTAATGTTGGACATTTATTTTTAATTTTTGTGATTATTTTGCTCAAATTAAGATTATGCGTATATACTATTTATGTTAGTTCTATATATGCAATTTGATTAAATGCTCATATTTCGCATGATTTTTTTTTCTTCAATTCATACTTTTAGAATGAGTTTATTTTGTGCAATGAATTAAATTAAGTGCATAATATTATGTTTAATTATGCAATTTATGTTTTATTTACATATTATAACATATTATTAAGTTTAGATATTGTTAGATTATGTAAACTTAGGTTATTCTCATAAAACTTAATTTGTGCATAACATATTAAGGTTCATAATATATTGGTATGAACAATAAAGTTAAAAATTATGAATAATTCACAAACAATTTGTAGTAGGCATAAAATAGCATGATCTGGGACAATGCTCTGTCTAGGGATTCTGGTTTTTAATGAGGCTTTGTCCCGACCAATTATCTTGGGAGCACTCTTAGTGATTGCCTATTATGTTACTGCATAATTGTTCTTAGGCATTAAGTAGAGCTTAAAATATAGTAAATATAAATGTCTAGTGAACCACATAATTTTAAATATTTAAAGAGCAGTAATTAGGATAATATATTAAAATTAGTTTTTCTTAATTTACCCACAGGAGTTAGGAAGAATTAATTTCATAGTTTTATCATAAAGTTTAAAGATAGAAAAACATCAAACTGTAATCATAATATACATTATGAATTTAGTAAAAATAGTTTGATAAAATCTATTATAAAGTATAAAGAATCTTATTGAATTAAAAATTTAGCCTACAGGTAATTTTTAATGAAAATTATATTCAATTTTAGCATGTTTTTACATTGGTAAAACATGCAATTTAGAGTATTAGACCTCAAATCTTGACATAAGCTTTTGGACTTTATGCAGTTTCTCAACCCACTAGTTTTTCTGATATCCATTGTGACATACCCGAACTTAAGGGAGATAACTATAAGGTATGGAAGGAGATGATTCTCCTCCATCTAGGGTGGATGGGCATAGATTATGCTATTAGGAAGGACGAACCACTTGCAATCGCCGATAACAGCACTCCAGCTGCGATCACGCTATATGAGCAATGTGAGCGATCCAACCGACTCAGTGTAATGTTTATCAAGACTAAGATAACTGCTGGTATACGTGGTTCTGTCGACCAACATGAGAAAGTCTGTGATTTGCTGAACACCATTGACGATCAATTCGTCACTTCAGAAAAGGCATTGGCGAGCACCCCGATAATGAAACTATCATCCCTTAGGCTCACCAACGTAAAAGGTGTGCACGAGCACATAATGAAAATGCGTGACATTGTGACTCAACTCAAGAAACTCGAGGTTGATATGTCGGAGTCCTTCTTGGTGCACTACATTCTGAACACCCTTCCAACTCAGTATGGGCCTTTCAAAATCTCTTACAACACACATAAAGACAAATGGTCAATCAATGAATTAATGACCATGTATGTTCAAGAAGAAGATAGACTTGTGATGGAACTGGGTGAGAGTGCAATACTGGCTACTATCCGTGGGAAGGACAAAGCTAAACCTATCAAATCTCAAGCTAATCACAAAGCTAATAAGAAGGGGAAAGGAAAAATACCACCTTAAGCTGATATCAAGAAAGAAGAAAAGTGTTTCTTTTGTAAAAAGAAGGGACATATGAAGAAGGAATACATCAAATTCCAAAAATGGCTTGAGAAGAAAGGTAATCCAATCTCGTTTGTTTGTTGTGAATCTAATATGGTTAATGTTAATATTAACACCTGGTGGATTGATTCTGGATCTACAATCCATATTGCAAACTCCTTGTAGGGTATGCAAAACCTAAAGAAGCCAGTGGGAAGTGAGCAAAGCATCTTATCAGGTAACAAGATAGGCTCATATGTGGAGGTGATTGGAACTTGCATTTTAACTTTAAGTAGTGCCTTTATTTTAAAATTGTAAAGGACCTTTTATGTACCACGTTTATCACGAAACTTGATTTCTGTTTCTGGACTTGTACCATTTGGATATTCCTTTAATTTTCAAGATACATCTTTCAGTTTATTTTATAAAACTGATTGTGTTTGGAATGGTATTTTGTCTTATGGTCTTTATCGTTTTTGTGTGCAAAATGATGCCACTTATAGTTCAATGCATGTTTAAACTGGTGTTAAAAAGTGTAATATTAACGAGGACTCCTCTATGTTATGGCATCGAAGATTATGACATATCTCCATAGAAAGAATTAAGAGATTAGTGAATGAAATGGTACTTAGTACTCTAGATTATACTGATTTTGAGACTCGTGTGGACTACATTAAGGGAAAACAGACCAATAAGTCCAAGAAATGTGCTAATAGGAGTTCAGACATATTAGAAATCATTCATACTGATATATGTTGTCCAGACATAGATGCACATGGTCAGAAATATTTCGTCACTTTTATCGATGATTACTCACAATATATGTATATCTATTTGCTTCATAAGAAGAATGAAGCATTGGATGCCTTCAAAGTTTTTAAGGCTGTAGTTGAGAACCAATGCGGAAAGCAAATACAAATTTTGAGATCTGATAGAGGCGGAGAATATTATGGTAAATACACAGAAAGTGGACAAGCACTTAGTCTTTTTGCCAAGTTTCTTCAAGAACATGGGATTGTTACCCATTACACTATGTCTGGTTCCCCGGACCAGAATGATGTTGCAGAAAGAAGCAACCGAACATTGATGGACATGGTGCAGAGTATGCTTAGCAACTCCAATCTTCCTACATCTTTGTGGACTGAAGCGTTAAAGACAGTTGTGTATATATTAAACCAAGTTCCAACCAAGGCTGTTTCCAAGACACCATTTGAATTATGGAAAGGTTAGAAACTGAGTTTGCGACATATGCGCTTTTGGGGATGTCCGTCTAAGGTGAGGATTTATAACCCACAAGAGAAGAAACTGGATCCGAGGACCATTAGTGGGTATTTCGTTGGATATGCCGAAAGTTCCAAGGGTTACAGGTTTTATTGTCCAACTCATACTACTAGGATTGTGGAATCAAGAAACGCTAAGTTTATAGAGAATGACATGATTAGTGGGAGGGATCGGTTCAAGAACATAGTTCCTGTACATGATCATACAGAACCTGCACATGTTTATACAGAATCTCAACCTTCATCAAATGATAGATTGGTTATAGTCATAGCACACCTCAAGTACAAGCTCGTGTTGACCAATCAATCTTTGAGGTTCTACAAGCTACTGACAACATTCTAATAGATCAAGCAGTTCAAAAAATACCACAAGCTCATGAACAACCAGTTGAACCACAAGCTTCCTTGGGAGACATTGGTACAACATTAAGAAAATCTACTAGAGATAGGAGATCAGCAATTCCTAGTGATTATATTGTGTATCTACAAGAATCTGACTATAATTTTAGAGCCGAAAATGATCCTGAAACCTTTTCACAGGCCATGAGTTGCAAAGGGTCAACCTTGTGGCACGATGCCATGAAGGAAGAGATGAATTCCATGAAAAGCAACGGAGTCTAAGATCTTGTAGAGTTGCCTAATGGGACGAAGGCCATTGGTTGCAAATGGGTCTTTAAGACCAAGAAAGATTCATTAGGCAACACTGAGAGATACAAAGCGAGACTCGTTGTTAAAGGATTTACTAAAAAAGAATGAGTCGATTACACAGAGATTTTCTCTCTTGTATCTAAGAAAGATTCTCTTCGATTATTTTGGTATTAGTTGCTCATTTTGACCTTGAGCCGTAACAAATGGATGTGAAAACCACATTTC
The DNA here is from genome assembly GCA_023935145.1 of Bretschneidera sinensis. NCBI lineage: Eukaryota > Viridiplantae > Streptophyta > Magnoliopsida > Brassicales > Akaniaceae > Bretschneidera > Bretschneidera sinensis. The sequence goes on from CM043699.1 coordinate 90,424,117, forward strand.
TTAATAGAGATCTAGAAGAGGAGGTTTATATGAAATAACCTGAAGGTTTCTCCTCTAATGATGGTGAACATTTGGTTTGCAAGCTTAAAAAATCCATATACGGTTTAAAACAAGCCTCCTGTCAATGGTATTTTAAATTTCATGAAGTAATTTTTTCATTTGGTTTTGTTGAAAACCCCATGGATCAATGTATATACCAGAAGGTCAGTGGGAGTAAAATTTGTTTTCTTGTTTTATATGTGGATGATATTTTACTTGCAACCAATGATAAGGGCTTGCTGCATGAGGTGAAACAATTTCTCTCTAAAAATTTTGATATGAAAGATATGGATGAGACATCTTATGTCATTGGTATTAAGATCCATAGAGATAGACCTCGAGGTGTTTTAGGTCTGTCACAAGAAACCTATATCAACAAAGTTTTAGAAAGATTTCGGATGATAGATTGTTCACCAAATGTAGCTTCCATTGTGAAGGGTGATAGGTTCAATTTAAACCAATGCCTGAAGAATGATTTTGAAAGGGAATCCATGAAAAACATTCCATATGCTTCTACAGTCGGAAGACTTATGTATGCTCAGGTCTGCACTAGACTTGACATTGCATTTGCTGTAGGGATGCTAGGGCGATATCAGTGTAACCCAGGTATAGACCACTAGAGAGCTGTACAGAAAGTAATGAGGTATCTTCAAGAAACTAAAGACTACAAGCTTATATATAGACAGACAGACAATCTGGATATGATTGGCTACTCTGATTCAGACTTTGTTGGCTATGTTAATTCATGTAAATCAACATCAAGGTACATTTTTCTAATGGTTGGTAGAGCTGTTTATTGAAGAAGTGTCAAGCAAACATTGACTGTTACTTCTACTATGGAAGCCGAGTTCGTCTCCTGTTTTGAGGCTACTTTATATGGTGTATGGCTTAAGAGTTTCATTTCTGGGCTTAGAGTCATGGGATTCTATATCTAGGCCAATTTTCTGCGACAATTCAGCTGCTATCTTTATGGCTAAGAACAATAAAAGTAGAAGTCGAAGTAAACACATCAACATTAAGTATTTAGCCATAAGAGAACGTATAAAAGAAAAGAAAGTATTCATTTAACACATTAGCATTGAATTGATGATCGCTGATCCTTTGACTAAGGGCATGCCAACTCTGAAATTCAAGGATCATGTAGAGAAAATGAGACTTGGTTCCATTTTGTAATTCTATACATACAGTTTATTAACGAAACTCTTATATATTTTGATGTTTTCTTATATTTATGTGCACCTTAATTTCTTTGAGAAAATTCATCTGTATAGGACCAAGAATAAACATAGGGTTTATTCATTAGGAAATGTTGCCACATGAAGAATAATACTTGAGGAACTAAATGCATCATAATACATGGAAGGTAATACTCACTCTTAGAGGACTTATCGCCATGATTCATATATTTACTTCTTAAAATATAAGCAACGAGATTAAGTTAGGTTAAACATATGGACCAAGTGGGAGAATGTAACCAATCCATTTATGGTCTATGTTCAACTTTTTGGCTGCCCATGAACCTTTTGACTGCCTCAACTTTTTGGTTGCCCATGAACCTTTTGGTTGCCTCAACCTTTTGGCTACCCATTGATTGTGTTAACAAATGTATGGAACATGGATGAACGTTCTTGATGGGAGAATAAGTATAAATACAGGTTTGGTCCATAGACTCGGGACTACTCATTTTTCTTTTATACACCATCAAATTGGAGAGTTCTGAGAGTCTAAAAGTACCAATACCGAGAAAATAGCAGATTGTGTAAGTGAAAAGTTTCAATGGTCGAAAGTATGTTTACAGTCCATATAATTTTGTATTTGATCTATATACTATTTAAATTATTTAGTATATTTAGATTATATTTAAGTTTTATGGGGGTAAAATTGAAATTCCAGTTGATGGACGTTTCCCTTTTGGGGCATTAAGGAGGATGACAATGGAGCAGCCAAGAAAATGGCCTACCTGACCAAGCAAAATGTCCCACAGTTGAATCACCAAGTCACCAACCCACGTAAAGTTACAAATGTGGATACAAGTTTTGCTTCTGCTTCAAGGTTCATGTTTCAGTCAAGCCGTCCTCTTCTTACATTAAAAAAAAAAAAAAAAAAAAAAAATTGTACCATAAAAAATCTAGAAAAAAAAAATAAGTGATTGAGAAAAAACTACAATAGCACTTAGGGGTAGGTAGAGATGATGTCAAAGTGATGAGAATTGGCTCAGCCCCATTTATTCGTGTGATCAGATTGGCATATTGCTTTAGGTAATGGAAAGGGTACTTTTTATCTCCTCCTACATCCATTGGATGCAATTTTGGCAGTATCGAACTGTCTCGTTTGGAACCCTCTTAAAAAATTGCTTTAATCCAGTGTTTTCAAACGGCGCCGATGTATCTTGGTAGGTAAAAGGACTAATGGCTTAATCTGTTAGGACTTGGTAGTCAGATTAAAGTAATTTATTGAAAATTGGGTCCAGATCATTATCCTTAATTCTCAACAATTATTGTTCAACCAACCCCATCACCCACCAAAAATATTAATAAAAACAAAGAATCCAGTTTGTTGCTGATTTGCCAATAAGGTAATAAGGTGTTGCGTTTGATATAATGTTTTCTTCTTGGAGAAAAAAGTTTCCCTCTCCTTTTCTTTTGATTTTGGTATGTTATTGCTAAGAAAGCATTGGAGCATGACTAAAATGGGAAATATTACGGTGATTTTTATCTGTATTGTTTTATTTGAAAAATATTTAAATATAATTTAAATCATTAAAATTTAAAATTTTAAAAATATTTTATATTTTTGTGGTTTAATTTTTTGACAAAAAATTGTGATAGATTACTCATTTGTGATTTGCGATATTAAATAATTTATAAAAAAATTACAAGAAAACAATCTGTTATAAGATCAAATCATAAATATGTACATAAACTATTACTACAGAATAATAAGTTTGATGAAAATTTTAATTATTAAAATAAAATCAAAGTTAGTGGGATTATAAGAGGCTTAGACAAGAGATTGAGAAAGGCAATTTTGCAAATGTCTTTTTTAGGCAGACAGAACTTCATGATTCCTAGTTAAACTTTCGTTTAGGATGACAAGATGGTAAAGCCATAATTATAGTATTTATAAATATTATTATATATTTATTTGAAGATGAGATTTGATCCTGAGATGCCTTTCAAAGGGGGATACCTTACAAGTCACCACCTAAAAAACCAATACGGCAAAGGCAAGCAAACATAATTGGCACTGTGGATCATCGTGAACACCCATTAGGAACCACGCCATCTTTATTTGTTGTAGGAAAAGGCTATAAATGAGGGCTTTTTGCTAAACACAACCAACAAGTGGCAATAAGGTCACATAAGATTACTTCTTTTTTCTATAATTAATGGGGTGACATTCGAATTTAAAATCTTTTGTACGAAATAAATGTTTGATTAGCAATTGAATTATGTTCAAACAAAGAAGCTTCTTAATTAAAGGTTTTGTCAACGTAAGTCGTGAATATTGTGATTGACGATTAATTGGATGAATGCATGCACTATATTCAAGATTTTTTTGATTCACGAATAAAATTACAGTGAAATAAAATTAAGATTATAGTGAGATGTGATTAGGAGAGATTAAAGTGAGATAATTTTAGTTCTATGTTTAGTTCATAAAATTTTAAGATTGAGATTAATATAAAGATTAAAATACCTTTTATCAATTTTTTATATATAACCTTTAGTTTTCTTATTTTTTCTCTTTTGTTCCATGATAGAGGGAGTTTTTTTTTTTTTTTTTCCCTTCTTCCTCCTTCATCTTCCTTCTATTCCTTTTTCATTTTCCTTCTAGAGTTATGATTGCCGGTTTAAGATGAGTTCAATGATGCCATAGACTCAACCTAAAAGTTACTGGAAAAGTAAATTGGAGATGGTGAAGGTCGTGGTGATTTGATGGTTTTCGACCGTTTTTCGACGGAATCTCGACGAACGAACACCATATCCGAATAGATCGAAGAATTTTGAATCGAATGATGCGGTTGGATTTTGGTAGCGTGACTTTCCAACGGCAATGGTGGATCTTGACTAAACTTGGTGAGTTTCAATTGTGAGATCCTCCTCATGCTGATGGTGTGGGCAGTGCTGCCTGAAATTCGTCGGAAAATGAGAGAAAGGAAGAAGAGGAAGGTATGAAATTCGCCAGGGAAAAGGATAGGAGAAGAAGCATGAACTGGAGAGGGTAAAAAAGAAAGAAAAAAAATTTATGGGATAAGTTATGTCCTGGGGATTGGGATAGATTTCATGGGATTAAGACTAAGCTTGTTCCACCGTAATCCAATGCAAACAGTCAATCTCTCCAACTAAACATGACATTAATTATTTATATGGAACTAATTTAATCATATGCCATTTTTGTAACCCATACCAAACAACCCCCAAGAGATACCGCGAACATGTGTAGTATATGATCCATTTTAACAATCACTCGAGTCACTTCCGATTAAATGGTAATTCTCTTTATTTTTTCAATTAATTTCCGTTAATTAAATATTATGATAAGTTTTTTATCAATTAATTCCCCTTAATTGAATATTATACTACAGTAAGAGTGCTCAACATTATATGCAAGTTATTGGTGATTATGGATTAACACGTATTTAGATAATAATTACTGTAATGATGATTTTTTTTGGGTTAAGTTAATGAGAAAAGAAATCGAATTTAAATCTCTTGTAAAAGGATTTAAAGATAATCAGTAAAATAAAAGACCGGTTACTATGATGATGACTTGCGCACTTATACAGCCTTTTTGCTTGCATGAATTGACCATAGTGGCAACAATTATTTGCAGGCGGAGCAATAAAAAAAAAAGGCGAGAGTTAATCAGTATGGTAGTGCAAAACATCATTGGAATCCATCAACTTTATTTTCAGTGGCAAAGAAAATGGGGAAAATAAGAAAAGGAAACGAGGAAAATGGCATGTAGCTCAACCTTCATACAGTGATCTTGCATTTGCCCTATGTGTAAGTTGGTAACACATCAAATCCCCAATGACATGATTGAAGTATACTGTTAAGTTTTCTGGCTTTAAGAATGATATTTATATCTAATTTATTTTTTTTATAGTGGTAATCCAATAAATTCGATTCGTTAAAAATAGTGTTTTCAGAAGCGGGAGTGTTGGATGGGACATTTTACTTTAATGAGACGAAATATAAATCTCGAGACGTTAGGCGTAAGTCTTTTGAAACGTTAGGGGCGTTTTAAATAAAATAATATTAATTAAATTATAAAAATATTAAAAAATTAAAATAATATAAATTAATTAATTATCAATAAACTTTACTAACTTAAGACTTATGAATGAATATTTATCAAAATGTTTTTACACAAATATCAAACAATTTGATGAAAATTTTAATCACATATGATATTAGACGTACGCTATCGTTTGTTACATATGTATCCATCAATTTACACTATGATCCTTCAATATAGTGATTCCATTTGTAATGATGTCTAATCAAAATGTTGAAAATTTAAAATTCTGACCTAAAAGGCTGAAAATTCAGGTAAATTTTTTGAATCTTTTGGAGTGTTTTGACTTTTTAATAAAATAATATTAATTAATTAGAATAGTAAAATAAAAATAATTTAATTTTTATCAAAATTTAATACGTTACTAACTCTTTATAGTCTGATAATTATAATTTTATAAATATTAATATATATATTAATATATAAATTATATAAAGTATAACTTATATTTATATATTATTGAAATTTGTAAGTAATTAATTAAATAGTTTGTAATTATTATTAAACTAGATAATACGTATTATATATTTATGAAGTGTAATAATATTACATCAAGATTACTAGCTCAGTGGTAAGGTCTATGGCATATTAGATCATGAGTTTGAGCTGCCGGGAAAGAGAATTAAGAGGGGCTGACCAAAACGACGTCGTTTTGGTTAAATGGACTGATTTCATTTGACTCAAAACAAAGTAAAAAAAAAAAAACACCCCAACAATTACGCCCATGGGTGTTTTTCATGGATTTCGCCCATGGACGCGTCCCAAGCCCACCCTAATTATGTTTTTTAAAACACTGACTAAAAGTTATCACATAATCAATAAAATTTATTAATAATAAAAAAATTGAATAATTATTTTAGTTTTTAAATTTTTTAAATAATTATTATTTAATTTTTTTAATTACTAACAATGACTCACAAAACTGAATCCAAATATCTTCGATCTTCTTTTTAAGCACATCTTTTTAATATAGATAATATTTATTTTCAATTTCCAGTCAAATGCACGCCGCTTTAACACCGACATGATGGAACCAATCTTAAGCAGATGTGAACTGCAAACAATTTTGATGATGCACACAATTCCACCTTGAGAGAGTAATTTTAGAAATAAATTAACTAATTATGGCATAAAAATACGAGAAACGTCCAAAAATTAGCACGAATGCCAAAGTTTGGAGGCGGCCTATGTAAACAATAACATATCAGTTCAAACTACAAACTATGCCTACACTTTTGCTTGTAATTGAAGCATGAGAAATTATTTAATAGACCGAGACTATCATGCCATACAAAACCGACCTATCAACTCGCACCTCATCACCTAATGTGGAACGTTAATTATAATTAGATTTTGGTCTAATGTGAATTAAGTGAGCTTTGAACCTTACTCCGTTCAATGATATGTTGCGAGTTGATTGATTGAGCTTACGATTGACGTTGATCTGAACTATTCAAGAATTTGTAGTGAAGTAAAGACAAATTGATACTAAAGATGGTGTAGTAAAGTCTTCGTCAAGTTTGAAGACGTAGCTTTTTCCACCATTTTGAACGCTCGACATAACAGATGCCTTCTGATAATCACCCACCCTTCTCTCAAAGAAGTTTGCTTTTCCTTTGCAAAGTCAAACAAATCATAATCAATGTCATAATTATACATGATGTGGCCCAAAATACTCCAGTCCAGTAAATACTTCAACCCAGTAAACCCTTCGACCCAACAGGGTTCAGTAAACCCTCCGGCCCAGTAGATTCTCCGGCCCAGTAGATTCTCCGGCCCAGTACACCCTCCGACCCAGTAGGGCCCGGTAAACTCTCCGATCCTGCAGACTCTCCGACCCAATGAAAAACGGCCCGACAAACCTTCACCTGGGCCCCCTCTACGCACGTAGCCCTGCAGCCACTCTACGCCACCCTACAAACATGCCGCCCTACAACTGCCTACATCCGCAGTCCTACAACCACCCTACGGCACGCCTCCCTGCAACTACCTTATGGCGCGCCGCCCTGCAGCCACCCTGCAGCACACCGTCTCCTGAGCCTATAATCAATGCTCTCCCACGAATGGATGACTATAAATAAGCCAATGTATGAAATTTATATTCATTTAGACTTATCTGCTTACACTTGATTTACTTAAGCCATCGGCATCTCCTTTAAGCCCTTGTGCTAACTTAAGCTTCGGAGCGCCCTCGGAGGCCGACCCCTCCCCTCCTTCCGAGGGCCTTTAGTTTATCCCTGTTACTTGTGCAGGGCCCAGGCCACGTCAGCACCCAGGCCACGTCAACATCTAGGCCACGTCAGCACCAACCGTTTTTTGGCATCAACAGATTGGCGCTGTCTGTGGGAAACCACAATCTCTCGCTGTAACAAAAGTGAAGAAGTACAAAAGAACTCATCTGTTATGATGCCACCTAGAAGCAGTACGAGAAGAACCGACAAGGAAGCCCCAACAGCGTGCTTCGCTCCTATCCGGGGCAGTGCCTGCACCCAACAATCTGGACTCAGGTTCCCTGTAATCCCAGAATATGCAACCCCCGGGTCGAGCAGGTGGCCCCCTGCCAGAGAACAACGCCCTAACCTCTCCAGAACCAACTCTTCTGATTACGAGGAAGCTGCTGCGCATCCTCAGGCCCCTGTGACTCAAGCACAGTCCCAAGAGCTCTCCTGGATGATAGTCAATTTGGTAGCCCAAGTCCGAGGCGGAGGCCGACAACCCTCCCTTTCTCCTCACCAAGCTCTAGAGCAAGTGAAGTCATTCGACAAAGACGATCCTACCTACAATCAACCCCATACCGAGCCCTCACTGGGTAATGGCCGGTCCAAGGAGAGCTCCTCTTCGAAAAGCAACTTCAACATAGACAAACGGTTCGAAGAAATGGAAGAAAAAATAGATTTTGCCTTAAAACACAAGAACCTCAACATCTTGGATGAGCTTAGCATCCAAGATCCCCTATTTACAGAAGCTGTCCTTGAGACCCCGCTCCTCCTCAACTTCAGAATGCCACAGGTCAGAATGTACGATGGTTCAGGAGACCTCTTAGACTATTTGCAGCATTACAAGACAACTATGATGCTACATCGACATCCCGACCCCATCATGTGCCGTGCCTTCCCCTTGACCCTCGAGAAGGCCGTGGGCATTTGGTATTCACGCCTGAGGCCGGGGAGCATTGGTAGTTTCAAAGAGCTAAGTTATGCCTTTGCTTCGCACTTCCTCAGCAACAAGTGACCGAAGAAGACCTCAGAAAGCTTGTTCAACATTATTCAATACCGATGAGAGAGGTTTCGAGCCTACATACCCAGGTTCAACTTGGCAGCCTGAGAAATCCCCGACCTCGACCCAAACGTTCAGATGATGGCTTTCAAAAATAAGCTGAGGTCCGGGATCTTCAGCTCTAAGCTCACCAGGCATCCCCCCAAGGATATGAATGAGGTCTTAGCCTGAGCAGAGAAGTACATGCTGGTAGAGGATGATCAGGCATTCAAGAGGGAAAGGGAAGGAGAAACGAAAAAGAAGAGAAATGACGTCGACCTACAGAGGGGGATGATCAGAAGACCCCCTCAAGAAAAGAGGTACAAACCCCAACCCTGGCTTGACAATTTTACTCCCCTTAATGCATCTAGAACTCATGTCCTCATGTAGCTCCAAGATAAGTCGGTCCTCCAGTGGCTACCCAGGACATAGTCCCTTGGTGGAGATCAAAGACAGTGGTGCCGTTTCCACCGAAATTACGGCCATGATACCGAAGATTGCCATGCCTTGAAAGAACAGATCGAGGCCCTTATCAGCCTGGGACACCTGAAAGAGTTTACAAATTCCCAGAGGAGAGAGACACCCACTTAATCAAGGAAAAACTCTAGGTATCTCCCTCCCCAAGGACAAGACCGACGAGGCCCTCGGCAAGACTCCAGAGCCGAGCGAGAAGTGTCTGGTCAGAAACACCAAGAAATAACAACTACCGCCCGGATCATCAAGACAATATGTGGAGGCCCTGCCGCAGGGGGAAGCTCGAAGTAAAGCAGTAAGGTGTACGCAAGAACCATGACCTCTGTCAACATACCTCATAAGCGAAGAAAAGCGAAACTGGCAATCTTTTTCACAGAGGATGACTTGGAGGATGTGCAGACTTTTCATGATGACGCAGTGGTGGTCTCTCTCTTGGTAGCCAACCACGAAGTGCAATGTATCTTAATTGATAACAGAAGCTCTGTCGATATATTATTTTACGATGCCTTCCAACGCATGGAACTAAAGGACGAGCGTCTAGAGCCAGCCCCGGCCCTGCTTTACGGTTTTGGCAGATCTCTAATTTTTCTCGAATGAAGCATAACCCTCTCTGTCACCGTAGGGACAGCACCACAAACCTCCACTGTGCAAACCACATTTTTGGTAGTAAAACAACCCTCATCTTACAATATAATCATCGGGCGACCCACCCTCAATAAACTAAAGGTTGTTGTCTCCACATACCATTTGAAGGTTAAGTTCCCCACCAGTGAGGGGGTGGGCATAATCAGGGGTGATCAAAAGGCCTTCCGGTCCTATTATCTGAATACTATCAAGGAAGGAAAGAAGGCCAAAGCCCTTCCCCTTAAGGTGGAAGACCTCAGGGATGAAATGAAGACCCCAAGAGAATGACCAGTGGAAGAGCTAACTCCAGTACCCCTTGGAAAAGATCCCAACTAGACCATCCAAATAGGATCAAGCCTCTCCAGAAGACACAGGGAATAACTCATTTCTCTCCTCCGGAAGATCCGAGACTTGATTGTCTGGTCCGCGTCGGACATGCTTGGGGTTAATCCTATGACCATTGAGCATTGCTTGAATGTGGACCTGAAGTACAAGCCAGTTGTCCAGAAGAAAAGGTTTTTCGCCCCAGAATGCCAAGTCACCATTAACACTTAGGTAGACAAACTGCTTAAGGCTAGCTTCATCCGAGAGGCAAAGTACCCCAAATGGGTATCCAATGTAGTAATGGTCAGAAAAGCCATCGGCAAATGGCGGATCTGCATTGACTTTACCAACCTGAACAAGGCCTGCCCAAAGGATAGCTTTCCCCTCCCCCGAATTGATCAGCTGGTGAACGCCACTTCGAGGCATGAACTCTTCTCCTTCATAGACGCGTACTCAGGGTATAACCAGATCTTCATGTACAGGCCGGACCAAGACAAGACCACCTTCATCACCGACCGAGGGTTGTATTGCTATAAGGTCATGCCCTTTGGGTTCAAGAATGCCAGTGCGACGTACTAAAGACTGGTCAACAAAATCTTCAAGGAGTAGATAGGACGGAACATGGAAGTTTATGTGGATGACATGCTGGTCAAAAGTATGGAGGCACAAATTTATAGCTCCAATTTAGAAGAAGCCTTTGGGGTACTACACAAGCACAACATGAGATTGAATCCAGCCAAATGCGCCTTTGGTGTGACTGGGGGAAAGTTCTTAGGGTTTATGGTCACCCAAAGGGGAATAGAGGTCAACTCAGAGAAGATAAGAGCCGTCCTCGACATGGCTCCTCCTAGATTTGTGAAAGAAGTGCAACGACTCACCGAGAGAATTGCCGCCCTAAGTTGCTTCATGTCCAAATCTGTGAAAAAGTGCCTACCCTTCTTCAAGGCTATCAAGAAGGCCAAAGACTTCTCCCAGATAGAAGATTTCCAGGAGGCATTTGAAGGGCTAAAAAAGTATTTGAGCTCACCCCCACTCCTAACCAAGTCTCTCTTGGGTGAAGAGCTGTTCCTATACTTATCTGTCGGGGAAAGCACTGTGGCTTCTGTCCTAATTTGGGAAGAGAAGGGTGCCCAGAAACCCATATACTACGTCAGTAGAGTCCTCCATGAGGCAGAAGTGAGGTATCCTCCCATTGAGAAGATAGATTACGCCCTAGTAATAGCCGCCCGAAAGTTCCGACCGTATTTCCAAGAACACACAGTCGTCATTTTTACTAACCAACTCTTAAGGCAGGTCATTCACAGTCCAAGTGTCTCCGGGAGAATGGTGAAGTGATCAGTAGAACTCAAAGAGTTCGATATCTGGTACCACCCTCGACGAGCTATCAAAAGCCAAGTTTTGGTTGACTTTATCATCGAAACAACCCTCTCGGTAGACCTCAGTGCGAGAGTAGAGCCGACACCGGACGAGACTCCAGATGAATTGCTTCCCAGATAGACTCTCCACGTGGACGGATCTTCGAATATCATGGGAAGTGGAGCAGAACTCATCCTCTGCAGCCCTGACTACTTCACAGTCGAGTACACCTTGAGATTTGAATTCAAAGCTTCCAATAATAAGGCAGAATATGAAGCCCTACTAGCCGGCCTAAGATTGGCCAAAGCCCTAACCTCCGAGGTCATATATGTGTTCAGTGACTCCCAGCTAGTAGTAAGTCAGGTAACAGGAGAATTCAAAGCCCAAGGAGAAGGGCTCACCCAGTACCTCCAAAAAGTGAAAGAGCTCGCCGTCAAGTTCAGAATGTTTCGAATAACTCAAATTCCACTGGCCGAAAGCTCCAAGGAAGATGCTCTGGCCAACCTGGCCTCATCTTAGCCCCTAGAGCCAACCCGAGCTATTTATCGAGAAACCTTCTCTATTCCTAGAATAGACAAAGCCCCGGTCCTACCAGTGAAAAAAGGCACGACACGGATGGACCCAATCTTGCACTACCTAAGAAATGAAAGGTCCCCGAGCAGAGAAACGAAGCCAAAAAGTTAATCTCCCGAGCCTCTCAGTACACGATTATAGATGGGCAATTGTACAAGAGAGCTCTGACTATGCCTTACTTAAGATGTCTCAGCCCGATCGAGGCCAATTACACCCTCCGAGAAGTCCACAAAGACATATGCGGAAATCACCTAAGAGCCCGAGCCCTTGCCTTCAAGATTCTACGCTAAGGGTACTACTGGCCTAAAATGAAAGAAGATGCGGCTAACTTGGTCAAGAAGTGTAGAAACTGTCAGCAGTACTCTCCAGTGCCGCACCGGCCTGCTAATCTCCTCACTTCAATCACTAGTCCACTGTTCTTCGCTATGTGGGGGATGGACATCCTGGGCCCGTTCACCACAGCAGCTGGGCAAAAGAAACACCTCATTGTAGCAATTGATTATTTCACTAAGTGAGTCAAGGCGGAACCACTAGCTAGCATTACGGATCACCAAACTAGAAACTTCATTTGGAAATCGATCATATATCGGTTCGGGATTCCTCGGGTGTTGGTCACCGATAACGGAAAGCAATTTGATAGCTCCTGATTCAAAACATTATGTGAAGATCTCCAAATCGAGCATCGATTCTCATCCGTCGAATACCCGCAGGCCAATAGCCAAGCCGAAGTCACCAACATCACCCTCCTCTAAGGTATCAAGAGGAGACTAAACGAAGTAGATAAACACTGGGCTGACCAACTCCCCAACGTTCTTTGGGCTTACTGAACGACCGTACATATGCCAACAGGAGAAACCTCGTTCTTTATGACGTACGGTTCGAAAGCTGTCATTCCCGTCAAAATTGGAATTCCATCAATGCACGTACAGTTTTTTGAACCAAGTAACAATGAGGAAGTCTTAAGGATGAATGCGGACTTGGTTAACGAAGCGCAGGAAAAACCCTAGATCTGTTTAGCCGCATACCAACAGAGGATAGCCCGGTGCTACAACTCTTGAGTTTAGAACCGGAGCTTCAAACTCTATGACGTCATCCTACGAAAGAGTGAAGTATCCCGTCCTCGCCACACGGGAAAGCTCATTTCAAATTAGGAAGGTCCGTACCTAATCCGAAGAGTTTGCCAGGTTGGCACCTATGAACTCGAGGAATTGGACGGCAAACCCATCCCTCGCACTTGGAACGCGAAGAATCTCCGAAAATTTTACCAGTAAAGTGTAAAAGCAAAGGTTTAATAAAGTTCAAAGTTTGAATTCCGAAATTTTACTTAGTTAATAAAGAAGTACAAAAGTTAGGTGCTACTGGCCTTGGGTATAACAAAGCACATAACCTAGTCTAAGGAAGTGGGGGCCTCCTGGGCCTCGCTCTCGCCCCCCGCTGCCTCCTAGGCATCACTCCTAATAGTCCCCTAGGCCTCATCCTCCTCGACCTCCCTAACTCCAGTATCCGCCGCAGCAATCGCCCCCATCTCTCTTGAGGGAGCACAAAGGCCGAGGCTTGAAAAATCGAGCCCCGGGTAAAGGGACTCAACCTACCTCTTAGCCTCGTTAAAGCCCATCAGGATCTGGGCCCTAGCCTCATCCAGAAGCTCCTCCTCTCTCTCAACAGCCTTAGTGACCACTTCCTCCATCTGGGCCCGGGACAGGTTCCTCTCATTTCTAAGGGCATCCTTAGCCTTGCGTTGCTGGTCCCTCTCAAAGACAGCATCATCCTTGGCTCATTCGGTAGTCTCTAGGGAGCAAAACAAAGCCCCGACCAGCTCCCGGGTCTCCTCCAGCTTATACTCGATTTTTTCCAAACGATCGCCCAGATCAGCACAACCGCGAGCGAGGATGCCACTAAGAACTCCAGCCTGAAACGCGAACGTTGTTAAAAGAAAAATGAGTAAACCAAAAACCAGGATAAAGCAAAGGGGCGTTACCTGGGAGAAGACAGTTTCCACAGCCGAGCAATGTGCCTCGAGGGGCTTCACCGAGAGCTCCAACATATCATGGGGAGGGATCCCCAAGATGAGATGCTCACTCGCAACCTTCAGGTGAGCGAACACCGATTCGTCACCCCTCAGTGCCCACCGCGGTATAAAAGTAGCTGCGACCGCGGATCCTCCCCTGGAGGAAGACGGCCCTAGAGGAGGAGTGGGTGCAGCGGGGTGTTCCCTTCCCTTGAAAACCGAAACCCTTGGAGGACTCTCTTCAGCTACAGGCACCAGGGTCGAGGCCCAGGCCTTCTTCTGCTCCTGCCCCGAGCTGCCAGCCTCTACAACCATTTTTATCTCTCGGGGCATGCACCTCGCCCTCTCCATAGCCTTGGAAGCCACATTCATCTCTGCACAAAGAATGAGCGTTAATAACTTGGAATAAAAAATTGAGGTTGCTACAAGACTGAAAGACTAAGGGCTACCATGCTCGAGGTCCGGTGGAAGGCTAGGAGGGTAGAGGCCACGCCTGTGGAGCTCTTCATTATCTCCAAACACCCCAACTTCCAAGGGCGCGGCCAGAATAGCCTTCAACGTCTCACGTTCTCGGTGTAGGAGGTGCAGCCTTTTGCATTTGCCAACACGCTCCAAACTCCAAGCGAGGGGAACGTTGAAGCTTTCAACACTCTTTATAAAAAAGAAAGCCCCTTTTCACCTCTTCTTATACTTTAAAACCCTCTTCCACCTCCTCGAACTCACAATGACCCACCCAGTATGACCAAGACGGACTAATTGGAAGTGTGCTTTGAACACGTTCATGTTCATTACTCCTCCCACCTCCTGGCATACGGTATTGAATGCCAGGATCAGTCGGACAGAATTGTGCACCAATTGACTTAGCGCGATACCAAAGTATCGGAGCACCGAATAGAAGAACAAATGGAGAGGGAACCTGAGCCCAGCCATTAGTTGTTGCTCATAAACACACAGCTCATAAGGCATTCGGCCAGGGAGGACGTCACAAGCCCTCTCCCTACCTTCTGGAGCCCTCATATGATAATCCATGGGGATCCTATACCTAATCCTGATCCCCACGAGCTCAGACTCCACTATTGAACTTGAAATGGAGTTCGCTTCAAACATCCACTCCTCCCTCTCAGTATCCAGGGCGTTATCCTTAATGAGCATCGATGCCCGGACGTCCTCCTCCCTGGATGACTCCCCATCCTCATTCTCCTCCTCATCCCCTCTCCCCGGAGCATAGGCATAAGGGCCAAAGCCCCATCACGAGGGACGGCCTCCAAGGAAGAGATTTCCTCGCTGGAGGAAACTCTCATTGCCTCCTCTAACTCCCTTGAAAGATCCCCGCTTACATCACTCTCGGACATTTTACTCACTAAAAAGACTTTTTGGGTTGCCTCCTAGAAAAACCGAGTGCTCTCAAAATTTTTCTCCAACTATGAACTCTCAAAATGCAAGTGAGAAATGAAGGAAGCATGTATCTGCTTTTATAGAACCGGGGCAACAGAATCGAGAAGCATTAACTTAACTCTCCAAACAAAGCAACGTGCCCTTTGCTGTCACCAAGGTGCCGTTTTCATGCCCCGAGGTGACAGTTGTCATCTAAACACACCCCCTACTGTCACCAATGCACCGCCATTTAATGTCAGCCGTCATCGTTTGCTGCGCCTGCAAAAAGGAAAACCCAGTAGGACTAAAGTGGAGAAAAAGCCCACTTACACAAGGAGGAAGAAACGACATGAACATAATTCCTCTGAGTCTTAATCGCTCGACCAAGTCTCTTCAAGTCTGAGCGTTTGAGCTGCTTTGCAAATGCTTGGACAAATTCTCCAGGTTCGAGCATTTGAGCTGCTTGTCAAACGCTTGGACAAGTTCTCTAGGTCTGAGCGTTTGAGCTGCTTTGCAAACACTCGGACAAGTTCTCCAAGTCCAAGCGTTTGAGCTTCTTGTCAAACGCTCGGTCAAGTTCTCTAGGTCCGAGCGTTTGAGCTGCTTGTCAAATGCTTGAACAAGTTCTCTAGGTCCGAGTGTTTGAGCTACTTATCAAACACCCGGATAAGGTCTCCAAGTCCGAGCGTTTGAGCTACTTGTCAAACACTCGGACAAGTTCTCTAGGTCCGAGCGTTTGAGCTGCTTGTCAAACGCTCAGACAAGTTCTCCAGGTCCGAACACTTGAGCTGCTTGTCAAACACTCTGACAAACTCTCCAGGTCCGAGCGTTGAGCTGCTTTGCAAACACTTGGACAAGTTCTCCAGGTCCGAGCGTTTGAGCTACTTTGCAAATGCTCGGATAAGTTCTCCAGGTCCGAGTGTTTGAGCTGCTTGTCAAATGCTCGGACAAGTTCTCCAGGTCCGAGTGTTTGAGCTACTTGTCAAACACTCGGACAAGTCCTCCAGGTTCGAGTGTTTGAACTGCTTGTCAAACGCTCGAACAAGTTCTCCAGGTCTGAGCGTTTGAGTTGCTTGTCAAACGCACAGACAAATCCTCCAGGTCCGAGCGTTTGAGCTGCTTTGCAAACGCTCGAAAAAATTCTCCAGGTTCGAGCGTTTGAGTTGCTTGTTAAACGCTCAGACAAGTTCTCCAGGTCCGAGTGTTTGAGGTTCTTGTCAAACGCTCGGAAAAGTTCTCCAGGTCCGAGCATTTGAGCTATTTTGCAAATGCTCGGACAAGTTCTCCAGGTTCGAGCGTTTGAGTTGCTTGTCAAACGCTTGGACAAGTTCTCCAGGTCCGAGCGTTTGAGCTGCTTGTCAAATGCTTGGACCAGTTCTCTAGGTCCGAGCGCTTGAGCTGTTTGTCAAATACTTGGACAAGTCCTCAAGGTCCAAGTGTTTGAGCTGCTTTGCAAACACTTGGACAAGTTCTCCAGGTCTGAGCGTTTGAGCTACTTTGCAAACGCTCGGACAAGCCCTCCAGGTCCGAGCGATTGAGTTGCTTGTCAAACACTCGAACAAACTCTACAGGACCGAGCGTTTGAACTGCTCTACGAACGCTTGGATAAGTTCCCCGAGTCTGAGCATCGTGAGACAGTTGTCAAACGCTCGGCTAAGACTTTTCCTACTTCAAGCATTTGAAACTTCTCCTGTATTTCGCCCAAAATCAGGTTCATTTCATTGGAATAAATGTAAAAAGCAAGGATATCATACGAAGCAAAAATTGAAAGAAGAATATTTTATTGATTTATCAAAGGATTACAACTAACGACCTCGAAGAACAAAGAAAAAAGAGCCCTAACGGCCTCGAAGTACAAAGGAAAAACCAAGGCTTCCAGCTTTTTAGGCAGTCCAGTACACGTGCTACCCCAGCCTTTTTGGTCTTCCATGGGCTCCCTCCCGAGCCTGAAAGCTCCTTCCTGCCACGAGCAACCCCAGGCCCGAGGGATCTCCTCAACCGCTTCCGCTTGAAATCTGGAAGAGGTTTTTGCCCCCGCTCGGAATCTGAAAGAGGTCTTGGTTCCTAATTGAAATCAAGAAGAGGTCCTTACTAATTGGGCAACATCCCCCGTCCAAAGTAGGCCCTTCCTCCCTCTTAGCTTCCATAAATCCCTCAAGGAACTGCTGACTCCCCTCTCTCTCCAAAACCACCATCATCCGAGCACTGGGTTTTTAGTTATGGGCTCTTAAACTCACTTTGATTTGGATTTACTAACAGAAACCCCCTTTTTATAAGAAGAAAAAACACGTTCAACGATGGTATTTAATACGAACACAGAAAACGAGGAGATCTTTAAAATTCCAAAGTTACTCATACACTTCTCCAGAAGGGTTTTCGCTTCTCAAGGATGACAAACTCGTCCCCAAGGTCGGCCATTTAACCCAAGTTTGACTTGTGCGTCCTAGAGTTGGACACCCTACCCTCGAAGACCGAGCACTCAGACCGCAGGATGTTTCCTCAGCTCTACTCACGTCTGGCTCGATCCTTCATTAAAAGGTCATGCCCCACAATACTTTCTTAAGCACATAAATGTACTCAAGGAAGTGGGGGGCCTGTAATGTGGCCCAAAATACTCCAGCCCAGTAAACACTCCGGCCCAGTAAACCTTTCGGCCTAGTAGACTTTCCGACCCAGTAAGCACTCCAGCCCAGTAAACACTCCAGCCTAGTAGGGCCCGGTAAACTCTCTGGTCCAGCAAACTCTCCGACCCAATAAAGAACGGCCCGACAAACCTTCACCTAGGCCCCCTCTATGCACGCAGCCCTGTAGCCACTCTATGCCACCCTACAAACATGTTGCCCTACAACCGCCTATATCCGCAGTCCTACAACCACCCTACGGCACACCGCCCTGCAGCTACCCTGCAGTACGCGGTCTCCTGAGCCTATAATCAATGCCCTCCTATGGGCGGATGGCTATAAATAAGCCAAGGTATGAAATTTATATTCATTCAGACTTATTTGCTTACACTTGATTTAATTAAGCCATCGGCATCTCCTTTTAAGCCCTCGTGCTAACTTAAGCTTCGGAGCGCCCTCGGAAGCCTTTCTTTCCCCTCCTTCCGAGGGCCTTTAGTTCATCCCTGTTACTTGTGCAGGGCCTAGGCCACATCACCACCAACCGCTTTTTGGCATCAACATTACAATCCTAACAACTTATTACCATCAAAGCCTGGAATGCTTTAGCACACATAAATTGCTGCCACAAAAGTCATATCGAGAAAAGTCAAAGTTTGACTTCTATTTACATAAATAAGAATTAGCATAATGGAATCACCATTCTGAATAGACTGCTATGGTGCTGAAAAGTGTAATATCCGACTGCTAGAGATAGTGACTAGTTTCTGGCAAAAACCTCCTAGGAGGAACCCTTGAGAATGTGTAATGCTTACTTTGACATGAAAAAATACCTCTAGCTAAGGTTAAAATAAGTCAAGTTCAAGTGAAAGCTCAGTTGCAATATCTTAGCTCGTAAATTCTCGGTTAGCAGTTATTTCACTAAGTTTGGTGCACAGAACCACAAAAATCAAAGCTATATTTTCATTGATATCAGTACTCACTGCAAAGATATAAACTCCATCCAATCAAATGGATTTTCTATATTGTACTTTCTCTGGTACACCAAGGCAACCTGGTAAAGAAAGGGAGA